>JBAMIE010000107.1:1892008-1908509 GCA_037177295.1 Kaempferia parviflora
AATCACGGTTGAACTCTTTGTGCGTATCTGGTTGCCCCACGCTGTCATTCATTCCAGAGGGATTGAAAGTCAAGGGGCGACTGAGAAATCTGATTGTTGAAGCTTGCCCCAAACTGCACAACCAGGTATGTTATTGGTTCATAACACCATACTATTGCTCCATGAACATGCAAACACATATTAACTATTAAAAATCATAAACTTAATTATTTCATGCTCTCATCCATATCATTCAATTATCTCAACTTTTTTTCTCACAATTTATATCTATAAAATAGTTTCAGTGGATCGAAGCTATTTTTGCTTGAAAAAGGCTAACATAAATGTTGATTCACAATAGGATAGCTAAAAATGAATAGTAAGATGCAAGAAAAGTAATCGGACTTTCTTCACAAGTTGCAATAACCATGTTGTGGCTTCTGTTGGCTGTTGCATGATTGGAAGGTTAGATTTTAATGACTCAAGTACTTTGTTGGAATTTGACAATCCTACCCTTTTGTTACTCACGCACCTTTCTTTTTGCCATTTACTTACTCGTTAATTTCTCATTTTTATAGGTCGACTCAACACATAAACTTTGATGTTGTTTATGCTACATCTTCTAATCAACTTGGATTCCTATTTCACTAGTTATGCATCCCATCTTTTTAATTAAACAAACCAAAAGAATGATAATTCGTTGCACTCATCATAATGTCCACCGAGCATGAGGGTTCTGCACTTGTGTTCCAAGAGTTGTATATATGATTGCTTGAGTTGCATTGTTCCTTTGCTAGTAACTAAGTTAGAATTTATAATGATGAACCTTCTTTTCTGATTAATCTGGTATTTAATTAGTTTTTATTCTCTGTTAAAACCAGCATCTAATGGTTAGACATGTGAGCATATATATGTCTATCTCTTTTAAATATTATATATGTATAACTATTTAGTTAAACTTGTTGATGTACATAATATGATAGCTAAAAATGAATAGTAAGGTGCAAGAAAAGTAATTGAAATGGTTCACTAATTTAATTTGTTTACAGAAGTACCTAACAGATAAATGGGATTATTTTCATTGGTGACAATAACCATGTTGTGACTTTCCCAACTTGTTGCATAGTTGAAAGGTTAGACTCTAACGACTCAGTTAGTTTATTGAAATCTCTTAAACTTATCCCTTTTGTTACTCATCTTCCTTTTTGCTATCAGGACAACTTGTTGATCTTTTATTTTTGTAGGTTGGTTCAGCCCATAAACTTTGATGTTGTCTACGCTACTACATCTTCTAACTTGGATGCTTATTGGCACTAGTTATACATCCCATGGTTTCCTTTAAGGAAAATAAAAAGATGATAATTGTTGCACTCATCATAATGTCCAGTTGGCCACCAAGGACATAAAGTAGCTAGAGAACCAGTTGATGAGAGCATTAGAGTTGTGCGCCTACGTTTGAAGAGCAATGGAATGACTTCAATTGGTGAAACTCAATTTGTTCTACTTCGTATGATGTTCTGAGTTCTTTTCTTGTATTTATTTTTAGAAATTCATAAAGATGAACCTTATGTAATGATACACCATCAGCCATCTATATTAAGTTCCACATTAATATCTAAAACCAATCTGTTAATATACTCTCTACCACCATAGCGATCAGCACCATCTAATACTTTTGTTAGACAATATTATCATAGACAAAGGCTTGGCGGCCATGATATCTTCCTAAATCAAGAAGGTAATGCTTTATAAATTTCATCATGATTAGTCTCTAAGCTGTATGTGGCATTCATCTTTGTTGGACTTCTTTTCTAATTTGATTCTTGGGGACAACGTAATTAGTGGTTCTTCTCTCATGCTATTTTCAATCCCTAGTTTAAGTAGATTATGGTATCTGGATTTATTCCTGAGCATCAGGATTTAGTGCTTGACTATCAGCTTCCCGGCCGAGCATTTGGATTTAGCTAGTGCTTGGCTATCCTCAATTTTGAAGTAGAATATTTCCTGAATCAAACCATTCAATGTAGTTAGTTTTTTCATAAGATCTATGCCTTAGGGATGAGTGCTTCCATTTGATATAAAATCAAATGTCAGGAAAGTAATAAAGTGAAAATACTCGAGTGGCTCACTGAACTATCAAAAGCACTAAAGATAAGATGCTAAACATAATACGATCTTTTTACAATGATACAGAAACAAAAATATAGCACTAGACACAAACCACTTGCTTAACAAAATTATCAAACAGAAAACCATTAAGAAAACCACAGGTTTATGAGGATTTTTTCAGAAATAAATGCAGTATTGGGCAAGCCTCATCAAAACACTGGGAGACAGACAGATGCTAAACATAATAATATTATCTTTAACAAACACCTAGAACAACAGTATGGTCCTAGACATTAATTATTCTGCTCAAGTATAATGTCAAAAAGAGAATCATATGACACAATATACAAGTTTATCAGGATTACTACAAAGACAAAGTAAACTATGATAAATGCAGTAAATAACCATCCTGGATTGAGTTTATGGGAACTATTCTGGACTTATTTTAGAATCTGGCCAGACTAGTTATCAGATTCTTAAAATATTATTAGACTATAATTGAATTCATTTCAAGTCTATAATTGAATTATATACAAAGAAATTTTATTAGGCTTTTGAGAGAATCCTTCAACCGTTACAAATCCATGTTGATATTGAGGTATGACAATGTTAAACTTTGCAGCTTGCATAGATTCCTTAATGAAATAGGTAATCCACGTTCTAAATAGAAGTTTCCTTCTTAAAATTTAGGCTTTTGAGAGAAACAAAGTTTCTGAAGGCGGATGGAATATGACCTTGAAGATAGTTATAACTAAGGTCAAGATATTGAAGGCCACTTATATTAAATAACCAAGTGGGTATTGAAGAGGGAATGTGATTACCAGACAAATCAGGCAAAGAGGCGAGTCGGGGAACAAAACCCTAGCGCTGTCACACGATCAAAGAGGCTCGTCGGGGAACAAGAGGCTTGCGTCCGAGCCGGGGGAAAAGAGGCTTGGCGGCCGTCGGGGAAAGCGGCTTGGTCATCGGGGGCTTGCGGCTTGGGCGTCTGGAAAAAGAAGTGCGAAGTCGGGGAAAAGAGATTTATAAGTGAAAAATGTTAAACTTAGAGAAAGTGGTTTAATCAATTCAAATCTATTACTAACCATTTAAAAATTATAAATTTTATTTTATAACTTATTACTTAATTAAAAATATATTATATATTATGAAGTAAAATGACATTTTAAATTAAAAGTTAGATACAAAGTCTAAAGTAATATTTAGTGTGTCTAACCAAAGTTAATAATTATATATTACTTCATCATTAATAATTATCAAAGTAAACAAGGACGAGGTCTATTAATAAAATTCACATTCTTCAAGAGTTATTCTTCATGAAAAACATATTAGTGTTATAAGGAGTAGCTCATTTGTGTCATTCCTCACTATACTAAAAATTAGACATTTTAGGGGATTGTTGGTGAACATATTTGAGAATTGGAATTTGGAAATAAAGATATTCAAATTCTCCAACGTAGTTGTGTTCTTCACAATCCAAGATGACATGTCCAAATGAGTTTAAATGTTGCTTCTAGTGCATTATTCAAAAGATTTTTTTGCAAGGAAATAACTAAATTGAACCAGCTTGGAAAATCTACTGAGGACATGTTCTCTCTGAGTAGATTTAGATATGGATGTTTTGCTATTTTGTAAATTTTATATTTTGTATCATTTTTCATTTGTTTTGTTTGTTTTTAGTACATATAAACTATCTTTAATGATTATAGATATTGTCGATTATTTTGACAATCTAGGAAGTTATAATTAGATTAAGGCAATATATAATTATATAGCTTCTCAACTATCAATATTTTATGGATGCTTTTACATCAAAGACTCCTAGCTCTATCCTCTCTCTACCTTATATGAAGGGATTTGGTGGTCTACTTGTTATAAGTTTTGATTAGTTAGCTAATTTATTTCATAAACATGTAATAGTATCTAATGTGGATGGTAAGTAAGGGTCCACGTGATAAGCCCTTGACTCAATCAACAAGGAAGTCATGTGACAAGGTCAAGATTCGGTCAATATAGGGACCATGTGGCGTGTTTTAGGACTTGGTCAACCTAACCTTCACGTCGTGTATCAACAATTTTCGATTGGTCGAGCTGGGTCGATCAGACCAAGGTTCCTGACTTTCGGACCAGTCACCCTCCCGACTACCCGACCCGATTTCCGAGTTGTCGACTCATCGACCTCCTCAGATTTGGCGATTACTAGCATTAAAATTAAGGATGATGCTAAATGGCCAGAATATGGCAGCCAGAATGGCATTTTCGTAAATTTTAACATGATTATTAAGGGTATATAGGCAATATCAAATTTTATTAATATAATACATAGTAATATTAATTATTTTTTAATTAAAAATATTTATTTCTGGCTGGCCAGATTCTGGCCAGCCAGACTTACCGTATTAAGAAATGGAACAGGAACTGCTATCAGAATTCATGGGGTTTGTTCTTCTCAAAAGATGTAACTGAGCGTCGTTCCAACGCTGAGCTCTCACTCATAGTCTAATTTTAATAATAATAAAAAAAGATTTTGTATACCGTCTTACTACTATATTAGCTTTAAAAATTATCTATACTTTAAAATATGATCCTCCTTTAAATGTGCGATTAAAAAAATTTTAACGAGGCTATAAAATGTATAATAAAATAAAGAATTGAATGATATGAAAATTAATATTACAAGTAATCATTTAATTTAATACGCATTATTTCCATTTTAGTTATAAAAGTATAATGCATAATATTGTCGTATTTTAATGAGGCTGTAACATATAAAATAAAATATAAAATTAAATAACGCTTAACAAGCATTGCAATAACAAGAACCTGGAATACCCTTTAGGAGACAAAAGGGTTCCAAGTCAAGCAAAGGAATGCTGGCCACCTACCGTCATAGGTTTCTATTTGAGTTACCATTTTCGGTATGATATGAAGAAATTTAAACTAAAATCATGTAAATACAAAGGAGAGAAGAGATAAATGAATGAGGTTTTAGTATCAAAATTTGACAGATTAAGCATAAACTTACTAAAATAGAAGATGAATAAAAAAGACTGCTATTGTCGGCCGTGTAGGAGATGAACACCCTTGAAAAGGAGGAGCTTGCAGAGAAAATAGAGCTATGAGGATCGGCAAAATTAGGGCGATGAGGAACTCTCGGCGAAATTAGAAGACGAACACTTTAATTTAAATTAAAAATTTAATATTAAATGACCTAATAAATTCTTAATTTTTGGGCTCCTCTAAAAATAAACCTAAGATGCTCGTCTACTTGACCTCACCTCAAGTCCGGCCTGGCTCTCACCTGTTGATTTCCGTCGAGGCTACTGGTTGCACTAGAATTATTATATGATCATTTAAAAAAAAATTAAATAGATACATGGATTTAAAAGGTTATTAAAATTTTAATCTAATAAATTGATGCAGGTTATTAACCACATAACTTAAAATGACTTGCAACAATTTTAGCTTAAAATGGTATATGGTCATTTTCGAGTCAAATTTTAAATCTAAATAAATATAAATACGGTAACCTATTTATGTTTAAACTGATCGAATAATTTAAAAATGACCTTTATCATTTTGGCTAAATTTAGTAGTTTTAACCCCCCAAAAAAAGTGATATATGGAATTTTTATAATTTATTTACATTTTACTTTATAAAATATTAATTTCTTATTTTTTTAAAAAAATATTTATGATTATTATTATTAGGAGGCAATTAATGGGTTATGAAAAAAGTTAAATCTATTTTGTCGGTGTTTCTTCCTTCGGTCATTAACCGCATCCACTCGCTCATCGTGGCGTATGTTCCATTCCCATCCATTGGCGCTGGTTATGGTAATGGTAACTGGTAATAATCCTTCAATCTCTCCCAGTAATATTCCATTCCTCTCCCTCCTTGCTATGATTTCGATTTCGATCACGATCGCCGACTGAATCATTCGATTTGTAGACAGATTAATGGTTGGTGTGAGCGTGACATCGCCATTAGATTAGATAAAGAAAGGAAAAACAAAAAAAAACAAAAATCAAGGAGGAGTTTGAAATTGTTAGGTTACTTACTTCCCGGATTTGAATTGGTAAAAAGTGGGGCATTTGCAGTGGCGGATTTTGATTTCATGTCGATTGACGAGTGCTGTGCTGGTGTCCCAGGTATCGAGGGGCGAATCATGGAGATGAGTGATGCTGCTGCTGCTTCTGCTGCTGCTGCCGAAAGGGAAAGGGGTATTGAGAAGAGGAAGGAGGTAGCGCTGTGTGATTCCGACGCCCGGCACGCCGGGAGCCATCGCGCTTACCCTAAGCCATTGGCCAAGTACGAGAATGTGGTTGCTGATCCGGAGTTATTCAAGGAGACTTTGATGAAGCTGCATGCTGAAATGGGCACAAAGTTTATGTGAGCGCCTCTTACCCCTTAGCTTGTTTCAGCCAAATAGTTCCTTTCGAATTTATGTTTGCTCTGAGCATGCAGATTTAGGGATCATCTCTGTATTTTATTTTTATAGATGGATATTTTTATATTACCAACTCCATTATTGTTGTGCCCTTGAGTTTGCTGATTTTGATTTCCCATTTGTTTAGTTCCATTAGGTTATTTATTCTAGGAGATGTGAACCTGCCTCTTGCTAGGGATGTTGAATTGGTTTTGTCTTAGTAAAATATAGATTTCATATGGTTGCTGAAGTTTGGTGAGTGTGGGGACCTGATGGTTCCTCTACAAGTAACTTGTGGACAAATTTTGACTCGTGATCGATCCTCAATGACATCAGGGCCTTTTCATGGAAAAGAATCATTCTGGATGCTGGTTTAATGAACTAACTACTCCTGATGTTTGCTTTGTTGCTTGATTTTGTCCAGAATATATATTCCAAAACATTTCCATATAGATGCTTCCTATGACTATTTATACACTAGTTATATGGACTTCTAATGTCATCCATGTTGTTGGACCTAAACATTTAAAATATAGCATATGGTAGTTTTTTTATTTCCACTATTCAATTTTACAACAACTTCTCCAGAAAGTACACAAGTGGGGCATCTAGCTGTCCTTGTCAAAATAAAATACAACCTGTAGGGCTGGTGCTATTTATTGGTTTACAAACAATTTTTTTAATATGTTTGGTTTAGTTTTATAGGTTCACTATGGTATCAAATTGAAATTGAACTAAAATCTTTTTTTTCATTATTTTCAAACTTAAACCGAATCAATAATCAAATTCAACTTTTTGAACAGAAATGCCTACCAGCTTGTTTTCACAATTACAATATTGTCGCTTAGTTTATAGTGACAATACCTTCATTGTATTCAACTCTGTCTTTCTTGACTATGGAATTTATCTCAGCAACATTAGCTGGAATTTCACATATGCATGAGCTCTACAGCTATGCCCTTAAACTACAAATTAAAGGCGTATGTGATAACTGCAGTTGTTGCAGATAAAATGTTTTGAAATATAAATTAGCGGTGAAATGTCACCATAACTGTGTGCTTTATATACAGTTCTGCTATAATTTTATACTGTTGGAAACAAAAATAAAATTATATCAAAATATGTGATAGATTTACATTTAGTTAATATAATATATTTTGAAACATTTTGCGACATCTTACTTTATTGCACTACAGTCTCTAATGAGTTAAAAAAAAAAATTTTAAAAAATCTGGAAATTTCCAATATACATATAAAAAATTATTCGAATTAGAACTTCGAATTAGAACTATGGGTTAAAATAGATCTCCAATAAGAATGGTATAATTTTGAGGTCAACTCAAATAAATTATAGTCCAAAAATTCCCTTCTATTAAACTTATTTACCTTAAATATACATCTATGGAAATTATAAAGACAATTGAACTAATATTTTAGAGCAACAAATTACAAAAACATAACCAGCATCTTGAATAATGGTTATTTTCTTAATCCCAAAATGAAGTGTCATGCATCAAATAGTAGCATTGGTATTTGAATTGATTTCTTCACATCCACAAATGTATTTGGATTAACTACTGGGAGGCTGACTTGGATTGGCTCTTTAAAACTTCAATATGTATATGTACAAGATAAGCATACGTTTCACTTTCTCTGACTCTGGTGCCACTTTTCTTTACTACAGCTGGTGCTTTGATTAGTGCATTTCTTCTTCCCTTCCGATCTCTTCTTAGCGTTGCATCGCCTTGTAACCAACAGTTGGAACCAAATGAAAATTTATAGGAGATTTTTCTTGCCTTGGCGGATACCATTGGTGGTACTTCTCCTCTTCCCTTCCCCTCTTTCCTTGGTGTTTCATCTCCATAACATTACTGGTTGGTTTTGGGTGGTATCAGTCAAGACATGCTCTATAATAGACGGTACCATTGAAATTGTGCTAGCAAGAGTGGCACATAGACATATACCCATGCTGACATAATATTAGTATTGCTTGGTGAGCCAAAAAGAATGTTTCAGCCATAATGATGGACACTTAAAGCCACAACTAAAACAAATAAGCATATATGAAATTACCATATGCTGGAAGAGAGATACAAGTTGCAACTTGCTAAATGCAACCACATGTGAATTATTAAGTATAAAAATATTTGGATACTCTTCACAATTTATGGTATGAGGTTACCATCCAATATGAAGTCAGGGAACCTTACCCTTGAAGCCAATTTATTATTATTATTTCCCTTTTTTCATGGTCATCTGTAATTATTTAATTACTACCAAAGGTAATTGGAAAAAGCAAAAGCAGACGGTGGGAGGAGATAATTAATAGGAAAGAGTAGAAGGGGACATTTTTGCTTAACCTGCCACTCTACTGGACCAAACGTAGTTCCTATTAATTCTTCCACATTAAGGAACACAGGAAAAGAGATATTTTTCCTTTCTTGCTTATGTGAACCTTCTGGTAATCTTGTGTAGTAATGCTATTTGGCTAATTTCTTGACATATCAACTTGCCTTTATGATTACAGAAAAAGATGCTATGATCAGATGTAAAACATTACCATTTTTCTAACATTTTGATTAATGACTCTTTGTTTATTACAAGGATTCCAATTATAGGAGGAAAGGGCCTTGATCTGCATCGTCTGTTTGTTGAAGTAACTTCTCGAGGTGGTATTGAAAAAGTAAGGATGACATTACTTAGTTAAGAGATTATATTACAATTGACTTCAATACAAGCCTAGTTTCTGGTTACGTCAAATTGGAGCATTAATTTCTCAATATGTTATTTTTTGTCCTTTGTAACATAAATATATCCATGCGGTTCTTGTCATTGTTGAGCAAATAATTAAATAAGCTGACTTAAGAACAATTTTATAATGGAAAAAAGGCTAAAAGAAGTAATAAGCGACCCTCATATTATTTGTATTGTCACATATTCTAAAATGATTAAACTCTTCTCACCTAACCTTATTTATAGTATGAGGAACCTTATAATGCAAATAAAGCACAACTCATTTTTGAAATATTCCCTTGGCCTAAAACACACTTTGGCTTTTGATTGTGCTGAGTGCATAAGAATCTTCCCTCCTAACGTGAAAATTAGGGACTCGAGACTCCTTTAGTTTGTTACGGAGGTTGTGATTTATGCTGCAGTATTTTTCTCTGGAATCCAAATTTTACTATACATTTGCTGCTTAACCAATAGATGGTAACCAATGATAATTGTTATAGTAATAACTCCTGCCTTGTTTGCTACTCTACAATTTGAAGCCTCAAATCTTTTTTTACCAATTGTACTGTCTGTGGTTCTGTGCTATGCTGGCTAGAAATAACATTCTTTGACCAAATCATACGTTTAACTTCTGCATTGTAGAAAATTTAACAAAGAAGACTGATTCTGCTCCAAAAGGGAGAGGTAGCAAAGTATCTTATTAAAAACTGTGCCCTTCCTTCAATCTGGTTTATGCTAGTCTAAGCATTTTTGGCCACACCAGTACAACTTTCTAACAGGTTGAGTATCATCTAGATGGCAGTGCTTGCCCACTCATTTAAACACTTCATTTTGGGGGCACACACATTTATATTATGCGTATAAGCATTTACTTTGATGATGTCATGTTTGAACTCAATGGTTTAATTGCAGGTAGTTTCAGAAAAGCGATGGAGAGAAGTAACTGCAGCTTTTAGTTTTCCATCAACAGCAACAAATGCGTCTTTTATTCTACGCAAGTACTATTTGTCCTTGTTGCATCATTATGAGCAGATATATCTATTTGGTGCAGAAAGATGGAACCCTCTCAATGGTTTGTGCTTGTGTAATTGTTAACTATTCAAGTCTTTTTTATTTTTTTTCTACTCTTTTTGTCATTGCTTTATCATATGCACCAATGTTACAGCTCCTGCATCTTCAGTTGCTTCTCGAAGATCATTGGAACCTCTGAAAATATATGCTGAAGCTCAGGCTGCTGCTGGCAAACGGAGAAGAAATAATGGTGAGTTTGTTGGAAGCCATTTTTTTTTATAATAATAGTTAAGGTAAACAGCAGCAACATTTATCAATAATCTGGTATGAGAATGTGGTGCTTTAGTGTCTTCCCTGAAGCTGTCTGTTAACTACTTTGACTGTGAAGCTCAAGTTTAAAGAAGGATCAAAATGATAAGTTGATAAAGGGCAATTATATAGTTAGTTTAGCACCTTTCATCCTAGTTTCCAAAAATAGAAAGCAAAAAGAGTTCAGTAGCATGATAATCGGGCATAACAACTCTTTGATAGAGCATCTTTTTCAACTGTAGGCCTTTCCTCACCGACTTATACCCCAGTCATTGGAGTGATTGACGGAAAATTTGAGCATGGATATTTTGTGACTGTTACTGTTGGCTCAGAGAAGCTTAAAGGTGTCCTTTATCATATTCCTGAACAAACTGCAGAGCAGGATCCATTGGCTTCTATCAGTGCTGATGATGGCAATTTAAGGAGCCCACGCCACCACCAGCGTCAGGCGAAGCTCAGCGTGCTAGATCCAAATCCTTCAAAGCAAGATAACAGCGGGTACAATGCCTTCTTTGCCGAGCAACATGCTAGGCTTTTGCCACTTCATCCCGGGCAAGACACAGAAATCAGTAGAATCATCAGTATCCAGTGGAATGAGCTTACTGAAACTGAGAGAGCTGTAAGATTTGGAAAATATCCTTCTAAATCTATAGAAGATGCTGCTCATTGCTGTCTCGTATGAAAAATTATGCATTTGTTGCCTTGTTGCGATTGCAGGTTTACCAGGAGAGGGGCATGAAGGACAAGGAGAGACATGGAAATGAGATGACATTGTGTGAGAGTTCAAAACCAGGCTCGCTTGTTTGGGACCCATTGCCAATGCAGCAGCTTCCTGTCAAACCAGTGGAGGAAGCTGATGTAAAATTACAGAAGGCGGATCGCGACATAAAAGCATTTGATGAGGATCATTGCAGTTCTGATGATATAGATTCTGGTGGGGGAAGTTCACAAGTCCACCCGGAAATCGAGAACTTGGCGGCTGTCACAACCATCATAGGATCTATGTGCTCGGTCGAGCCTTCAAAGGAAGGAAACAAGTTCGAGTTGCTTACGAGAGAGGATGAAAAATTGAGTGGTGCAGGGTCATCATAGTTTGGGTGAATATAGAAAAAGAAACCACAGATCTTAACTCAAAACATGTTCTGTAACGTTTGAGTAATTTCATCTGCTACAAGTCTATTCATCTTGTGTTTCCTGTTGGTCTCCAAGCCAATTTCTTCCACAACTCCGGAAACTATCTTGAAATTAAAAATACACAGATAGATGCAAAGTGTGCACAACTTTCAATTTGATACACTTTTTCTTTTGGTAATATTTTCAAATCTCTTTCAGTTTTTATCATTTTTTTTTTCAAACTTCTCGAGGAAAAACAGACAGAGTTGACTGGAAAATTATTCAGTTTGTTTACGGTCAATGGTCGATCTTTCAAACTCGTTTTTATCATTTTTATATTTGTGTTTACTTGACAAAAAGAGAAAAAAAAAATTACAGATGTTCTTTCTCTTGTTTTTCTTGTTTTATTTTTATTTCTTTTAAAAAAAAATTAATCAACTTCACTTTGATATTTAATAAGACAATTTTAAACTGATTCTTGTAATTGCATATAATGTAATCGCAGAAATATTTTGTTAAAAGTCATTTTTATATAGTCATGAAAATATTTTTTTTACATTTCAAATTAAAGCAAGTTTAAATAAAATTTATGTATATTCATTCAATAAAATTATAATATCAAATATCTCAAATCTACGATCATCTCGATCGAAGGCTGATCAGCACAAACCGATCTCCATGAACCTTACGAACTCTCCAAAATCCATCACCCCGTCTTGGTTTCGGTCATGCACTTGGATCATCCTTTCACAGGCGTCCAAATCCAACCTCTGATCTCCGACTCCGAGCTCCAAGAGGACTCTCCGCAGCTCGCCGGCGTCAATGAAGCCGTCGTCGTTCTTGTCGAAGACGAAGAAGGCCTGCCTCAGCTCCTCCAAGCTCGGCTCCTCCTCCTCGAACAAATTCGAGAGGAGCTCGTATAGATCCTCCCCTTCTTGTTCGTCTTCTTCTTCGCTCGGATCCAAGCCCGTTCTCGATAGAATTAGCTCCCAGTCCCCTCTTCGGAGACCCTTAACAGAGGCAGTATTTTGCACAGGCTCTTGCTGTTGTTGCTGCTGTTGTTTCTGATCTTCAACATCATCATGCAAATCATCATGCAAAACGGACATGCAAGTGCAGAATCCGACGAAGTCCTGAAGGAAGGACATGGACTTGAGAGACAAGTCCTTGACTAGGATCGAGACCAAGATGAGCACTTGGTGAATTGTGAATATCGTCTCAGGGAAGTGGATCTTCTCCATTAATGCTTTGTTGTCGAACTTCAGCAAAGGTAAATTCTTTCTTTCCTTCTTTCTTCTCGGTTTTGAGGATCCGGGGTTTAGTTTTATAAGCAGCAAGGAGCTAAGAGAAGGATGAGTAAGGGGAAGGAAAGTTCCAGTGAAGTGCAGATTGAACAGGTCAGGCCTGCTGGGGGAATTTTATAATTTTGTCAGGCGTTGGCTGTCGTCAGCGGCTTAGAAAAGCAGTGGAATTAGATTTTCTAGTCCGTAATTTTTGATCCTCTCTTAATCCGTAATTAGGAAGACCATTGAATTAGATTATAAAGGACCAATATATAAATCCTTGATCTGATCTAACGGATCCGCTCTAAATTAAACTAAGTTACCGTATAATTAAAATTTTTTATTGGCCATCAAAATAAATTTAAAATTATAAACGATAGATAATCCATGTAATGATCCAGTGGTCTTAATAGTTCAAACGCAAGAGATGAATTTTTTAATGCTCCCGGAGAAAAATCCCAATGGATCACTACTTTTCATGCCTCTGTTATTGCGGTGTAAGATTAAAGTAGTTAAAGGAATACATAATAATAATAAAGAGGAAGCTTTTCAAAGGATAGGTTTAGAAATTGAAGTATTTTCATTGAATTTGCCTTTCATCCCTCTACATGTGTTCCTTATTCTTTGGAAAGGAGGAGAAATTGGAATGGTGAAGTAACTGAAAGAAAGGGGGTGGAAATTGGTGTGAAGCTGGGGCATGCTTTCATAGTGATGTTGACCCTACAATTTGTGTCCATCTGGGGGAACTTGATATGTTGTCATGTATTCCGATTCTAATGGTTGGCTGCTATAATCAATTGGTCTCTTGACTATATATTTTTTTAATCTAGGTATTTAGTTTTAGGAATCAATTAATTTTAGAGGGGATTGGTTGAATGAAAGGGTGATGAAATTACTACTAGTCTTCCATGACGTTGAATAAGTATTAGCTTTGCAGGTCTATTTGTGAGGGCTGGTAAATCCAAATAATAGAGTTCTGGTACGTACGTTAACCCTCTATTTAAGTGGGAGGATAAAGATAAAAAATAAATAAAAATTGAAGAATGTTTCTCAGGTGGAAAATTTTTCTACCTTTATTTTATGAAAAGGATTAAATTATTCATTCTTTTCTTTGTTTACCTATACCGAGGACGTAACTATTTTTTTTTTTCACGGAATATTTTATTAAATATTTTTTATTTGTCTAAATTTGACGGGCACGATTTTTTCTTTCTCCCTCGTTTTTTTTCTTTGTCTCGCACCTAACAGCGAGAGGCAATCTCGCATGCAGCGATTGAGCCAGAAATTTCATATTAAGGGCCGAATGTGCACGGTCTTCTATGGCAAGGTCATCGCACAAGGCCAGCCGTCCCACCATTTGCTAATTGTATTTAGGTGACGTTTAATTTAAAAATATAGAAATAAAGAAACAGAATGATTTTTAAATAAAAGTATTTAATTAATGAGTTTGAAAATAAGAAAATGAAATGGTTCCTAAATAATTTAAAATGAATAAACCTAACTAAATAGATGGATTTAAAATTCATCCTCAATTCTTAATTCTTCATGCGACAATAGGACAACGATAGTCTTGCGGTTCTGGCGGTGTCAAGAGGAAGCAGTAACTCATTGGAAAAAAATTAAAACAGAAACAAAGGAGAAGAAGGAAAAAAGGAGAAAACAAAAAAAAAACCATCCCGATAGGAAACCAATTGAAAATAAAAGAGGGAAATAAAAAAATAATGTTTATAAAATAAACAATAGTATTTGACTAATTTAGTCTGCTATCAAATTCATTACTATTCCCATGCTACATCTTAAACTAAATGGTTCCTTAATTCATATATGAAATAAATACTTGACTTAGATTGAAACCTAAGTCCTGTATCAGCCATCTATGTCATTAAACAATGACTAAGAAAGAGTCAGACCACTGAGTCATTTTGAGTCGGGTTGGAACTGAGTAGAGTCGACCCTGGGCTAGGCAACCAGGGTCCATCGTGATTCTCCTTGCCGAAGGGGCTCTCTCTCTCAAAACACCCCCTCCATCGGCAAGACGAGTTGTAGCTCTTCTATTGTTAATTTTCCTTCCTATGTAGCTGGATTGTGACGCTTCTATGAACCCTAAAATGTCTTCATTTTTGCTCTTCTTTTTTGATAGTAAATTATTTTTTGAATAAATTCTTCTTCAAGAGCAAATTCATTTGACAGATAAAATTTGTTATCACAGCCAATCAAATAAACTAGAAGAAGTTGAGTCAACTGACTTAGATATAAATTCACTAAACTTGGTTTGAGTCGAATGTAAATGTTATCTATTACCAAATGAGATTATAATATTATCCAATTGAGTCCATTGAATAGAGATGGTGAGAGATTTGAGTTGACTAAATAAACATTTAGTTGACACAAGTAGCCATTGAAGATAAGGCTTTTATAATTAATGTTTACTTTAATAATGAACGTTTCAATCAACTAGAGCATTGTAAGGCAATTAAATTCAAGGAACACATACAGTTAATGTTTGCTTTACTGATCACTTCCCGTCAGTGACAAAGATGTCCCTTTTTCCTCTTATCCCTTGTTCAAGGAACATATATATCCAGCAAATTTTGCATCAATGATACGGAACTAGATGTATCGATTATGGCAAATATAGTTTGATATTGTCTTACCTTTTCATCTTTTTGTTTAAATAAAATTCTGGCATATTTTTAACTTCTTTAAAAAATCAACTTGTGTAATAACAAACAGATACTTCATTTCAATTACCGATACTTGTAATTGTTATCTTTAGCTTATCAATTTTTGGGTTTGAGTTTGTATTGACATCTTCTTTTAATTTTTAGGTTCTCTCTATATATATATTTTTTTCTTCTCTTAATAACCAATAAGTTTTTCTGCTGAAACATTCATGTAAGTCTCGATTAGCAAGAGTGCATTGCACTGGGATTTGTTATGCCAAAATAGGTTAGATGAAAGTGTGACTGTCAAACTTTATTTGACTCTTTAGATGAAAAAAATACTCAGATTGAGTCGTTGACGTAGAATATAACTTACAATCCGCATGTTCTTTCTGCAATATTGCATTGGAAGAAGGAAGAGATCAAACATAAGATTGGGTTACTTGCGTAAGTGCCCTCACTATGTTATCTATATTTATTTTTTGACACTGAAGTTTTTAACTAATTGTTGTCTTTCTTATTTCAAATCTTACGTACACAATTTGTACTAGCAAGTCTTTTAGTGAAACATCTCCCTAATTGGATAACATTATTCAGTTGGGGATTATAAGTCAGGATATTATTTTCTTCTTTCTAAATGAAAAAAATTGAATAGATGTCTGGTCAAGATAAAATTAGAACATAATTAAAAGTTTCACCCAGGACCTTCAAATAAGAAGTGCCGGCTCTGGAGCTGAGTCTTCACATCTAGTCAAGTCATTCCGAGCTGTTGAGTCACTTTTTGATCGAGCCAATATGAGTTGCGAAGTCACTCTAGGCCAAGCCCGACCAAACTGCTGAGTCACTATTGGCCGAGATGGACGATTGTGCA
>JBAMIE010000107.1:1912211-1925773 GCA_037177295.1 Kaempferia parviflora
AAAGACGGTCCAAAAAAAAAAAAAAAAAAACTATGATGCTATAAGTTGTTTATGAACAGTGTGGCATAAACAATGGCTATAACTTCACATAGGCTGAAGGAGCAAAAAATAATTAAAGACTATTTTTTAAAAAAAATGAGATAATTATGTGTACATCACATGTTCATTAGCAGTGGTCCTATAGAGGATTGAAAGATATCATGCAGCTCATCCTGCACAGCTTTGGAGTGATGCTCGCAACTTATAAGGCTAACTAATGACGGAAAAACAATGCGTAAGTTCCTTCGGAATGAATCCTGCCTCAAGCTACGTAAGACTTGCAAGGCCGAGACAAGTAGTGATGTCCGTGCAGACAGTTCCTCTTTCTTAGCAGTGCCCAAAGGGAGTATACAGTGAGCTGCTGAACCAGCATCTGAAGCCTCATCGTTCTGTTGTTGTCCCGCACAGTTCAAGTAGATCTTGAATATTTTTTGGCAAACGAACACCACGAGTGATTCTATTTTCAGTTCGTTTGACATAATAGGATCTTCAGTGAGTACAGTTTGCAAGAATTTGAGCAAGTTCTCATAAGATTCGTTCTCGAAATGAATGACTGGTGGACCGGGAATCTCCAACAGGGAGCATGCTTTTTGCAACTTCTGTTGTACGATGGTTTCACTGCTTACTTCGCTTGAATGCGAAGCAATGGATGTAAGTACGTCCAGTAGGATGCTAACATGAGCAGCTGAAAAGCACTTTCGATGAACTTCATAAAGCTTCTTTACAACCTATCAGCAGAAATAATTAAAATTTGTCATCAGTTGAACAACTTGTCAAACTCATTTGATTTTTTTTTTTTTTTAAAAAAAAAAATCACATCACTGATCTAAAGGTTAAATATGATATGCATGTGCAGAAGCTAATTCCATGAGATTCATGATACCAGCAAGGCAACTTGAGAATCTAGCAATCGAGAGCAACTGTTATTATTTGAAAGATTTAACATCCTGGCACTAGATATACGTATTGAAGAAAGTGATTATGACAAAAATAAACTGGTGAGAACATAGAAATAGAAAAGAAATGGTACCTGTACAATCTGGAGCTGAACACTTATGTGGTTCTTCATTCTGACAATTGCATACGAGGCTGTTTCCATATTAGCCTCTTCCTCATCCTCGTTAATGTATTCGTGATCAGAATATTGATCCACACTATCTGGAATTTCAATGTCTTGCATGATTCTTATGATGCTAGAAAAAACAGGCAGCATCGAAGCAGCTGACTTTTTTAAGGGTACCAAAATATCTTTCCATTCTTCTTTTGATAGCTTGCTTCCCAGATGGGCAGTCAAATGGAGTAGGGCAGCCATTCCTGTATTAGCATAATGCTTGTAGGGACTGCTAACAAAACTTGTAACAATACATACGACACTCCCAAGTTGTGAGCGCACAACATTGAAAAATCTGACAAATAGGTCGACTAAGCATTTTGCTGCCAAAGTATCTGTTTCAGATTTGGCAGAATCATCATTTGGAAACTGAGGATCATGAACTAGTAGAGCTTGACCAACAGTCATATTCTGTGTATTGCTAAAAATGGGGTAAATCACAGATTTCAGGATATTAATCCAGAAGGTGTCAGTAAAGAGGTGACCATGATCCTTCAGAATATTGAAGAGTACTTCTAGAGCACCTTTTCTGATAGCTGGCCGAGTATCAGATGTCAGCTTGGATAAACCTGAAAAGTTGTTGAATAGTTAGTACAAACTACATTTTCAATGGTGTAGTGAGAAAAGCACGGAAAGCAAAAGAAAAGGGAAAATGAGTACCTTCTAGTAAAGGAAACCAAAAGAAAGCATGAACATCTTTTTCAGTCAAATTGCCATCCGAACCATCTCCATTTCCTAAATGACCCTCAGAATTGTTGTCGTAGCAGACGAGACCACCTTCTGCCAGTTTAACAGCACAGAATCGGAGGAATGCAATAGCATTGAGGCTTGCATCATTATTGAATCTGCTATTTGTAAATGCAATCAAGCACTTCACACAGTCAGTGAATGTTGTGGTCTCTGTCTCAGTAATGTAAGGAAAATAATCTCTAACTATTTTCTCCATTGTCTCAAAAGCTAACAGCACGATACTCTTACGTACATCTGAGGCAGCAATTGTGAAAACCTAAACATAAGTGAGGCTTTAGTGTCAGATGTACATAAGTAAATTTACAAAGTTTTAACCCAATATCTCACCATGAAGGCAAATTGAAAGGTGAAAAAACAGTAAAAAAATCTAGCATACCAAGAAAACACTTTTCCATCCTGACTTCACATGATTAACACGACTCAAAACCATCTGAGAAACACATCGAACAATGAGCTCACGAATTTCAGCCGAATCACTTTTCTGCATGACAACCACAAAAGGTTTCAAGAATTCATTCTGGAAATTATAATTAGCAAGCTCTTCTCGCTCCAAGAATTTCATAGCCAATTGCCTTAATGCATCCATTACAAAGATTGCAACTGAGAGATTTTCTGATAATCCAACTGAAACAAAAAATTCGGAAAGAACATTCCAGATGCAGGACCAAACCAATCGGATTCGATTCATATTGTAATGTCTGCATAGGCAAGGAAGAGGCCAGATTATACAGTTTGTAATCTTGTTAGGAAAAAATATTGTATTCACAGATATTTTCTAAACAACCATTAAAAGAATCTTACGCTATTTCAACTATTTTTGTGAGGCTGAAAACACGAGGATCAGTCGGAGATTGCAGTTCTGTCATAGAAACCTTGCACAGGGCCCTCACAAAAGCTACAATTGCATCACTATTCAATCTTTGGCTATGAGCAAATATATGGTTTAGCTCAAAAGTACCAATCTGGTCCAACAGATTTAGATTGGAAATGAAGTTATTAATCTGATCCGGAGTAACTAAAGCTGAAGCCTTATTTCCCATAGATGCACTATCATAAGAACCCCCTCGAACCACTGCCATTACTGCTGGATTTTGAAGAGCATTACCTTTCTTCTTCACGAATGTTGTTTTCTGTGCTCTGTCTTCTGCTTCATTAAGTGGTGCCACAAAAAATGAAGCATCAGGTGGTGCACCCTCTCCTAGCAGCTGTAAATGCTCGAACCTTGAAAGACATGTAAATATATGATCCCAGGATTCTTGCAGATAATTACCATCTTCAATGGCAATTGATATTATAGCCTGTTGACAAAGAATCATACTAAAACACTCATTTTTTTTGACAATTGAAACATACTGATTTTACCAAAGTACGCAGAATGGATTAAGAGATTCAAACAATACAAGCATCCAGATGTTCAGATCAAGATTTGATTTATATATTTGTGTCTATTGCTTCATAGCATGCAGTAAATGTGGTAAGAAGGAAGACTGTCAATTAAGTGCAAAGAAAAAAAAAATCCTGAAGGAAAAATAATGAATCTACCACGAATTTTTCCTAAGAACAATACCAGTATTCATGCAGCTATATCTTTTACATTGCTAGCCGATGGCAGATATATTTTGTTGACGGACTATCAACTGTTGAACTAAGCATTTGAGTATGAATATAATTAGTTTTGCTGTGAAATGAAAATGCTAAAATGAATAGGAGTGTCAGCCATGCAACCCAAGATTCGAAAGATTGTAATCGGTCTTCAGAATGATTTTTTACTTGATCTGGTTTCCACCATTTACCATGTGACAGAAGTAAGAGATAAATGCAACTATCAATGCCAAAAAGGATATATATCTGGATTTAATTAGATTCATTGTTGACAATGCAAATAAGAATTAATTTTCTCCTTAATCGAGGTTTAACAAGGCAGAAGAAAAATATGCCTTTTCTAGGCTGTTTAGTCCGTCTTGTAGCTTAATCATTGTGATTTATTCTATTTTATTCATGTCATACCTTTTTAGTTTAATGTTCAAAATTCATTGGTAGACATCCACCAATTAAAAGCAAGCTCAATGAGTGATTTAACAAGCAGACTTTAGCAAAACCAACAAGGTCATTTGCATACACATGTCCATTTATAATAATCAAGCCAGAGTATCTAGGAGGGTATGGAATGCCTTATTGCCAGTGTACCAATATTTATTGGTCTTTCACCAGAACACTAGCGCGCGGGCGCACACACACAAGACATTTGGAACAAAGTCAGAGGAGATGAGCCATCAGACCTTCTGATTGTTGGTACAAACCCAGTACTGGTTCCATACCCACCCGAGCCACTTTTGAGATGACTGATGAGGCTTGTGGTCTTTGAAATGTTGGTATGTGAGTAAATGCAAAAAAACAGCATGACTGAAAGTTGTTCATGTATGTTCATTGAAAGGAGATAAGATTCTCTGCTTACAATTTTTAATTCAACGGCTAAGAGAATTAAATTTTTTTACTTTTAATCTGTTTAATTGGATGTCTGTGGCTAAGCATCAAAATAATAATAAATTCTGGTCACCAAGTTGAGATACGCATTATAACAAACAGAATTGTAGAGGATGAAAAGGAAATTCATGGGAATATCAACATATGATGCAACATGTTACTATCAGCTCCCAGTAAATAACCTATGACAATTATCTTCAAGATAACATAGTTTACCAATGGATATATACTTAAAGTATTCACCTTAACAGCATCAACATTCTTCTGCTTCATATCAGCAGCACAATGAAGGTATGTGAATTTAGCAACAGATGTAACGAAAGCATCTCTTTGTGTCTGCATAAGCATCACTGAGGTGACATGAACTGCATATCGGAAACCTTGTAAACACTGTGCTGTGGCAGACTTGTCATCACTTTGGTCAAGTGTCACACTGAAAGCAGCCATCATGGGAGCCCAACAAGCCTCCATCATAAATCTTAGGATTGCAGTATCCGTGACAGTATAGAACATAGACCTAATCACCAATCAAATAAGCATAAATGAAAAACAGAATATTGTATACAAATAATCTGAGATTCAATTATCTTTCTTACTCTGATTTTCCAGTCTTTGCTCTAAATTGCCCTTGGATGTGCTTAATTAGTTGATCACTTGCACCTAATGCCTTCTCTTCAGATTGTTTCCAATTGACCAAATTGAAAATGTTGTCAAACCCCAAAAGCTTGTTGATGCTGCTGGGCTGTTTATTTTGTGGAGCAGAAACATCAGCACTGATTTTTATTTCACTTTTCACAATTTGATCATACAAAGAACCAAGGTATTCTTCTGGTAAATCCTTTCCATCATTTATTCCTCGATTGTTGCGAATAAACTCAGCTTTTGACATCTGTTAATATAATGAGACACATTTTAGCGTAGCTGCATTTAACTTCCAAAGAACATCATCAGTAATATACCTTATCTTTAACCATGCTGTTGTGTGCATCAGTGTTCAACATAATCACAGAATAAGCAAGAACATATGCTGTATCTGCACTGGTGAAAGAACTTGGGCTGCATTTACAGTATCGTTCTGCAAACTTTTCCATTATGCGATCAATCTTCTGTGCTTCTCCAGGCAATCTGAAACCTCTTAAGAAGAACCTAATAGCGTCGCCAAAATTCATATTCTCAAAATTTATTGAGTCAACATATGCATGCATGACTTTCAGAGAGAACTCTTCCCTTTCACCTAAGTAATCTCCGATCATAGCTGCATTTAGACCAGAAGCATTCTTCAAGAAGGAAGCTACTTCTTCTGGAGATGCACCTATTTTCTTGGTTTTGATTAGAAAATCAATACCCTTTGAAGGTTTTTTATTAAACAATGCAACACCTTTCTGCAAACATAAGCCCAACATTAATCACTGATAGTTCACAAAACAAATTAACATAAGCTAAAGAAAGAGCATCATGTGCCCTTGCAGAAAAAGAAAAATCTTCACCTGAAACTCCAACTTATATGCCCTGCGTTGTTCCAATGAAGCAGCATCAGAGAGCTCATGGTTTGCATCCAAATGCAGATCATAGTCAGTCACACTTCCTTCTTCGCCATTCAAAGAGGCAAGGTTATCTGAAGAATGCTCATTTATATGTCTCTCTAGAGCAAAATCACCCAATTTCAGCTGCTGGTCCATCCACACACCCATTGACTTAATGATACAATTGAGGCACTTCACTGATTCAATCTGTAACGTGGTATCCTGAGCTGGGGATAGTGATGTCACTGACCCAGGAGGAACACCTAGAGCAGTCTTTAGCAGGCCATTAACAACCCTGCAATTATCTGATGGAATTAAAAGTGAATTCATAGAAGAAGATGTCATCATCATACAACTTCACTGTACCAATCATATTTCTGTTACCAGATAAAGGAACAGGTTTAGGATCGCTTATAAAAAGAGAAAAGCTTTATAAGTGTTGAATTATATGTATGATATACCTTTCAAAAATATTTGGCGCATTCACATCACAATCATAGTTCACAAAAATGTCAATCATAACCTGTGGGTCCTGGCAGATCTTTTCCAATAGGTTGAGAACCGTCATTTTCTGCAAAAAACTAGGCTGAAGAACATTCTCAAGGATTCGCAGGACAAGCATGGGAAAGAAAACTCCAACTTCCTCCTTCAGCCCTGATCTAAATTTCGACATTAAACCCATGAAAATAGAGCAAAGAAGCTGAAAAATAGTCATCATTGACAGGGCACTGTTCTTCAACAATGATAAGCAAAGGTACTGTTTGATTGCTCCAAGAAACCTACATAAAACATGAATCTGAAAACTTCTAAGCAATGCCAACTTAGAGAATAAAGAAAAAATTTGACCAAAAAAAATCCCATAAAATTGTTAGCTTTAGATTGAATTAGTGGCAGACCTCTATTTGTTATTGTTTCTTCAAAGCTTATAGTTATAGACTATCTTGCTACAGAAAAATAGATTATACACTGGAGCTGCATATGAGTAATCCGAGAACCCTTTATCGTGCTTATTTTTCAATAGTTCTTCAAACAAATTCATGAGATTAATTCAATGATAGGCTTGATCTTGTATACATTATTTCAAAATAATGCAGATTAAATTTAACTTTACTTGGAAAATATTTGTATAAATAAATAATCAAAATTATATCATACTAAAGTCACTAAAGGAGGGATACTTGGAACCATTAAAAAAACAACCCTAAGGGACGGAAGCCCACAAGATGATGACAACAACAACAATATCAAATAGATACCTTAAAAGTGCCCACTTCATCGGAAGGGCATAGTATTTATACTTAGCACAACTTTTTAACTATGTTACATTCCATCAATTAAAGCCACACATGATTCAACATTCATCTAAATCAAACCCTTAATCACCATTTCATTATTCCTTATTACCTTCAATTAAATCAAATCAATATCGCATTCAAATTCCAACTACAAATCGAAACTAACACAAGTCAACAACTTATGTTTAAGCATGATTCATCTTCCAAAACTTACCCAAATTCGATGCTTAATTGTTCATTCGCTGCCGGAGAAACTCACCGCTGAAACAAGGGCTGGAGGTAGGTAGACCTACTGTCCAAAATCATCAAATGCCCAAATTCAGCATCTATTATGAATCCATTAGACAATTCACAATCAAATACTCATCTAACTTCCTCAAATCTATTAAAAACAAAACTTACCATGATTCTATTGACGAATAAGGCAGCGAACAGCTGACGATGATAAGAAGGATTGCAGTGCACAGGTGTAGCGATGAGGGATCAAACTAGGGCTCGTATCGCCCTCTCAGCCGAAGACTAACCAGTGCAAAAGCAATGACTGCAACCTCAATCTGTCCTCACACGAAGAGACTGTGACATCGTGCAATTGGGGCAGCTTGATCAGAGGCGGAGATGAAGAGGATCGAAAAAAGAAGAAATCGGGGGTGTCTGCATCTCGTGGTCGACGGTGATGCAGAAAACTCAGGCGTTATTGCGACGAAGGTGGAACAGCACCACCCCTGCTTCGATTCAGTCCCCAAGCAAGAGAACAGGTAGGCGGCGACTCCCCTTTTCCGACTACAGCGGCTCCGTCGGGTGTTGAGCAGCGGCGTCGGGCGGCATCGCGATGAAGTGAGCATCGGGATACAAAAGCTCAGTGATGGAATTGGATGTCCACAGCTAGGAGAGGAAGTCCGACGGCCAGATCGGGGCTTGAGCGTCGACATCCGGTGAGGCATCGTGGCGAGGTCGGCAAAGAAGGGCGACGGTGGAGGAAGGGGGAATCGGGAGGAATAGCGAGGAGAAGAGTCGGCGATTAATAAAAGTTTAATTTAGGTTTTAAATATAAAACTTAGGTTTGATTTCATCAACCCCTAGATTAATTCCTCAATTATGAGGGAAATTATTTTGTATTCATATAATGACGAGATTTATTATTTATAACTATGAAATTAAGAATTCGTCACTAATAATTTAATTCTCTAACTATGTTTTTTTTTATCCTCATAAAAACTTCAATAATTATGCTTTTAATGACGATTTTTTCATACCCTCATTAAGTTTTCATCATTATAGATCAATTTTCTTGTAGTGTTTTTAAATTGCATATTCCGCTACGCATTAACCCTAATAGGAGCATAAGAACCGGCCATCCGATTCTAATACTAACCGCCAGAAAGCGCAACGCGCTAGAAGAACAAGGCAACGGTTTTGGAAATCGTTCAATACCGACGTGGTATCAAGATTGAGTCGGAAGGACTGCTAGCTAGGATGGGACATCCGGATTCCACCTCTATACAAGTGTGAAGACTTCAAGTATTAGAGGAAGCACTTGGAGATGTGGTTCAAAATGGATATGAACCACTGGATAGCATTGGATGAACCGTTTGAAGCTCCAACGGATAAGAAGGGGAAGAGTCTCCAACCACAGCAATGGGCCGATAAACAAAGGGAACAATCAGAGGTGGATAAGGAGGTAACAAACTTTTTAATAAATTTATTGCCTTCTAACATGGTGTCTTGTGTAGGTGAGTATAAGTGTGCTTATGGTCTATGGAGCAAAGTAATTATTGTTAGTGCAGGAAACACCACATGATCGAACCTAAATTTTGATAATGACAAAGGGTTCAAAGTTTAAGAGTTATTGTTGTTCTAACAACTTTGACTGAGTGTGCAGGAAAGTCCTAAGTGAGCTTAGGCAAGTACAAATTCTAGTGTATTCTAGGCAGGTGGAAAACCTTAGTTGTTGTTAAACAACAAAGTCCTGGTTCAAGGGACTGGGCAAAAAGTCTTGGCAGGTTGAAGACATCAGGTAGGAAATCTTAGGGTCGAGGATACTAGGTGAAAGTCCTGGAGGGTGCGAACACCAGACGGGAAATCCGAGTGTCGAGGACACTAGGTGGAAGTCCTGAAGTCTCGGATGCTGAACAAAAGTTCAAACGGTTTGGAGGACCAGTTTGGCAATAGGTAAACTCTCCTAAGAGGAGTAGGTGAGGACATGTTCCCCGATGAGGGAACAGTAAGTGTCGGTTCGACCAAGGGTTTCACAGGAAATCTGAAAGTCAAAACCGGATAGTTCCGAGACTGTCAGATTCATACAATATTTTGCTTGGACTAATTCTGTGGTGTAGGAAAGCAAAGATGGACAATTGGCTAGAAAATGGGCATCCAGGTGCCTGCACCGGGTCCGGGCACCCTGGTCAAGACGAGCTCAATGTGGACGAAGTTGAGGTGTAGCATATGATTGGCCAGACTTACATCATAATCTAGGCTCCTGAACCAGGTCCGAGCGTCTGGAGGTGGATAAACTTCGTGGATGAAGTTTTGATGAGAGAGGACCACATCAGCCCTGATGGGGGCACCCGGGGGTGGTTTGGGCACCTAGACAGGGGCTATTTAAATCCCTTCGACCAAATTCTCTAGAATATAATTCTCTACGACATTCTCTTTTGCGCACTGTTTGATCGACGACTGTACAACGCTCGAACGCTACTCTGACGATGACTTCGCTCAAGACATACTTGGAAGTCATCGGTATTATTTTACATTTCAGTTAGTTGTACTTAAAGTTGATTTGTATTTGTAACATCTCGATTATTTAGTGATTGCCTAACGAAAGCACTCTCACGTGCAGGTCTTGGAGTAAGAGTCGTCACATGCTCTGAACCAAGTAAAATCCTTGTGTTCGTGTTTATCTCTTTCTTCTCCTTCGCTTACTTTCTTATTTTCTACTACATGTTAACTCATTAATTTTTATGTTCAAAAAGTGTGAAAAAGTCATGAGCGTTATTCACCCCCTCTAGCGCTTTTGATCCTACAATTGTGCTTCATGAAGATCCTACATAAATCAAAGAAGTGGGGGAGCCCAAGAAGAAGAGTTCATTGGTTCAAGAGAAGGAGAAGGACCAATCAGATGTTGAAACTTGTTCAATATTCGATGAGGAGGAAGAAGTGAAATCATTCACATCTTCGAGGGAAAATAAAGAAATGGAATCGTCCGCATCTTCGAGGGAAGAAGAATAAGAGAAATCCGAGATAGTGAAGATCTTGGAAGCTCAACCCTTAACTGCATCTACCAAGAAGAGCACTAAAGCCTACATCAAGTGCTTTGGATGTGGAGAGATGAGACACTACAAGGGCTCCCGTCCCTTGCTCAAAAAGGTAAAGGAGGTAAATCCTAAACTCAATACGGTTGATTTAGAAACTATTATGAGCTGTAGGAATGGTGCAAAGAAGAAGTGACACATTATATACTTCACATGTGGTAAGCAAGGTCACTACCACACAACATGCCCAAGGAAGGGAGAGGTCAAGGAGATGGAGCGACTGAAGCAATGAAGGAAATGGAAGAAGCCATGTGGGTACTCGTGTCAAGGGGGAGCTCCAATGGTAAGTAGAAAGGTAAACCCTAATTTGAATTTTAATTCGAATATTAATTTAAGTTCTAAGGATATGCATGTTAGAAATAATGTTATTTATTTGCTCATGCATAATTATGGATTTATATACCATGATAGGAATAGGGTTAACATGGTTGATAGCCATAGAAAATCAAATTCTAAGGTTAGACATAATAAAAACCAATCTACTTTGCCTAAGGAGAGGAAAGTAATTAAAATCTAGGTGTTAATCCCAAAAAGGGAAGACAAATGCCTAGGAAAAGTGGATCTAGGAATGTCCATAGTAGACAGGTCGATTCTAAGATTAGAAACCTAGAAATGGAAAATTAAGCTTTAAGGAAAAATCTTGATAGATTAGAGAAATTCCTTGAGAGATTCAATGTTGGATCTAAGGGATTAAGTATGGTGTTGGGTAGCCAAAGACCCAACAATGATAGATCGGGTTTGGGATATCGATTATCATCCCTAAGGCCAAAGAAAAGTCACATGCAATAATTACACGTGCAAATGGCAAGGGAGAATCCTCCAAGGCTAAAGAAAAGTCATATGCTAGGGTTGCATATGACTATAGTAAGGGGAAGTCAAGAAATAACAAGGGAAAGTCATTTAAGGACAAGGAGAGATTAACCAAAGACAAGGTGTCTAAGGTTAAGAGAGTAAAGTGGTTAGGCCAATTGTCAACCAAGGTGCATCATATTGGTCTAGCCATAGTAGTTGAGTCACCTAGGAAGGTGGTTAGGTTTAAGAGCTCTATGGGGAGCTCAAAGAGTTAATTTGGAACCCATGGTCAATTGATCTCAAGTGAACCTTATTTGGGATTCTAGATAAGTCATAGAATTTTCCAAGGGGTTTAGAAATGAACTTGAGTTTTAAACCTAGGGAATTGACACATAGGAAGTTGAATATCATGCGTGAAATTATGAATGATGTTCATATTATATGAAAATTAGTTTTAGATGTATATATGCCATATAAACTAATGCTAGGGATGCATTATAGTTTAGTATGGGCAGATACATCAAGAGGAAGCCAAAACTGAGACTTTAAGTCAAGGTTCAATTGAACCATTTAAATAGTTTTGAGTTTTGTGTCTATCTTGGGATCAATGATGAATTAATTTTTAATTTTATTTTTCCCAAGTAGACAATGGTAAAACAGACCTCTACAAAATCTGAGAATTTTTCGAGGTCTAGAGAATTTCTGGTATATTTCTGAAATTGAGTTTAGAAATAAGTTTGGGGATGAAATTGATGTCAATCGACTGATATCATAAACCAGTCGACTGGTAAAATAAAGACCTGCCGATTAGTAACACTATTCATCGACATAGAATGACTTTGTGAGGTTGATTCAATGAAGGGAAGTTGACTGGGGTCTAGAGCAGTTGACTAAGACAGACTAAAATTCTTTTTCAACAATAGGAAATGACCAAAAGGAGGCTATACATGTATGTAAATCATATGGGAGATTAATATATGATGATTATGGTCATTAGATGTATAAGAGTCCAATAATTGGGATATTGTTGAAGCTCTTTTTGATGTATGACAAAAAGGGAGAAGTTTAGATTTAAGTAGGAAGCCTACCTTTACAAGAGAAATCCTAGCTCAAGGGGGAGCTTAGGTGAAGGTTTCATTGCATAATGCATATACATGAGTAGCTAGATTGCATATTTGTTTGTTATATATTGTTGCTATATTATTTCCCTAACTTAAACGATTGTCAAATATCAAAAAGAGGGGAGATTATACACCCTTAGGTTTTAATGTTTGGGTAAACAGTTTAAGTTAGGGTTTGTATCTGTATTTGATATGTGTTATTAAGTGTGCAGGTGACAGGTGCAAGGATAGACCAAGTGTGATCTTGGCAAAGGTGAATTCCAAGTATGAGAGTCTTGGTAGTATAAGTCCAAGTATGATTCTTGGCCGTGTAAGTCCAACTGTGACTTGACAAGGATGAAGACCCGATAACAAAGACAAGACAAAAGGAAGCATTTTGAAGACAAGATGTGATGGATAGGGAAGCATCTGAGGGACTTAGGACTGATGGAAAATAGATAGAAGGCAAGGTTAAGGTTTGTAAGTACGAGGATGAATGTTGAGTGATTGTACTCATGGGTAAAACCCTAAGTTAGGGTTTACCAGTCGATTGGTAATTGAGAACCAGCAAACCCATAATGAAATTCTAGGGCTTGTGGTTCTAGGGTTAGCAGTCGACTAGTCCAGTCGACTAGTCAGTCGGCTGGGAGCGAACAGAGACTTTTATTCGCTTAGCCTATGAAAACCTGTCAAATAACCAATCGACTAGCGTGGAGCAATTGACTGGTCCATGTTTGGGCAGTCAACTAGTATTAGGGGTGGGCATAATTCGGTTAAAACAAAAAAAACCTGCTGAACCAAATAAAACCGATTTTTTTGGTTCAGTTTTTTCGATTTTCGGTCGGTTTCTGTTTAAATTTTTTAAATTTCGGTTATTCAGTTCGGTTTTTGGTTTTAGCTCCAAAAAAACTAAACTGACCGTATTATACTTAAAATATGGTGTTTATGGATATTGGGTCATACAAGTGGAATGAGGCATTAATCGTTTTTAATTTTCTTACTTATCACTTTATATATTTACTTATTATTACGTGATAACAAAATTTTAGTATTACTCTTTTTATATTTTAATTTTCATTTTAGTTTTAAATTTATAACTATCTTAATAAATTGATAGTTTTTCTTTGTCTCTAAACTAATATTTGTAGTCGCACAAAAAT
>JBAMIE010000107.1:1925873-1936475 GCA_037177295.1 Kaempferia parviflora
TTTCATTTTCTAGAAAATGCGCGTTTTCCAGAAAATAGAAAATGATAATTTGTCATTTTCTATTTTTCTAGAAAATGCTATATCTTTTTTAGAAAATAAATATGGAAAATGCAAACCAAACACAATTTTTAAGAAAATTCGCTTTTTTCAGAAAATGAAAATGGAAAACACGCCAACCAAACACCCCCTAATAGTCCTCAATTTGATGAATGAGTGACAATAACCCATCTTCCTAGTGAATTTTAGAATACCTACCACTCCATCCCTACCTATAAGGCAAAGGAAAAAAAATTGTCATCTTGGCATAGGATCCAAAAGGTCATCTAGGATTATTTAGAAAAAAATAAGGGAGTTCAAAAATTTATCAATGACGGAAAAGGGAGAAAAAATAGGAAAAAAAGTTATAAGCGCAGTTGGTGGTAGCCTGTCGTCATGTCGTGGTTATGCCTCGTCTTTGTGATATTGTCGCGACCACGTGATGGCCTCGCGGGGCCCTCGCTTTGTCCCAGGCACCCGTGAGGTCGCAGTAGTGTCGCAATTGCCACACCTAGTTGTGAGGCCTTTGTGAGGTCATGGCGACTTCATGACATCTTTGCCTAGCTGTATGACCTCTCGTGGCAGTCTCACCCAGCGGCTAGGTGCACTTACAAAAGAGTCTTGGTGCCGATTGAAGTGTAAAATGGTAAATTTTACTTCATGTCTTGGTATCACATTGTCTTAAAATGGAATTGTTTAGAACATGATTTAAAATCTCGTAATCCAAACTGAATACTACAGGACATTAAAATAATGCCTCCTCGGTGTCAATCATGTTGATGATTATCTTTTCATGCCAATACTTGACACCTCTTGGTGTGTTAAAATTAAGATAATATTTTGTTGTTGCCTCGGTATAAAGATAATGCTAAAATTGTAGGATTCCAGACATAAAGCAAACATTGAGCTAATTATATAGTCGTCTTTATCTTTTTCTTCATCTCTTTCCTTCTTCCACTTCCAATACGCCATCAACACCATTTATATGTTAGAATTTTCATCCCCGGTTGTGATAGTTTTGATGATATTGACAAAGGGTTTAAGTGGCTTCGTGATTATTTGATGTATGTGCTAAGTTGGTCTACCAAATATACAAGTTTACGAGGGTTTGATGACTCAAGGTTCGTAAGATCGGAGGATGACACATCCGAGGGACCGTATGATGCAGAGTGTTTGAGCATGGGAAGTCTAGGAGGAGATCTACGTAAGCAAAGGTGAGAAGAATGGCTAAAGAGGAGCCGCGAGCACAAAGTATTCGAGGGATGCAACTTCACTATGGAAGACCTCAAGACGTGAAGATAACTCAAGTAAAATGAGTAGAGTGATTTGTATGCATGGGTTGAAGGGTAGACAAAAGGCGGACTCAACCTAAGAACTGATCGGGGGCCGACAATAGTCGACTAATAGATAAGATTTAGTCGATTGGTGTCTCATATCTCGAGTTTGGTCTATTTGGGGTACTAGGATAGTATTAATTGACTGATGGAGAAGATCCAGTTGAGTGGTAATCCGAATACCTCAAATTTAGACTATTTGGGTATTAAGTTTGTATCACTTATGAGTAAGGAGTGGAGTCGATTGTTGGTGACAGATATGTAACAACTGTATATTTTTTTTTTGAGTCGATTGGCACAATTGACTAGAGCTTACGGGAGGAGCACAGAAAGTTCAAGAATCGACTGGGATTGACTACATAGCAATCAAGTGATGATTAGATTGATGTGTGACAAACAGTCGATTGATTGTTGCCAGATCAGTCAACCAACAAATTCAAGCTGAAGGCTAGAAATAGGACTCAAGGGCTGCGGAAAGAATAAGATTTGCTTTGATATACACACCGACACTTTGATTCCTTAAAGCCTTCATTGTTCTCCAATTTACTTATATTTTCTTTTTCTTGTTGGCTACCTGTAAGAGGTTTCTTCTTATTGAATAAGAAAAAAGGTAGTTGATTTCGTGTGCATAGGTCTTGGACTGAAGAATCTAGGTTTTTGTGACCTAAGTAAATGGTAGGCATTCCACTCGTTTGATTCTTTGTTGTGTCCTTATTTTCATGCACATTATTTTATTTGTAGAATAACCAATACTATAGGCAAGCTGTGGTATTCATCCCCCTCTATCACATTGACATCCTTATCCAACAATATAGTGGAACGTCGACATGATATCTAAATAGTTTCATTCTAGTCAGAGTAAAACACTAATATGATTCAAGATTTTGAATCTTAGTTTGGACTACCAATGAAAGTTTGATACGAGATGACACTTTAAACCTTACCTTTTCTTTTCATTATCATTTTTATGAAAAATCAGTCTAAGCCTAACAACGTGAAGCTGTAAGTCTGACAAATAATTATCTTACAAGAGTTTGCTAAAATTGTCATCCAAATCACCCTCTTGATTTTTTTTCCTATTAGAATGTGTGTTAGAGTTTCCATAGTTTGAAATCTAGCGACATAGTCGAAACACAGGTAAAGTTGTTGCCATGTGACCTAGAGTTCACGGGTTCAAATTTTGAAAACAGTCTCTTGCAAAAAAGTAGGGTAAGAATGCATACAATGGATCCTTCCCCGGGACCCGTATGGCAGGAGCTTCGTGCACCGAGCTGCCCTTTTTTAGTGACCAACATGGGTACTCCCACTTTTGCCACTAATATAGATCGTGTTGGTAAGTATTGTGTCATATCGACACTCAAAAAACCTTGGTCTTGCTTTTTTATATGGACCTCTTGTCCCATATGTTATCATGGAATTTATTTGTTTTGCGTGTCAAATACTATTTTCTTTATGTGAATATTTTTTCTTCAAAGTGAATGGTTGTCTTTTTTTTTTCTTTTCTAATACATATTCATCATTTGAAATATTAGATGTTTCCGGTCTCTATAAATGCATCAGACAATCATCAAATCCCTGAAGTACAAAAACATTGTATCCTTGTTGCGGCTAGCAATCCCTACCCTCTCCCTACTCCTGTCTATCGACCTCCTGTCTCAAGTTTAGAACACAAGGAGAATACTGAAGTTCAAAAAGAGAGTTTCCTTGCTGATGCTGAGACTGTTGCAAAATCATTTAGCCAGGTAATAAAGGCATTATGCAATATAATTTTTTGGTCTATATATGTGGTAGTGAACTAGTTGTAAGTCATGTTTCCTGTTTTACTGATATGCTTGATTCTCTTTTGCAGTGCTTTGTCTCATTGTCCGTGATTTCACCTAAACAACTACCTAAATTGAGATCAATATATAATTGGGTATTCACGTCTCCATCACAAGTCATTTAATTATGCCATTCATATATTTTTTGTTAATAATTTTAATTTAATGTGAAATCACTTGATACTTTGCCTGAAAGTTGTTGGCTTGGCCAATATTCATATGAAGCATGTACCATTTATTTATATACCTTACTATACATTAACTGCTACTAAGTTCAGTCTTTACTTTTCTTGAATGAAGCTTATACTACCTAGAATTCCTATTCCTCTCTTCATATGAACCTCTATGTTTCTATGTTTCTATGTTTCTCCTTGCATACTACACCAGTTGATAATGATTGGATTTACATGACTGCTTTCTTACTTCTGTTGCTAGAACAAAAGTTTGAAGTATATCATTTTTGACTTGGGTACCCCCATCTAGAATGATACTATGCCTATGGCATGCAGGTATGCATATACTGTGTCCTGGTGGCACCAATTAGGAAGTAGGAGGGCGGAAGACAAAAAAGCTCACTTAGAGGAGGAGAAACCCCCTTTGTTGATGCCTATGGGATTTGTTCTCAGAAGGCAGGATCAAGAGGGTGCCTGTGGGATTAACTGGTTTACAGTTTGAAAACTAACGGTTTAGGTTATTAACTTGGAAAATGATATGCAGAGAGAAAAAAACTCAAGGAAAAACAGACACATAAAGTGATAGGACCCACAAAATGTGAAATGGTGGGCCCTATCACTGTGTTTGTCATTGAGCTTTTCCTTGAGTTTTTTTCTTTGAGCGTATCATTGCTCTATTAACTTTTTGTTGGGATTTGTCCTCCGTAGTTATTTGCTGTTTTTGATATATGGTTCTACAGAGACATTGAAGTGGATATCAATGGTAAGGGCCAGTGGGTGGTGAGCATCGGCAGGTGGTGAGCGTCCAATCCTATGATTGTGGCCCCCAGGTGGAATGATATGCTTTGCTCTTGTTGACTGTCATGGAACAACACTTCAGTTCTTGAATAGAGCATTTGATGAATGTGTTTCCTACCTGTTTGTATTATATGTATCTGCTCATGTTGAACAAAGAAACAGTTGCAGTTGCGTCTACAAGGGTGAATGAAAAGCAATAGATTGACACATCTCGGGTGACCAATATGTTTCAGCCTCTTGGTCGTGACAGATTAGTTCAGTTGTCTCATTGTCTAATCTGGCTTACGCCTATCCCTTTTGTTTAATTGGATCAGCTCAACATTAAAGCCCTTAGGTGTTATGGCCAATTGACCTTGTAAGGGTTGCACTGTAGATATTGTGAATATCGTGTAAGTAATTACTAATTTTATATCCGTATATGTACTTTTTAGTGTATATGTATAATAAGATGGACTAGGACATTGCTTCTCAAGTTTATTCTCTCCCAATTATTCCCTTCAACAAGGCATCAGATGAGCCAGGGGAGAGAAATAATCATCCTTTTTCTTCTTTCATGTTCTTACTATCCCTACTCATTCATATTATTTGTCTTTAGTTGCACAATGTAGCAGCACCACTAGGACTTTAGCAGTAATGTCGAGTTATGTATACAAATTCCAGGGCTAATTGATTGTCACAATAATATTCATTGTTGGGTTCTGTATTTGTTGACTCTATGGTTTCCTGTCATTCACAATCTTATGAAATGGCTACTTTGGTGTTTGCAGCAGGGGCCTTATAGTATATAATATATACAGTCCCCTATATGTGGTTGGTGCCACTAGTCTGATTAGCATCGATATGCAGTCTACGTGATTATATATGCAGCTGAAATTGCGAATATACAACTATATGAACATGTGTTTCACTTGAACTAGTTTAGGTTGAACCAAATAAAACAAAAATCCTAATTATCACCTGTCCAGCTCCCTTCACAAATAAATGGAGTTTGTTTTTTTGTTCCTTTGAGAGGATTAATTATTATAATTGTGCAATATTTTAAAGGTGTTGGGACCTAATTATAAATAGAATAATGCTTAATTGTTATCATATAGACTTCATGGTGATAATCTATATTAAGGTAGAGTGGACTACCTATAAAAAACTAATAATTTTTTTTTTATCTCTGACATGGTATTAGAGCCTTTAATGAGTTCTCGCCAAGGCTAATCCTATAGCAAATTTTCTTTTTCATCATTGCATTGTGATTCAATTTAGTTTGTGATTTTTTCTAATTCCATACTTCATTGGGTTTCTTTCTTGTGCAAAAATTAAAGGGCGCCTCTTTTATCATTTTTCATTAGAAGGGTGCTTTTTTATTTAAAAAAAATAAAACAACATCGTATCACTTTTTTTTTTCATTATGAAAATACCTTTATTATAGTGTTGTTGTACTAGCTACAATCATAGCTGGTACAATATAGAACAAAATTGCTCTAACTTGCTCAAAATTGCAACACAGGGTACTTTTATATTAAAATATATTTTACCAACTAGGTCAAAATTGCTTAAATTTGATCAAAATCACTCTAACTTGATTAAAAGCGCTTTAACATTATTATGGTTGCTATGGTCGAAGCTGCTACAAGTTGTAGCAGCTATGACCATAACTGTTACAACAACGTTGAAGTAATTTTGATCAAATTGGAGCAATTTTACTGTGATAATAATTGCTACAACATGCTCCATGTTATAGTAGCTATGTCCATGGCTACTACTAGTTGTTGTAGCTCTAGACATAGCTACTACAACATTGTTAAAACGATTGTGACCAAGTTTGAGCGTTTTTGTTCAAGTTTGAGTAATTTTGACCAAATTGGCAAAATGTATTTTTTACATGAGGGTTTTATGTGTAGTAATTTTGATTAAATTGGACCGAAAAGTAGAAGTTGAGCCAGTTTACTTTAACACATTATAGTAGCTATGACCATAGTTGATACACATTGTAGCAACTACGACTATAGCTGAACAACAACTATATAAGAGTATTTTCAGATGAAAAATATGATAGGGCGCTGTTTTGACTTTTTTTGAAAGTCGAAAAGGATAATAAGTTGTGTCCTTTTGATTTTTGCCATCCTTGTTCCCGTTGCCCAATTTCAGACCAACTCCTACTTGCCTAAATCATGAGATCTACATTTTCGGAGATCTTGTGCATTATTTCTTGCATCAGATTTTGAATATTGACACTCTTTACCAGGAAACTGCATTGCTTTTTCTGCCTTCTGCTTCCCACTTCTGCCTTCTGTTCTTGCAAGATCTTCCCAGAAATAGATTTGTCCGTGGGATTTCTTCTTCACAACTACCCTTTAACATAGGCTCTGTTCAGCAACAAATTTATTTGCTTGGCCCATCTCCAAGAATGTTTCTGGATCTTCATTGTTATTTCCATAAATCCAACATCACATCACTTTATCTACCATTTCATTTTTGTTTTCTTTTTTTAATAATTTGAAACAGATCTGCTCTTCAAGTTTTGTGGAGACCTATGCTGTGCTTCCTTCAGAATATATCTGGTTCCCATTGGTATTTATCAATTGGTCCTCTGATAGATTTGGTGGTTCTCTGCGGAATCTGTGTTCAGATTTATTCTTGGTGCTGTGAAGCTAGTAGCCAGCTCCATCTTGTGTATCTTGTGCAAACTTTTATGAGACCAGTGCTCTTCATGTAAATATGGTTCAATATAAGGAAGCATTCCAGAATGTATCCTCGGCAACAGACCTACCATTGATATATCAGTTGAAGAGTATCTTTAAGATGTTTCAACTGACTAACCTCTCTCGTGCATTATGTCAGTCTGTGTTATTGGTTATTCAAGAAGATAATTCTACTGCCTATATGACTTAGATTATGGGTCAAACATCTAAATTCTATCTTCAAAGAGCCTTTGCGAGTATGTCCGATAACATTTATTTCTTCTCTATTTTACACCATCATCTAACCCTAATCATGCCACTTCCTAGCAGATTAGTCTCACTCTCCTCTGGGAAAGGTGTTGGTAGGCTACCTATACACTATCTTTGCAACTTTATTCAATCATTTGTATGCCTAATTTTTCGTTCTATTTATTATCTCTGAGCAAACACACTAAGTCACTTAATTGTTCGATAATCTTCATTTCTGATTCAGATTCTGTATAGGACATACGTGTTAAGGATTGTATCATGGTAGTGACTACATGCTCAACTCTTCTTATAGTTAATTCTTGTGCAATCAAAATCCATAGTTATCATAAACATCCTTGCCTATAAATTGCAGAAAATTCCTAGTTTGTCTAATCTTCAAAGTCTAGAATGTGTGCATTGCCGATTAAGTAACCATGTCCTATCGTCATTTCTGAATTTTGTTCATAATGAGCTTTTGCACCTTTTTTTTTTCCTTGGTACATTCTAAGGGTGTCAATTCGGGTGGATCAGGTCGGATTGAATTTTTTTTTTTTAAATTCCGATCCAAACTCGAATACAACCCAAAACCCCTAAACCTGAACCCGACCCGAATAACCCGATTTAAAACAACTTTTTAAGCTATTTTCCCTATAATTCTTCATTTTTATCTTAAATCGGGTTGGGTTTATTTTTGACACCCCTAGTACACTTTGATATATGGATTCTTAGTTGAGTTTCTTGGAAAACTTATTTTCATATACTTTTTTTATATTTGCTAATTGTTCTATAAATGATGTCTCTTCTGATTGAAAGAGTGTTATGAGCCTTTTCCTCCTTTTGGTTTTTTTATGCTGAGATAAAACTCAGTTTAGTGTATCCATTAAAGTCTCAAGAAGTGGCAATGCCAACTTGCCAAGGTGTATTTCTTGACCTCTTTTCATACCTGTGAAGAGTCAAGCATGGTACCAACAAATGCCAACTTGCTACTCAAATCCTTGTTAATACTGAATCTGACCTTTGATTAGGGCCTTCCCATTAGGTGCACACTAGATTAGTCAGAATTTTATCATTTTTTTTTTCAGTTTGGAGCATGTATTCATCTCATTATTTATGCTAATGACATTAGTAGTTCCTACATTGGTGATGCTACGAGAATTACAAAATTGAAACCATATCTTTATTAACACTTCCAAACCAAGATTTTGAGAAATCTAAGTATTTTCTTGGCAAATAGGTTGCTCTCCATGATTAGAGATTTATCTTTCGTAGAGATACTACAAACTTGATATGCTTTTAATTTTGCTCGAAGAACTAGGAACAGGAAGAGCTCCATAAAAGCAAATTGTAAGATTGAGGCATAGGCATAGATTAAAATTTTGAGCCATTTTGCAAACATCTACTTCCGCCCACGGACCAGCACCAACATAATGCCGACAACCGGAGGCGTCACATGGGCCTAATGATGCGTCCGAATGCGTCTGAAAAAATGGCCTGGCAATACGTCTGGACTCCTTGTGCGAGCCCGATGACGCGTCTAAGAAAATATTATAATTTTTATTTTTTATATATTTTATTTTTAAATATTTAGATTAATTTTTTTAGTTAATATATTTTATTAAAAAAATACCAAAACTATGTCGTTATGACACCATGCGGTACCAAAATTGTATCGTTTCGGTCCAGGACCAAAATCTTGGCACAACTTGAGATTTTCAACCATGGGCATATGATCGTAAGATACTAAAGTTTACAAAGAATAGTGTAGAAATAAATACCTATTGGCCTTTAACATACAATATTACTTTGAATTTTTCAATCTTTATCATTCCAATATCAATAAATCAAATTACTCATTGTAAATAAATGAAAAATACAATATAATTTTTAGTGTTCCATGTATATATAACAAGTAATAACTTTAATAAGATGAATCATAAATATACAATGACAGATAATAATATCAATTAAAAGGGTTTCTTACTTAGAAGTCAACAAGAGTAGTATGTTATCCAAAGTATTCTCAAATGATATGACATGAAAAAAATTATTTGTTGTACTAAATGTCAATTGTTAAAATGTTTAATTAAATAAAAAAATATTCCAGTTAACGAAGTGGGAACCAAGATTTTGTGTGGGAAGTATAAGCAGGCTTAGGATCGAATAGTAGAATCATAAAATTGTAGCCCAATTTAGATATTACTCGGAACTTGAATTATTAAAGTCAGTTTATATTTGGATCATAACGTTGTAAGATCCTTAGGTGATGATAGCAATTTTGACTAACATAGTCGATACTCCTATGAAGGGTTTTTGTTGATGAGGATTTGGTTTGGCTTTATTTGTAGGAGAGTAGTATGGTAAATTAGGGAGAGAACAGAATGGGAATAGAAAGAATTGGAGTAGGAATAGGGAGAACCTTTATAAAAAACTAGAGTACAAGGTGTGGTAGAAGAGAAGAGTATAAAAGAATTGGGGTAGGAACATGATGAAACTTTATAAAAAACTTGAGAGTAGATGGTGTGGTAGTGGGGAAGGCAATTTCTCATCTACAAAAATAAAGATCTGTTTCAAACATGGTTTAAACTCTTGAGTCGAGCCGAGCCGAGATTTCGAGTAGTTGTAGTTGGAATAGTCTGATCCAAAAATTCAAGTGGAACTCCCATATAAGGTAATAGTGTATGAGTTGTTTCAACAAGATGCCTATTTTTCCTCTAAGCAACACATTTTTGCTAGCATATATGAGGATATAAAGACAGATGGAGGATGACCAAATTAGAGAGGAAGAATTGCAAGGGTTGAGAAAAGTATACCTTGGCATTGCACTTCTAAAAGCTTTAATAAGACTCTATAACTGAGTTCTTATTTCAGCAAAAATGGAAGAGAATTGAACAATGAATATTGAGAAGAAATGAGAATTGAAAATATATTACTATTCGATAGGGGCTCACATTTGAGATTCAGGAGATTGGAAAAGACTAGGAGCCATCTTTTGTAGGATATGAAGACTAGGGATGCCCTAGATGGCTATGAATTGAAGTAAACAGGTAGCAGCCACAGGGGCAAATGAATGTGCAACCACTGTCAAATTATATAATCATTGAGACACTCTTGCATTGTGCTAAATACTTTATTGGTCCTTGAATCAATATCTCAGTGAAACTCAGACTAACTTAATGCGCTTGTCAACTGATATGAAATTCAAAGAAAATTTCAGTATATAGGCAACAGAAAGTGATGAGAGTCCTGACCAACACTTTGAATAGATTAGAGGGGCCTATTTGCTAAGGTGACATAGAATAGGATGAGCTGTAGGTTTAAGGCTAGAGAAAAGGAACATATTACAGGACATTTTCTCAGACTTCTAAAATTTAGAATCCATATTTTTAACCGTATACATTTGCCATACAAAGTAACTCCATGAGCTGGGTATGACAGTGGCACATTCTGCAGTTTAGTAGTCTGCTAAGCAAAGAAACATAGATGCTGATATATTGATTGTAGAAGGCCTGCTTCCACG
>JBAMIE010000107.1:1991373-2004200 GCA_037177295.1 Kaempferia parviflora
TTAGTTTTATAAAATCGGTCTCATTGTTTGATTATAGAAGGATATGACCATAAATAAGAAATAGTTAATGATTTTCCTAATTTATTATCAAAATATTTAAATATACTTGAATCAGTGCCTCTGTTAATCGAGGAAAATCTGAACAAACATTTGAGAATGTTTGATTTCAAATTCTGTTGAGTGTTTTGTTTTGACGTGTCATTTCAATAACTCATAACCGCCATCCAATTAGAATTTGTTTGAGATTTTACAATATTTACATTTTGCACGTATTTCTCCGGATGGAAAAGTGATATTCTTAAAATGTTTAGTAAAAATAAGCAATTTTAAAGGAGTATCATGAACGAATTTTCAGTACTTGGTGTAGAAATTTGTTCAAGCTCATTATTGGCAAATTAAATATCGTCGAGATCTACATTCGGATTAACTATTTTCTTACTCTTCCGAGACTAATGAAGCTCTTTCCATTATAATTAAAGAATTGAAGTTGAAAGCGATCAATATTTCAAAATTTAAAGATGAGGGTAGAGAAGATAGTACGAAAATAATGAAATAAATTACTTATTTATAAAGTTTGAAAAATAATAGACTTTAAATCGTAGTCATTGGTCAAATAATCTCAACTGTTTTAAAAAAAATCATCCAAAAGGTTACAACGTTTAAAAAAAAACTATCTTTGAACCGGCAACCGCCGATTCAATGGTTAATACAAGCATGTGCACCGGATCAAAATGTAACCAGCCTATTGACCCAATTATGGGTCCAAGCTGTGTCTAGGTCGGATCTAAGCTCATCTTGAAAAAAATCAGGCAAACACTGTAATAGGGGCTCAACCTCACATCCTAGGTTGGCATGGTTGCATGTCGAACTAGATTCACCAATTGAGGGTATCTTTAACAGTAAATAAAAAAATAATTAAAATACCCTCTTAAAAAATTTAATTTGATGGTATTTTAGTTAGTTTTAACTTAAAAATTACTAAACTGGCCGAACATTTTTATTGTTTAAAAATACATATAAATATCTGATGATTCCACCCTAGAACTCTCTTATTTTTCATTATATCAACTCCTTTTTTTTTATTTTCATACTTTCAAATCAACACATATTCTTTTATTTTCTTACTAATTTCTCCATCTTATTAAAAAACAAAGTCATATACTAACTCATATTATTTTTGATGGGCCAAAAATAATTTAATTTTAAAACTTTTTACACCAAAAAATTTTTGGGAACAGTTATATGAGACTGAAATCAATTAATTTCATCCAAAATGTTTGATTTAAATATTTTACCGTACTGTAGAAAATATTTTTAAAAATATTTGAGTTATTACTAAAAAATAGGAAAAGAAAAGAAAACCTTTCCTTGGACTTTGTTTGAGTTATATAATTAAAAAGTATAATTTAAAAAAAAAAAAACATGTCGAGTCAATCTGCCTGCTGCATTTATTTATTATCCTAATGAAAATGAAGTAAATCAGGATTGCAGAATATTAATACTTGCATAATAGCAGGTTTGATGCAATTTCACGACTTTGTAATTGTTACTTGCTGGAATCATTGTAATTTGTAGAATGCCTACTTTCATGCAATTGGCAATCTTGTTCCAAAATATTTCCATACTCATTTCAAGAATAAAGTCTTAAGCTTACAAGCGATCAAATTAAATCCAGTGTTATTGTTTTAGAACTATCATACAAGAACGAAATAATAGTGGAAACAAGCAAGACTTCAATCCGTAATTTAAATTTATAACATTTGAAGCTTTTGAAACAAAATTCCGTGTTGAGCATTGCTACTACCGAGTTGGCTGCCAAATCTTTTTTAGATTAATTTGTTTTCGACTTGGAAACCCTCTTCTTGGGATGCCGTCTTGGAGTTGACTTCATCCCGAGGAAGAAAAGCAATGCACCGAAGAGAGCCAAATTCTGCATTAAAAACTAATTAATCATGCAACTAGTCAAAGCAACGTAGGTTTTTACAAAACTAATAAGATACGGTACATAGAATGGTGAGAAACAAACCTGAATAAATTTGCTGAAAAGTCGCACAAACTCTGGCTTTTCGATGTCATAGTTGTAGAAGTCAAAGGTAATTGGCGTGAAATAAGCTAGGTAGATAAGCTGGACAAGCATGTCAGTTTGTTATTTACTAAAAAAAAAAAACAGACGAAGAAACTATAAAGATGTACGCAATAGATGAGGCCATTGCCAGAAACATCACAAATAGTCAGATAATTTTGACTAAACAAAATTCTATTCTCATAAACCTTTTCAAAAGGTAATGAGATTGAGATTATTTTGTAACAAAGTTGTACCAGAAGATATGCGCCAATAGAACTGCCGAAGATGAACAACAGGCCACCAAAACCTTTCAGAAATATGGCAACTGCAATAACATGTTTCATCTGGAAAAGAAATGGAGAAATCATTCAGGTTTAAGGATAGGGAGAAAAGAAAGCAGGGAAAAGGTTCTACTTCAACATGTGGGACGACAAGGCCAAGCTGTGAAGAGAGATGTTTGATGAAAAGATTGTACTTTGGCCTGAAAGCCTTGGCTGCTGGTCCGCCATTGACTCCAAATTCAGTATACCTGACAAAACCACAACATATAAACTAAAAGAACTTATATGAAATTCACAAATGCACATATGGAACATTACAGAATATGCATCAAATGCTAAACAAATGAAATAACAAATTCTTCATATAGTTCAGTTTTTATAGCATCACAATACGGAAATAATCCACTTTGATATGAATGATAAAAAGAAGAAGATAACCCACACTCATTGATTTATCCTGATTATAGAAGCACGCATCAGAGAACCATAGGCTTTGATAGGTTAAACCACCGTACAGAACAATGAAAATGATGGAATAGAACACAATCACAGCCAATTAGTTAGATATAAAACTGTGTGAAGACATCAAGTGATAAATGTGCAGAAGAAATTAAAACAAATAAATCACAATGACAGGTAACATGGTTCAAAATCTTGCTTCTACATTCACAGCCCATAATGCTTCAGTGCGTCTCTCCCCAACAATAAATCCACTAAGCAGCTACTTCACAAGGCTTTCACAAGGCAATGAAGCAAGCCTTTACAAACCAAGAATCAGACCTCACAAGATAGAAAGCTTACGAGATAAACCTTCACAAGGTAGAGACCTCATGAGTAAGAGACCTTGACTCTAGATAGGGATTCATACTCGAGGATGAATCCTCACAATGCAGAAACCTCACAAAATAGAGTGTTTGACCCTACAAAGGGATTTCTACTTAAAGATGAAACATCACAGGCTCACAAGCTAGAGAGCTCGACCCTATATTGGGATTTCTAAACTAAAGGATTAGTTTGTTCTCATGAATAAAAACATTTTCCATGGATCAACACAAGAATCTAAGAGCATAAACATTCCTTCTTCTATATTTTGATTTTTTTTATCTTTGACGAATACAATTTTAAAATTTAACAATGCATTAAAAAATCAATGCAGCTGACCACAAATGGTTTGGTTGTTGTCCTCTAATAAGTTCCTATCTAGCAAGGACTATTGCTGCCTATATCCCTCACAACCACTAAAAAAATACTTTTTAAAATGAAAGAAGCACCTCCATATCCAAAAGCCATGGCTTAACATAATGAATATCAAATCATGTAAATGACGATGAAAGGTGTGCCAGTGCACAAACTTCTGTTAATTTCACAAGACATGAAATGAGGATGCAATTATACAAGAAAAATACATCCTTAAGGAATCAACTTGAATATATCTGCAGTTGGAGATGGGAAGAGATGAAATCAGATGAAGATTGATAATGGTACATAGCTTCACCTAAGTGCAATTATCTAGATGATGAGAACTTCTACTCTACTTGTAAAATGTAAATAACCAGTGCAATAAGTGGCATATCTTGAGTTACATCATCATGATAATCCCAGCCAGAATGGATCTTATTCCTCCATCAAACTCAATGCAAGTCTATATCCTTGATAATATTAACAATGAACGCCAATAAGAGAATAAGACAGTTGAGTTGGATCAATCTATATGCTTAGACACACTGTTCAAAGAACTCAAGCTTGACATAAATTCAACAAACGGGCAAGCAGTCAAGGTTGCTTGACTATGGCAAAAGTTAAAAGGTTGGCATAAATGATAAGCAAGATTTAGTTTACAATAAATCCGCTTGATTCAAAGATTGTATGTACAAGCTAATGTAAAAATCAGTAGATTACAGGTATTCTTTCAGCCATAGTAATTTGAGTCGTGAGGCGCCCAAAAGCACATAGGTGTTGTGGGGCCTAAGGTGCGGCGCAAGGTGAGGCGCACGCCTTACCGAAGTATGGTACTTTGGGTATAAATTTTTACAATTCAAACATTTATAAAGAATTCCTGCCAAAATATTTCACCAACAAAATGCAAATATTTCACAAGCTATTAAAAATATAAAATTTACTAACATTCAAATATTGAAATAGTTTATCTTCATAATCAAAATCAAACTTTAAATTAAAGAAAAATCAAAATTAGTAGAATGAAAATTCTAAATTAATTTACAATTTGAATTTGTGTGAAACGAAAAATTAGAATAATTGAAATGTAAATTCTGAACTAATTTACAATTTGATTCTGTGAGAGAGAAACACAAAACCAATAAGAAAACTTAAGAACTTAAATATGTGAGGAAAAAACATATCATTATGAAGAAACAAAATGAGAAAAGTAAGAAAATGTAGCTAGAAGGCCGATGTTGATGTTGTAGGTGAGGGAAGAGTTTACGTTTCAGAAGGGAGTTGAGGGGAGAGGAGGTTGATGCTGATATTTTAGGGGAGAGGAAGAGTCATGCAAGAGCAAGGGACTAAGGGCATCTCCAATGCAAGGTTTGTGAGAAGTTTGTAAAATCAAAAAAAGTTGAATAAAAAAGCTTGAACCATTGGACCATAAAAAAACTCATGTTAAAGCAAGGGACATAGGGCGAGGTTTGAGGTCATGCAACTACATGTTATGAATTGGACCATAAAAAAACTCACTTAGAGCTTTAACCATTGGAGTTGTTTCAATAAAATTTTATAATGTTGATGTGGCATATTGGAACCACATAAAAAACTCATTTAGAGCTCTAACGATTGGAGATGCCCTTAATGTTCATTTTATAGGGGAGAGGAAGAATCAAGCAAAAAAAAATGTGCCACATGTATGCAAGTTAATGCAACCTAATTAATTTAAAGGTATGGGCTTGACTTAAAAAAAAAAAAAAATTAAAACATCAATAAACCGAGGAAAAAACTGCCTTAATCACGCCTAAACCTCTCAAAGTAGCGAACTTAAACGCGCTTCATTCAAGTACTGTGCCTACTAGGCGCAAATGGCACACCTTGATGCGCCTAGGCGCAGCTAGGCGCACGTTTTTCACAACTATGCTTTCAGCATACATGTTCATTGATCGATTTAAAGATACCTATGAGGCTCTAAATTATCTTTACTTGTAGATAGACAATAGCTCAATGTTTTAATTTGCTTTTATGCTAGAATAGACCAAATCAGCAACAAACGGCCCAACTGATTTACTAGTAAAATGACACAAATCATCTTAGTAATTAAGAAATCATGAAGCAAAAGATGAACAACTACAACAGCAAAAACAACCATATGTTTAAAATATTTGGTGGCAGTTACTTGGAATACAGCTGCTATAGGAGAAAAGGTAAACAACTAGTTTCACAATCAATCAACCATAAGGCATATTTTGCTTAAGGTATTCAAAGGTGGTTCCATGTTCTAGGCAGTCACACATACGAAAAAAAACATGGCATCACATTATCAAAGGTTAAAGAATAACTCAATGAACAATTTACAAGTTGACTTACGACTCAATTTAAAAGGAACAAAGGATAATTCAGCGATTAAATCAACTGGAAATTGAAGAAAAAAAAAACTAGGAAACATAACTAGAGAAGACAGAAGGGAGACTCAGGCGAATCATATAGGATGTCTAGGTGATCTTGATCTGCATGGGCTGCCTAATAGGGGCCGGTCTACCCTATAGGTGAGGTGGTCCCTGGTCAAAGTAGCTTAAGCAACCATCTAGGCTAATTCCTAAAACCATGATTTTGCTGATTTAAATTAAGCATAATCAATCTCTACTAAATTGATGTTTTAGGACAAACATATTTTTATTTCAAGTGACTCTTCTTACATAATACATATAGGAAGCTTTCCAACAACTAGAACAAATTCTTTTATTAAAACAAATGAGTAATTGGTAATTGGCATTCTTTGCAAACAATAAAGTCATAACTTAGGTTTTAAATTTTTGGACTGACATAAGTAAATCTGTTTCAACCATTTCACAAAGTGGCAAAGTGAGGCACTGATGCTAAATAATTGCCTCCTACAACACCAGCAGGAACTAGCATAAATAAAGTCAATCAACATTTGATAAGAATTCACCTCCAGACCATAAGACATTAATGATTATATTAGCGTCTCAAACCTTAAGAGCTTCAAATTCTCAACACGGTTCAATGGTCAACACAAGAAGGATTTTTTTTTTCCTTTTTTTGTATGACATCTTTAAGTAACAACAAAGTCAAATGGTACAGATCAAATATATTAGATATATGCTGCATCTGAAAACAATAACAATTGACCATCAGATTCTTAGACACTACGTGCAAACAAGCTTCTCCTAATCATTTATTACACCTTTTAGCTCCTATTATTGTCATTCGATGACACAATTTAAATACAGTAACTTGGTTGCACGTTCAGTTATTAAATGGTTCAAAATCAAAATTTTCTGCAGTCAAATACTGCAACCAAACAGCTTATCAGGCCCAATGACGCAAAATGGGAAAGAGCTGCGCAAAGACAGATACAAGCTAACTAATCGCGAAATAAAACAGTAAACGAAGAAATAATAAGAAGATACCTAAACGGTGGTGGTTCAGAAAATATTCTCGAGCAAAGATCGAGGAGAAAAAATCTTCATACCTCGAAGTATGGACAAACGAGATTTCGTAAACCCTAGTAAATAAATCAAAAGGGAAATTTTGTGGCTAGAGACAATATGCCACGAACTTTCACAACTGAGTCAATATCAACGAAAAATGCAGACGGCCAACGTAACCTAACGACTGAAAACTGAGAAGAAGAGCAGCGATAAACTAAATCAGAGAGAGATGGAAGAGAGTAAGAGCGATGACTACTCCTGGTAAGCGGAGAGAAGGAAGGCGGAGGCGAAGAGCACTCTCCCAGCGAAGGATACGAATCCCATTTCGACCACGCGAGCGACGGAATCGTCTCCGATCCGACGATACCTGAATGCTGCAAACCCTCGCCGCGGTTTGCTATTTTAAACCCGCCGACGCGGAATGAACGACTGGCTTCCTTGTGAGTTACGGCGTGAGTGCTCGGGTTGTTCTGGGAGGTAAACGCGGAGTTGCCACCGACTTACGTCAGACGGATCACATGAGGACCGTTAGATAAGATCAGGAATTTATATAACGGTCCTTTCTAATTTCGATTTTGATCCGACGATCAGGATCAGTAATTATGGATTAGAGGATGTGTGGTCCCCCTACGTACAGCAAAATAAATTAATTATTTGAAGAAAAATAAATTTTCATTTTTATTATTTTAATTAAAATTTCGGTATTTTACTGAACCATCCCATTTCACTGAATCTCCGTAATTTCAAAAAAAATACATATTATATTTCTCTTATATTCTTATTTTCCTTGCATTTAAATGATTACGCTACTCGTAAAAAACAAAATTGCTGAAAGTCAAATACACAATCTTTATTAACATGTGTGTAGTATATAAATACAATTACAAGTGAAATACAGGAAAAATATCTAAAATGCTAGGAACAAATAAATAAACTAAGAAAATATTCTCTAATAAAGAAAATATTCTTTAATATACCCCTCAAGATGGTGTCTCGGAGATGACACCAATCTTGTTGCAAATAGCTAACAACCAAGGTCGAGAAAGTGACTTAGTGAGTGCATAGACCAACTAATTAGCAGCAGGAACATGAGCAACTCACAATTCAGAAGACTGCACCAGCACACGAACAAATTGATAATCAATAGTCAAATGCTTCGTCCGAGAATGAAAAACTAGGTTAACCGAAAAATAAATGGCACCCAAATTATTGGTGAAGAGCACAACAAGCATGATAACCGAAAGAAGCAGTTCTGTCATAAGTGACTTAATCCATTGAAGCTCCAATATCGCAAAGGCAATGACGTGATATTCGACCTCAGTCGAAGACCGCATAACCGTGCGCTGCTTGGTAGATTTCCAGGAAACTGGATTAGCACTTAAAAAAATAACAAACGCACCTATAGAACATCGATCATCTAAATCCCCTACCCTGTCTGCATCAGAGAAGCCAGAAGGGTGAGAAGTGTATCCGTAAGAAGATGAATGTCAATATCGTTGTACCATTAAGATACCAAAGTAAATGCTTCACAACACTCCAATGCATCTCTAAAGGAGCATGCGTAAACTATGCGAGCTTTGTTGACTACAAAGGAAATATCAGGACGGATTATACGGAGATATTGTAAACCCCTAATCATCTGTCGAACATTAGTCGCATCAAAGGATGGAGACTCATCATGTAGAGTAAGGTGAGAGCCAGTAGTAATAGGAGTGGAGACTGGCTTAGAGTCAAGCATGTTGTGTTTGAATAGAAGATCATCGACATACTTCTACTATGACAAAAGAAGACCATTTAAGGTTGGACGAACCTCAACCCTACAGAAGAAGGAAAGAGCGTCAAGATACATAGTCACAAATTTTGCGTTAAATTGACATACTATGACATCAACAAAAACATCATCACTACATGTAATGATTAGATCGTCAATATATATATATATATATATATATATATAAAGAAATAGATAACAGTATTCTCCCGATGATAAAAAAATAAGGAGATGTCAGCCCAGGAGGCAATAAAGCCAAGAGAGACTAAAAAGGCGTGAAGCTCAAAATACCAGGCATGTGGAGCTTGCTTCAAACCATAAAGCGCTTTATGCAAATAACACACATAATCCAGAAATTTAGCATTGTACATACCTGAAGGTTGTGCCATATAAACCTCATTTGTAAGACGACCATTAAGAAACTCATTGTTGACATAAGTTGGCAAAGACATCACCCCTGATTCACAACCAGACTAAGAACAATATGAAAGGTTACTGGGTTAATAACAGGGTCGAATGTATCATGAAAGTCAACACTACAACATTGATGAAAACTCTTGCCAACAAGACAAGCCTTATACTAATCAATAGAGTCATCAATTTTGCATTTAATGTGAAACACCCATCGATTATCCATAAGATTCTGGTCTGCGAAGGTGGGACAAGAGTTCAAGTCTGATTACGGAGAAGAGCATCATACTCGTTGTGTATGGCCTTTACCTAGTTGAGATATTCGAGCACCTGCGTGATAGAGGATGGTTCACAAAGCTGTGAAAGGCTAGTATGAAGGATATACTTTGGGTTGGATTTGTAGATGACATTTTTGGAGCGAGTTTGCATGGGATGCTGGTTTAGGGAAGCAAGAGGGGAAGAGAGAGGCAATGAACTAGAAGGTCGGTCGCCATCAGGCAGTGTAGATGGCTCGACAACAGGCGGCGGTGACGGCGATGACCATGGCGATGAAGGAGTCAGTTACAGGTAGCTAAGACTAGTAGTAGGTTGCAACACCGGTGTTGTAGTGTCCCACAAGAGGACTGGTATGACAAAGAGCTCAGAGTTAGTGTCTATTACTATGGAACTCAGGGGCCAAGGAGGAGGCAATGATAAATTGAAAAACATGCTTCACAAACTTAATATAACAAGATACAAAGACTTTTTTGAGAGCTAGATCATAGCACAGGAAGGCACTCTGAGTGAGAGAATAGCCAAGAAAGACACAAGAGGTTGACTTGGGATCAAGTTTGTAGCGAGAGTAAGGGTGCAACCACCGAAAGCACAAGCACATGAAACCACAAATCTTTGAAAGATCAGGAACAACTGTGAACAATTTTTCAAAGGAGGACACATGAGAAAGATCAGCCTTAGGTATGTGGTTAATCAAATAGACTACCGCAGCAAAAGCATAAGGGCAAAAAGTGAGTGGAATAGACGCTTTGTGCAATAGAGTGTGATCAGTTTTGACTAAATGACGATGATAACATTTAGAATATCCATTATGTTCAGGAGTGTGCGGAGGAGTGGTAAGATGACTGATACAATGAGCAGTAAGAAATCAGCGAAGAGCTAAGAATTCACCGCCATTATCAGTGAAGCATGTTTTGATAATCATTGAAAATTAATTTTCAACGAAAGTTTTGAACGCAATAAAAGTAGAGTATAGGATAAAATCATATATACTTTGTAAAATGATTAATGATATAACATAATATCTTAGCCCTTCAATTAACAAAATATGATATACATCCATACCTTATAAAAGATAATATCCAAAGGAACACGGGACAAAATAATAGATTTATGAAAAGACAACTTATGACTTTTATTAATATTGCACGAAGTGAAGAAAATTAGATAAAATATTCGTAGGAAATGAAAGACCCAAGGAAAACAAAAACTATGGCGAAATACCTAACAAAGGATGACCTAGACAACTATGCCAAATGGGCATAGACGACGAGACGAACGTAGAAAGGGTGAAAGCAAATCATAACTTAGACACATATTTCAGCCAATAATAGACATCATCTCTATAAGCCCTGCCGACCAGTGTTGTCCCCATACGATGATCAAACACTTGAAAATAGAATTAACAAAAATAAATGTAATGAGATTAGTACCACAAAATGCAAGGACAGAAATTAAATTTTTTGATATGGTTGTCACATATAAAATATTAAAGAAAACTAAAGGTAAATATGAAGTAGAGAAAGAGAAAGAACCAGTGTTGATAATAGGTAGTTCAGAACCATCACCAGTATAACGCTATATTTTCCAAAGTAAGGCTCATGCAACCAAAGAGTAGCGACATAAGTAGTGAAATGATGAGAGGAGCTAAGGTCAACCATCTATTCCAAAGGATTAGACGAAGGGGCAAAATAAATGGCAGTGTGAGCAAGCGGTGCACTTTATACGGGAACGAGGAGCAAGGCTAGCATTGAGACAGTCATATGACTGCATTGGAGAGTAAAGTGACCTGTGACACCACAGATCTGACAATGGCCAAAATAGCAATTAGGGGCAGATACGGCTAGCTGTGTAGGCAACACTTAGGCAAGTGGGCGCGGCTGATAGGATATTGTTCAAATCTGCCACGCATGCGGCTCCGAAAAGTTTGAATTATAATTCTACTGATGACCATTACAAGAGTTTGAATACTAGTTACGTAAATTCCTTGTTGGAGCCACAAGAGTAGTTGTTGGCGTCGAAGATGGAGATGGTGTTGAGATTTTTAACTAGACCTCATAGCTAAGGAGCTGCTCAAAGAGCTCGTCAAAGGTAACAAGAATATCACAAACTTGCAGGGAATGTGAGATATTGCAGTAGCCTTGGCTAAGACCATTCAGGATGCGAATAGAGAGCTCATCAAAGTCAACTTTGACATTCATAAGCGCAAGAGCGTCAATATTTCTTTTGATGTCTTACATTAATTAGTGATAGATTTGTTACCCTGGTGAGGGCTGGCAAGATTTTGATCCAGAGTCATAATCCTGCCACGTAAGAGAGCATGTAGATTCTCTCAGCATCTACCTTGCATCTATAAATGAAGTGGATGCAGAAATAAATTATACAAGAGTAGGAGACATCAATCTAATAATGCATTGAGGAGAAGTTGATCCTGGCGAAGCCAGAGAATATGATCAGAATTCACTTGAGAGAGTGACGTTTGTAGGTGTTATCTATGCAGGGGGTAGAGAAAGGACTCAGGAGTCATCAACAAATTCAAGTAAGTTATACCGGAATAGAAGAGGCATATAAATTACAAGCACCAAGCAGAATAATTGGAGGTGGTGAGTTTGAATGATGCCCGAGCATTAACTTTGAGAACCACAAGACTGGAAGATGAATTAGGAGCATTCGTGGGAAGTGATCGACGGATGATGTCTATTGGGGTTACAAGGTTACAAACATAGTCCCACATTGAAAACACATGAGAAATATTATAGATTTATAAGAGAAAGATATTGATGGTTCCCAACGGCCGGCTAGAGGGGGGTGAATAGCCTACAAGTTAAAATTTAAATCTTCTATTGCCTTTTAGTTTACCAATGAACACACATTAGTTAAACAAATAATAAAAATATAAAAGCAAAAGTAAGAGTGATGAGCGTAGATTGTACATATCAGAATGCATCATATTTGTTCATCACTTTGATTTTATTGTATATGATTTGCGCTATTTCACTCCTTTTATATCATTTTCAGCATAATTATATCTATTTATTCGGAGATCTGCTCTTTTGTCATTTTATGTGTAGGTGCACATTTTGGAGCGTTTTTTATCATTTCGGAGCAAAATCGGAAGAGTTTGGAGCAATGAAAGCGCTGGATTCATCACCATGTAAAAAGTCACCCTGCACGCCCGTGTGAACAGAAGCTTACCTTGCATGGTCGTGTGTCCCTCACACGGCCGTGTGATTTCAACCTGAGAGTGACCTTGCATGGTCGTGTGACCGTCACACGGCCGTGTGACATTCAGATTTGAAGATGATCCAGAGAGTCACCTTGCACGGTCGTGTGTCTCTCACACGGCCATGTGACTTTCTTCCCGAGAGTCACCTTGCACACCCGTGTGTGATCCACACGGCCGTGTGAGA
>JBAMIE010000107.1:2004300-2018080 GCA_037177295.1 Kaempferia parviflora
GAGGACAGCTGGGCGGCGAGGATGATTCTCAAGGGCTACGACGTCCACGTGGACGAGCGAGACCTGTCGCTGCACGCGGCGTACAAGGCGGAGCTAGTGGGGTCGCTCGGGCCGGGATGCGGCCTCCCGAGGGTCTTCTCGAACGGGGAGCACGTGGGCGGCGCGGAGGAGCTGAGGCATCTGCACGAGGCGGGGAAGCTGCGGAAGGTGCTGGAGGCGTGCGTGCGGGAGGCGGTCGCAGAGAAGGCGGGATGCCGCGCGACCTGCGAGGGATGCGGAGACGTGCGCTTCGTGCCCTGCGGCACCTGCTCCGGCAGCCGCAAGGTGTACTGCGAGGCGGCGGAGGAGGAGGCGGCGGAATTGGGCGGGTTCCGGATGTGCCCGGCTTGCAATGAAAACGGCCTCGTTCGATGCCCGCTCTGTAGCTGCTAAAACCCCGTTCCACCAAATTAAAATTAAAAAATAAAAAATAAAAAAAATATATATTTTTGCGCTATGTATTTATTTTTTTGTAAAATTGTAAAAATTGATGGGAAAAAAAACACATTTTTCTTTTCATTACAATTTACAATTAGAATTTATAGACATCTTGTTTTAAAAAAATATATATTAAAAATCATTATTACAACAGTTTGGAGTCAAAAACAATTTGATTAGAATTAGCTCAATATTAATTATTTTTTTAAAAAAAAATTGATCAATAATTAAATAATTTTGATCCATGTTAAAATAATTTTAACCAATTTAATAAAAAATAATAATTTTTAATATAAAATGATCTTTTTTATAGATAATAAAAATAAAGGACACTCATTTAAGGATAGATATAATTAGTCTGAAAGTAATATTCAACGACAATTTAAATTCAATGAAATCAAATTATTCAGAATTAAAGGACAAATTAATAGATAAGTTATTTTCAAATATTATACTTTCCGTATAAAAATTATGCAAAATCAAATACTTGGACTCTAGGATTTACTTTGTTAATTAATTGCAAGCATTAATGATTTTTTTTTTTTTTACATGCATAAAAAAATAATTAGGAAGAAAAAAAAATGTTTTTTCAAAATTTTAAATTTTCATAATTAAAAAAAAACTATAAAAAACATTTTGTATTCCTAAAAATTGTTAGCAGTGTGCTTTCCCTTATCCACCTCTGAGCTTGAATTGCTGTGTCCCCTCTTCGATGGCGTCGTCGACGAGCTTTCCCTCCTGTCTCGTTCCTCCTGCCCAGCCATGGAAGAGAGCCGCCAGGCAGTTTCCCGTGACACGGGCAAAGAAAGAAGAGGCAGAAGGCGGCGGCGGCGCCCAAGCAGAGGAGAACACCACCAGTGCCTTCTCTCTCAGCGCCGCCGCTTCCACCCTCGCAAGGCCGGCCGTCGCCGCCTTTGGACTAGGCTTCCTTGACGCAGGGTACAGTGGAGATTGGTCTCGCATTGGAGCAATTTCAAAGGAGACAGAGGAGTTCTTGAAGACAGCAGCTTATTTTGTTGTCCCATTCTGTTTCTTGCTGATATATTTCATATCTCACGGCAAGAAAGATTCACAGGAATGATCCTTGAGAAAAGTATGTATTTATTTTTGTCAAAACATTCCCCAATCATACAAGAAGAAAATTATCCACTTTCCGTTCTTCAAATTACATCTTCAATTTACCCGCTCTCCCGCGTTTTGTTACAAGTATCACAAGAACAATAACGCCGAGAAATGCAACGATCGAATAAATCTTCCATGGCGAGCAATAAAATTCGCTGCCACATCCTGATGATGTCTGCAGTCCCTGCAAACATAAGATATCGAATATATATATAGATTTTGACCATTAAATATTGAACTACAGGTTGGATGCCACAGACTAACCTCTTGGCCCTTCAGGTTACCCTCTGAGCGAATGAACCTGTTGTCATCATTTTGCATGACATGTTTCTCCTGCCGCCTGAATATATCTTGAGCATGTTTGTAAAGTTCCACATCAAGACTGTTCAGATATTGTATTTGATCAAGAATCGAAGCAGGAAGAGAACGGCGTGCCTGAAAATACAATTTCCTTGCAGGTTTAGCTCTGAGGGAACTTTAATCCCATCTTTGAAGTGAAGTGAAATGAAAAATTGGCCAAAAGCAAGAAGAAAACCAAACGTGTATACAATCTGATGAATAACTTTAAGAGCTTGGAATTTCAGAAATAGGTAACGTTCAGACAGTCTACTAAGAAAAAGGGATTAAAGTAAAAGAAAATTTCGCTTGGACTTCATCACTCAAGTGTGGAGATGGATCTTCATGTTGGAACGTGGCTACCATCCTAATTAGCATGTCAATGGTGCTAAAAAATGCATCAACAAAATCTGCATTGAACTTAGGATACCCAGAGTAGAACTTTGCTAAATTAGGAAAAGAAGATTCTGAAACCAGGTTTCTCAGCACCACTGTATCACCATGCTCTCTCTACTTTACAGAGCTGATTCAAACAATAATTGATAAATTAAGTAAATAGGTCCAATAAATTCATTGTGGCACCATCAACAATGGACTTGGTTAAGCATGATTCCTATAAAATTGTAATTACTTTTGTTTAACTTTTTGATCCATTAAATTTCTATATTTAATTAGTATTTCTTACAACCCCTAAATAACATCCTCAAATCATATTTTAATCCATTAAATAAGTTAATCATTCAAACAAATATTTATCATATATCCCCTAATATTAATCTGAAATGTATACTAGTTGCTTCTTTTTATTAATCTAATACCTATTAATAGTTTTTTTTGTTAATCCCTATGCCCATATTTTAATAGGTTTTACAACATCAACATAACATTTATTTAAATATAAAAGATGATATAGTAGGGGTTAGAGTCTAATTATAGTTATTTAAGGCGTGAGGCGCCCAAAAGCGCATAGGTTCTATGGGGTTTTAGGCGTTAGGGGCAAGTTGAGGTGCACGCCTTACTGAAGTAAGACACTTTAGGTATAAATTTAAACAATTCAAACATATATAGGAAATTTTTGACAAGGTATTTCACAAACAAAATTATAATCCATAAACTATTAAACAATAATCCAAATATAAAATTCACTAACATTCCAATATTGAAATAGTTTATCTTCATAATCAAAATCAAACTTCAAATATTGAAGAGTCATGAAGAGAGAAATAAGTTTGCAAGGGAGGTTGATGTTCATGTTCTAGGGGAAAGGAAGAGTCACAGACAAAAGATATAACATAATTAAAGGTTGATGTTCATTTTCTACGGGAGAGAAAGAGTCACACAAGAAAAATATATTCTAATTAAAGGTTGATGTTCGCTAAAAAATGTCTTTAGTTTTTTTTAACTTCTATAAGGCGAGGGAAGTCGCAACTTAAGCATGCCTTAACCTCTCAAAAGGCGCACGCTTAAGTGCACTTCTTTCAAGTATTGCGCCTAGGTCACTACCCAAACGCAAATGGCGCACCTAGCTACGCCCTTGCACCTAGGCGCGCTTTTGACAGCTATGAGTCCAATGATGTACAAAGATCTATATAACCAACCCCGCGTAGTAGGATAAGACTGGGTTATTGTTGTTGTATGCCCATTTTCTCACGATCGTAATTCCCACACTGCTTGCCTTCTCCCTCCCTCCCTCCTGTTCACTTGTCATCATGTCATGCAGAGCAGCAACCTCTTGCAACTCCAACTACTTATGTTTCCATCACCACAGTGCTTGCGTCTCTACTAACAGCAGTGCAGCCGCTCGTCATCATATCGAAGATGTGTCCAGAAATTGCTTAAAATTGATTGGATCTTCTCAATTCTAATCCAACTCAACCAATAGATAGTTGGTCAGCTGAGTTAGACAACTATGTCATATACGAACATAGAATTAGACTAAAATTAGGAAACAAACTACTATATCTGATGGCCAATTAAATTTAACAGCATTCCTTGATTGATTAATTGGCATATACGATGGGGCAATTCCTATTTAGTTGGAAGGGATGCCTCAAGAAGAAGATAAAGAAATTTGATTCCTTGGAGACCATAGCACAGACAAAAGATATAACAATTCCTCTCATTGGAAGGGACAACCAATAAAGATATAATGAAGAAATGTTGTACTTGGAAGGTCAGAACAAAGATGGCAATGCAACTGCTTTGTCATTTGGAAAACACAACCAAAGAGATGCCAGCAAAACTACGAGTTGTATTCTCCTTGGCAGAAGAACATGATGCAAATGATAATGGATTAATTTAAATAATTGGTTTTAAAAAATGCCGTGAATCATATTCTAGTTTTAATTTTTACTTTTTTTTTTTTTTTTTTTTTTTCAAACCTAGTCTCGTTTCCACCTCGTCTCAGAAGACCAAGCTATTGTTAGGCCTACAAAAGAGACTCCAACCCTTCTGGTTTCATCAATTCTAGCTGCTAAAAACTATTCCTTCTCTTGTCGAGGTCCACTATCCTGTTAGGGTCATCGGCAGAAGCACACAGATTTACCTCCATCCCAGTAAGCACATTTCTGACATAATAGCTAGATGTCCAAGATTAAGTAAATAAGAACCAAACCAATAATTTTTATCAAATTTATAAAAAAAATTGTTAACTAACCCAGAACGTGCAACAAATAATAAGATTAAAAAAGAAGCTAAAGAAACATATTATTCTATTTCATGGCTTCCTACCATCTTGTCACATACCTTCTTTGAAAATTTCACAGGAGAAATCTTTTTCAGAGACATTATGCGCCGGGTTGCTTGAGATTTCCGTAAATTGGAACTGCATTTTTCATATGCCTCCATCAACTTTCCAACTGTCATCTATAAATGGCGAAGAAATGCTTGATTTAGAAGAATATAGAATGCATTCCAAGAAGGATTAGAGGATACCATTTACTGGAAGGATATAACAATAGGTTTTAAATTCATAAATGAACAATAAAAGAACGAGAAATAATTAATTAAATTACATATTAAGAGGTAATACATTTTCTCTTCCTGGTTCATCATGTGGTGAAGGAACCTCTGTTTTCTTTAAATAGCCAGCAATATCCTATCATAAATGCGGAGCAGTTTAGCACATTATTGATAGAATAATATGCATAAAATAATTCTATTTTGAACTACCTCAACCTGGTTTAGTCCATCAGCAGGATCTGAAGAAGAAAAACTAGGTTCTGCAGAGAAAATATCTACATAAGAGATGCTCCACAATTTTCATTAATTTTCAAGCCATGATATGCAAGATCTTACAACTGAGTCAGTGGCATACTAGTAAGAAATTAGTCAACATCATCTACAATCTAAGCTTGCATTTCTGTCGTGCCTCAAAATTTAAATCTGGGATGAGTTGAACTGGAATTTATTCGTCGCTCATTGATCCTTATTGTTGCTACTATTTACATGCAGTATTTTGCTTGTTGATTTTGGGATCTGTTTCCTAAGGCTGAAAAGGTTGGGGATGAACCAGGCACTCTACGGCTACAACTCTGTTAGTGATGTCGAGGGAAAGGACAACAAGGGAGAGCCACACATTACCATTGTCGAAGAAGTTGGAATCGAGGAGTAACAAAAAGGCAGTTGTCTTGGTTGTTGAAAGCATAGCAACGAGGGAAAGGGTATTTTGAGAAAAGCAGTGAATAGTTTATTGGGTTTTTCCATCTTAGGAAAAATGTCGAATTGATCCTTCATTTATGATTTTATTATTTTCACTTTCTAGTAAATAGTTTTTGGCCAATAGAGCATGGCATTTAACTAAATATGTGGGTATTATTTAGCTAGAGAGAGAATTGAACTTCATTGGCCCTATTAGTAGTTCTTTTGGGATTTCAAAATTCAGATTCTCTTGCATGTTAGTTATTCTCATAAACGATAACACTACTCCATAATATACAACAAATTTAAGTAGGTATCGTAGGTAAACATGACCGTTTGATTCTGCATGTAACAGCATGAATTAATTCTATAATGTACCAGTTTTGTTGGTTGTTTCCTGCTCAGTAGAGCTCAAGGCTTCAGACTGGGAAATAACTTGTGCTCCAACCAATTCAGCGAACATATTAGCAGACTTCTTGTGCTCTTCAGTAAGACCAACATATAACATATGATTCAACCTATGCTGTACCATTAGAACGCTGTAATTACTAGTTAAAACAAATATTGATATGCAGCAGTTGTAAGACAATGGCATCAGTCCTTTCCAAAATGCACCTTTGCAACCTCAAGAACATAATGGCCAAACTCAGGGTACTTCCTAACACAATTGCGGACATCATGTGATTCTTCTAAATATGAGTTGTTTGTTAATCCTGCTACCTGTCATAAGAAATCGCAATATCAACAGATATGCTCCTTATAACTTACACAGTCATGTGATAAGTCTCATGGAAGTAATTTGCTTGGGAACTGGAAATGGCCACAAAAGTAACCTTACAGAGAAATATGGAGCACAATCTATTAACAAAATGAGAATTGAAAGCAAACATAAACACAGCATGATGAAGTACTTAAGCAACAAAAAGTGGAAACTACATCACAGGATAAAAGTAGGATAAGATCGCCATAGCACCTTCATGGTCATAGGACGGTTGAAACACAAATGATATTTACAATGAATGTTACTGATGCCAATACAATGAGGGGGGCAGGGGGGAGGGGGTGCGTGGAGAACTGCCATTGAATGTAGATACTGAAGAGGGCAACTATTATGGAGTTATTTTTTCTTTGATTGTTTACGAGATGGACTGTAAAGGTAATGATCATCATTCTCAATCGTCATTACAAGCCTATGACCAACTTATTTGGGTCAGTAGATGGTATGAAGAAAATGAACATGGGGACACATTTTTCACAAGTAAAAATATGCATGTTGGTCTTTTTAGTTGTGTTAGCCATGAAACATTCACTGTAAACACAAGAAACAATGAAAGAGTTCAGCCAAACATCAAATGCACCAGCATATCCTTTTTAATTTTGGGCACAGGAACCTTCATGTCAAAGCCAATTTAATAGCATGAATTAAAATTTAAACTTGTAATCTGTTAAGAATAAAGAAATGGCACATGAACATTAATTTTGCATGGGCAGACAGATATTGTTGGCTTTTAGACATTCAGTATTAACTCAAGTAAACAACGAAAGAATCATAACTAAATATCATAATGCTACCAGCAATAATGGACTATGGCACCTGAAAAGTTGCTTCGTTGTGAATGATCTCATGAGCTATTGGGTCATTAATGAACTCTTGTAAGGGCATGGCCATCTCGTCCACATCATATGGATTACTCGTCTCTTCAGTTTTTCTTAATCTTCCAAGTTCTCTAGCATGCCTCTGCACAAAACATTGAGAATAAAGTGGTGAGATAAATATATCAAACAAAAAGAATGAGAAAGTAAAACTTCCATAAAGCTAATTAGTAATTGAATTATTATCTGGCAGATTCATGATTTTTCAATGTCATTGGTGAAACAACAACCTTTAATGTAACTATCAGGTCTAGGTCTTGATGGTCAATTTGAATTTTCTCCACTGACCGACTGTTTTAACTGTTTTTCCATATCAATAAAGATGTCTCAGGTTATAGCATTTAATAGGATTATGACTGATAAAGACAGCATGGTGAAAATGTAGGGCAAGTCAAAAGATCAAGGATTCAATAAATATGTAGAGGTGGGAGAAAGAAGTGAAAGAGAGATGAGGTGTTTTACTAGATCCTATCTCCATAACTTTAAAGGTTGATCAATCATATCAAATTGGATATCAAGGCATACCCAACAATTAGAGGCAAGGTGGGCTAAGCAGCAGGTGAACAGACCACTACCTAGCACTCAGGCGATAGGGGGAGCCTAGGTGGCCACATTTAAAAACTATTAAATTAAATTAGATATACATTCTCAATAAAAATTGCTAACATACATATCTAACAAAGTGTACTAAATAATCAAAACAAATTTACGACGAGTAAACAAGTCAAGTCATAATTGACAAATACACACATAACAACACCAAATAACATCATATATCATATTGCAATGAAGAAAACACCACAAAAGTATAAAAGACAATAAAACATAAAATTCATAGATCCATATAGGCACATTGAAAGAAAAATGCAAACAATATGTCATAACAACCAAGTTAATAATTAGCGTATTAAAATATGGACAACTAGTGTCATGGTATAATCAAATAAGTTCATCAAAGTCAAGTCTAGTCCGCTCTTGCAAAAGTCATTAAATTTTTCATCATCATCACTCTCACTTTCTTCCTCAGGATCAATTGTTTTTTCATTAATTTCTCCACTTGTTGAGGGACTAGTAGCCCAGAGCTCCCCCTTCCTTGAAAAATTTCATTAGCTTATAAGGCTTCTGCAACTAGATCCCATGTCAAGCCTGGTCTAGGAACTAATTCATCTTCATTCACAAATAGTTTCATCCTCTTTTAAATCTCCATTCATCCATTCTCTATGACTTTTGACTCCAGTGGGTGCCTTTCCTTCTCATTTTGTAATTCTTTAAATTTGCATTAAATTGGAGAGACAGGATCATTCATCTTCTTTACAAACAGTTTGTTCCTTTTCTTTGTATGAATCTACAAGAAATAACCATCTACTGGTAAATAATTTATATCCAACATAGACAATTTGAGGTTGTCAAGGTCATTGTTCAACTTATCTTTTCAAATGCACCCCTATTTGTGTCACACCCAAAGGAGCTACATGTTAGGTTAAGAATCCTAATTGTCACTTTTTAGGAATGAAGAATACATGATCAAAAAAATAAACACCATTGTGCTATCAATTTAAGTAATAGACAATATTAGTAGAATTTGAAATTTATTCATAATAACAATACTAATTTACTAACACAAGGGCTAAAATTTTCATTATTGTTTGAACTTTCTCTCATAGCTAATTGCTTTTCAAAAAGGTTGGTTGACTCTTCATATGCCTTCAATTCCACACATCACATTGGCTTAGATGGTAGGATAAGGAAAGAAATTCCCTACACAAATGAGTATATAATCCACATTAATATGTCTCTCCAGAGTCTTTATAATAGGAAAAGGAATTGAGGTAATAAACAATAATATTAAGAGCATCATCTAATTTCCCCTTTGTATATTTGACAATAGGATTCACATGTCTCATGTCTGTAAGAAAAACTCTGCATTCTTGAAAAGGTCATTTTGTCTACACCCGTACCTTTAATAAACTTTTAGAGCATTGCATTCACTTATCTGAAGAGAACATGATCCTCAACTTTGCTTGGGCATTTATAAAAGTTTGCAATGAAAAAAAAGAAATTGCAATCCTTACGATTTTCTATCATGAATAATATACTCACTTGTACTTCTATAGGGGCATTTCTTTCCCAATTCTACCATTTAAAGATAATATGATAGTGTGGAATTGTTGGCATAGAATGATGCATCCGAAGTTCCGAACTCTTTGGAAAGCAATTAGTTTTGAATCAAAAAATATAAGAAAAATGAAGATTTCAGCTCGAGTATTGTCGAATAACACAGTCATTTGAATAAGTTCTAGGTTCCACTAATATTGTTGACCCCTTAATGTGATAGAACATTGGTGTTCAATGTGTGGATTGGGTATTGACCACTTGCAAATGATGGCTATCAAGATTCTTAACCTAACATATAGCTCCCCTCATACTCCTCTTAGTGTGAGAGGAATTGGAGTTCATTTGAAAGGGTAAGTTGAACAATGACCTTAACAAACTCAAATTGTTTATATCTTGAATATTTTTTGTTATACAGAAATTGTCAATCATTAAACAAATATTTGTTCATACAAAGAAAAAGAATAGACTAGTAAAGAAGATAAAGAATAAATCTATGTCCAATTTAATGCAAATCATGGTTTGAAACCTCACATTATGTCAAGCAACACGGTCAAAATGTATCATTCCAATAAATTACCAAAACTCAATATTACTCAATAATCTATCATGCATAGTGTCAATCATGTTGTGTTGTTGCCTTAGCTATGTCGATGAGTATTGTGTCATACGGTCATTCATCGCCCTTGGCATGCTACAAAACACTTCAACATAAATTGTATTGTGTTATACTGTACCATTCCAGATGGGACACATTTCGAAGCTACGTATATAATTGTGTTCTCTTCTGCTATTTTTCACCTCATTCATGCTCCAACAAATTCTGATCTGGCACCATACGTCAGAACATTGGTATGATACCAACGCAACATCGTTTCAATCAAAATTTAAAACTCCACCACAGTTTGAGATTTTGAAGCTTAATGCAAAAAAATAATGAATCATAAAAATGAATGGGAAAGAAATCCCTTGCCGTGGAAAGTGTTTTTAAGAATAGATAAATGGAGATTTAAAAGAGCAAGTAGTCCTGAGGTTCACAAGAGATATAGTTGCAAATGCATTATGAGCTAATGAGCTTTCTAAGACAAAGGGGAGCTTTAGGCTAGTTGGTCCCTCAACAAGATCGTTGAAGAAGTCATTGATTTAAAGGGAAACTGTGTAGAGAGTGTCGATGAGGAATTTGATTAGGATTTCTTCTTTTATAATTTTTCTCCAACTAAAGAGGACTAGATTTGAATGTTATACTCTTACTTGATTGTTGAATGACACTAATTATTCATGTTTTGATATTTAAGCATGAGACGTTGATTATGATGATATATTGTTGTTTTTTGCAATGTCCTTTTATGAAATGAATTTTTTATTTTGTTATATTTTATACCTTTTAAGTTTTCTTCATTACAACCTAAAATATGATGTATTTTATTGTTATTATGTGTTTACTTATCAATTATGTTACTTTTATGGTAACATTATTGTGGAAACCATATTTTAAAACATTGCATAAATTGATTTTGAAATCAAACTCTTGAAACATTTGGGATGGAAATTATATAATAGAATGTACAGCACGAAGAAGTGATCAAGGTGTGTTTTAATAAGAAAATAAGAGTAGAGCACGTTTCAATATAAAAGAAAATAAAAAACATGTAAAAACAAGAAAGAACACAATCAATGTAACACAAGAAAGTGAAGATCAAAAACAAACAAATAATATACAGCAGGCAGCACAGATAAGAAAAGCATACCCTTGCAAATAAGTCCTGCCTCATCCAAGGAACTAAATACTTCCATGGCCAGATATCCAGTGTACTAACACCATGAGATTTTGGGCGTATCCGTCTCGACATTTGGGTTGCTGAAGTTAAATTTGGATGCACAAGAAATCTAGCTGCAACTTCAATAGAGAATTCATATGTGCTGAACACACGATCAATCGGATCCCTTAAAATTGTTACAACTGACGTTTTATGCTTTGGTAATTTGGATAGCAAGCTATAGTCATCATGGGCAACCATCAATCTGCAATTTGGTTTGCTAGACCACCAAATTCAACTTATAAGTGTCAAGTATCACCTAAGAGTAATAATATAAATCTGTTTTTTTTATTTATACAAGGGTTGAGTGCTACTCCAGTGATTATTAATGTTCTCAGACAATTAGTTAACACAGAAAACTTATGTATTAGCAAAAGAAACAACGTGCATCTAAGCCATATTATTATTCTAATACTATCAATACTTGGTAAAGCATAAGAGAACTTGGTAAGACATTAGCTAAAGAGACAACTGGGATCTAAGCAAAATTTTGAACCAAGGATACGGTTTCCCTTGTCCTAGGCGATAACTTCTAGAATACTGAATAACTCTAAAGATACTTCAAAATAAACAAAAAAACTAATTGTAAAATAAAGAATTTATCTTACACTTGTTACTCAGTTTTTCCTATTTTTTTTCATTGCATCAAATTTAATAAAAAGCAATATAACAGTTAATGCAGCACTAACATGGTGACAAACTCTTCTTCCATGATTATCATTTGTTTGTCACAACTTCTGTAATGTAAATGTGTTAACAACTACTGCACATGATAATACCACAAGGAATAGCTCACAATATATACATGCTTGGCCTATCATCCAATTGCCGGCTACCTTTGCTTTGAGAATGTTGAAAAAGTAAAACAAATATATAAATTAATGAATTAAATTCAGTATAAAATAATTCAGGAGAAACTTGTAAGAGCAATAACTTTTACACAAGCTGGACTAATTTTTCTGCCTAGTTTTTATGCAGTTTCATTTCTCCTTTGGCCACATAAGCAAGACTTGTACCAATTCTAAATCAAACTATAAGGCTCACTGATTAAACAGAGGACAGCAAGTTGCATACAGTGGCAAAAGCATCATAATAACATTTTAATTGCAGACTTCAAGTCACGAATATAGAAGAAAAACTAAACATGATATAGCCAATGAAAACTAAAAATCACCTTGGATTGAGTCGTAATTTGTCATAGGAACGTGGACACTCCTGAGGACTCGTGTAAAGCTTTCTCAAAAGGCTGTCAGTAATTGATTTCATTACCAGCAAACCAACTCAGCAGAAGAAAGATATAATCTGAATTGATATACATCAAGAACAAAAATACTCACCATTGATAGTATGTTCGGCCCCCAGTTCTGGGAACATGCAGAAAAAACAATAAATCCTTTAGTATCAGCTCATTTGTATGGACTTTTGTTTCAATGGAAGAATCAGCCCAGTTTCTCATGATACTTTCACAGTGTAAATAACCATCGCCACTAGAAGACACTGTTAATACGGTTGATACTGCCACAAGTGAGTATTACAAATCAGTTGTCAGCACAGAGGCCCGTCACAGGTAATCAGACAAAAAGTCAAAATTCTTGTGGTTTAAAATAAAATATCTGTGCAAGCAATATCAAATATGATAATTTGAAAGCTACTGTTCATAGTAAATTAATTGAACCATGAACAAATATTTGCAACGTGCGTAACAAGCCCTTTCTAGATTATATAAAAGACACTTAAAAAGAAAAGGGGGTAAAGTCTTAGTTATAAAACCCAGAGTCCAGACCAAACTGTCAGCTGGACAGGACAAAACTGGCACCAGATAACTTTTTGGCTTGGATTAGTGATAATTCAAATGTGAAAAAAAAATTGATTCATAAGGTTTGAAAAGTAAAAAAAAAAGTTCACTGACGATTGCGCATAATTAAATTTGTAGTAGAAACATGATTATTTTCCATAATTTAACTGACCCCAATGATAAGTACACCCATAAAAACCATAGCATCCTCTTTAAAATATGATTGTAAATTGGTTGTTCTATTTTTTATATCAATACATAGAATGCTAGTAAATTAATTTTTATTACATTAGTTTGTATATAATAATATGTTTTCATAAGTAGGTTTTGGGTTTTGGATATAATAGGGTATTGAGCCCAATAATGTAGGAAGATCCACATACCCGACCTTACTTAGTGGGATAAATGCTTGGTTGTTGTTGTTATTGAAGTTTTTGAAAGATTTTTATGTAAATGGCTGTGATAAATATGAAACTAGACCAATTAATTGCGCATCTGACCAATTAGCTAGTCAAGATCTACCAATGAACAGATGGCCCACATTATCTCTAGTTTGATTTCCAGTTCAGTTGTTATAACTATGAAGAGAGGAATGGAACAACCATATCTCTAGATGCTCTCCTTAAAAAAGGAAAAGTTCTTCCAAAATTAAAGAAATAAATCTGATTAAATTTGCACATGGAACTTCAAAGAATCCAAATATAGATCAAGTGTACACATTTGGTTTCTAGCAACATCCAGAATAATTTGCAAAAACTAGAATAATAGAAAACACATTTACTGTCTATTCAACTTCAGGAAACACAGAACCATGAAGAGGAGAAAGCAG
>JBAMIE010000107.1:2031402-2041910 GCA_037177295.1 Kaempferia parviflora
CTGTCCAATCATGACTTTGGCTTCTGTTGAAAGCCTAGGTCGGATTGATGCTTACTATTCCCTTTAAGGGAAAATGTCTTCACCTACTTCTCTCAAGAGGGTTTACCTAACTTGCTAAACATCTGGTCCTCTAGACCTATTTGGACTTTGTGCTCGACATCCGATCCTCTGACCCCAGGGCTTCCTATCAATGTCTGGTCCTCTAGACCTATCAACCTCCTAGACGTCCGCTCCTCCAGACCCATCTAGACTTATCGCCTAGTGTACTTGATTTGTTAATTCTTCCTACCCAGTCCCACTGAATAGGACTTCCTTGCCCAATCCCACAAACTAGGACTTCTTTGCATAGTCGTAACTAGGGCTTTCCTTTTACCTAGTATCAACTAAGACTTTTGTCATGCCTTGTATCCAATCAACTTGATCTAGTAGGACTTTTTGGTTGAGCTACCTGCATAATTAGTCAACCTTATTAGATCATAATGAAACTTAACTTTGAATGTTTGCCAACATCAAAACCTAGGTTCGACTATCTGATGCTTCCTACATAAATAATCTCTCCTTTTTTTTGATTTATAGTAAACTAGTTCAAACTTAAGTAAAATAAGCATAAAGAAAACATTTTTAAAAATGCTCCCTCCCCCTTAAGTTGATGTCTCTCCCTGAAATCAATGTTTTAAGGTTCTTTGAAAAAAATACTTAATTTTTGACATATATCAAAAATGAAGTTTAAATAAATTGTTGTAAAAAGGAATTTTCAAAGTTAGAAATAGAAATTATTCAATAGGAGTTTTGAAAAACACTTTATGATTAAATTTGTAGAAGGGAAAAATACTTGAAGGTCTAAATTTTCTAAAGCTTCCCTTCAATCTAAACTCTCCCCCTTTTATTTTCAAAGGTAGATTATTAAAAAAAGGAGATCTTTAAAAAGTATTTCAAACTTTTAAAAAGAGATTTTGAAAATCAGATTACATTTTGAAAATATTTCTAAAGTTTGAAGACTAGTTTAATGCTTAATTTTTCAAAAAGAATCAATACCTTTAAATTTTCACAAATGACATTTTGAAAAAACACTTTAAGTCAAATTTTTAATAAGCATTTTTAATGTTAAAAGAATTTTTAAAATGATTCCACTTTTATCAAAATTGTTTATACATTGAAACAATGTAGGGTAAGTAATGATTAAAAAATCCTAGAGTTAAAGCATGCATAATTAATGATGAGTTTTCCATGAATATTCATATTTTGTCTAATTTAGTTTTCCCTTAATTTTTATCAACTTTTACCATTATTCAATCATTTACCATAATTAAATAAATCATATATGTAATGATCAAGTATATTGATGGCTTGAATATTAACTAATTAAATTAAGTGAGGTTAATTAATAATGAAGTTTAAATTTATTTAGTTAAGGTTAAATTATTTGATTTTAAATTTGATTTCGAATTAACTAAAATGTTATGTTAGGTATGGATTAATTAGTTTAGGATTAATTAAGATTATATTTATTAGTTTGATTGATTAAGTGTAAGTTAAAATTAGTTTGATTTACAATTATAAATTAAGTTTAGGTACATTAAGTGTAATTATGAACTGCTTAATTGAATAAATTACATTGATTAAAAAAATTAGATTAGTTATCTTTAGATTGATCTCATTAAGTATAATGAATTTACGTTAATTAAGAAATTTAGATTTAATTTTGAATTAATTAGTTTAGGTTAGATTAATTGAATTAAATATGTTTGAGGTCAATTTATTATGGTTGATTTGAATTAACATTCATAATTAAATTAAGGTTTAATCATTAATTAAGTATTAATTAAATTGTTTAGTTAAGTTTAAATTAACTTAAAATTTAAATTAATTGATTTAAATTAATTACGGATTAGATTAATTTACACTTAGATTAATCAGATTACTTAAGGTTTATTAAAATTAAATTACCTGAAGATTATTTAATTAAGGTTTATTAAAGTTAAATTAATTGAATATTATTTAATTAAGGTTTATTTAAGTTTAATCGTAAATCCATCTCACCATTTTCTATATTTTCAATTAGGGAACTTTATAGGTTTTGTGAGATGGATGTTAATTTTATCTTTATCAACTTAATTTGAATTTAAGGATTGATTGACATTTCAGTTAAATTTAGGTTTAACAATTAGTCAGTCAAGTGCACATTTCAAAATTTTGCTTCCAAGTTATGGTGAGGCACATGAACCTTTTTATATATCAGAGCAACAACCACTACTAGATAAAACCTTTTAAAGAAATTAACCACTTAACTTTCTTTTTGAGGAACCCTGATCTAATTAGTCTATGATATGGTGAGGTAGATTTAGTTAGTTCAACTTTGTTAAGTAGACCAAGTAGGGGGGTATGCCTTACCCTACTTGACTCCCTAAACCAAGCTTCTCTAATGTACTATCGTTTTGCCTCACCCTGGTACTAGGTTGAGCAAGTGTCAAACAAGCTTAGGTTCTTATCTAACCATTCTAAGCTAAGCAGAAAAATATACATGCAAAGAAAGCTATAAATCAAGCAAACATGCAAATTTATCTAAAAAAGTAAAAGAATGTTTCTATTAGCTCCCTTGGATCATAACCTCGATAATATCTATTTAGATAATAAATTTGACCCTTGGGGATCCAATACTGGTTTGGTCCAACTTGATTAATAAAGCTTGGTTTGGGGACTCATGTTTGGACTTGATTTCTAGCAGTTTGATTTATAATAGATAAATATGATTTAAAACGAGTCTTAGCATTTTATCCGAGTCTAGATCGATAGTATATGACTCTTTATTTTTCAACTATCATATCAAGATTTTTAGAGCTCAAAGTGAATCGTTCCAATGGATCTTTAAATTTTTTGACTTGATTTTTTAAAGTAGAATTTTCTTCCTCAAGTTGTTGGACTTGAGCTGAAGTTTCACTTTGAACTTGGCCAGTCAAAGAACATGGGTCAGTTTTTTCTTTAAGGGTTGTTACCTACTTTTAGAGTGGCTTTACCCGGACATTGGATTTGGCTAATTTTTATGTTAAACATATTGTATAATTTTTCAACTAACGCTTAACTTATAGTGGAGTTTGAACCTTTTGAACTAGAAACGAATTTGTGGCTTGACTCGGACTCGGGTTTGAACTTAGACTCGGGATTAGATTTAGAATCGGACTCGACCAATTGGTCCTTCATTGTTAATGCCAGCTAGCTCACTTGAGCTTATTCTTCCTCGTCTGACTCTTCCGACGACTCAGACCATGTTGCTTTCAAGGCCTTTCTTCTGCTTTACTTCTTGGTTTCTTTTTATGTTCGAACATTTTAGCTTGTAGTGTCCTTTCTTGTTGTACCCATAGTAGGTCACTTCTGACTTGGGCTTCGTAGTTCGATTCAGATCTTGTTACTTGCTATTTGATTGGATCTTCCTCTTTTTAAGCATTTTTTGAACTATTTTGAATAGTTCAACGGTGATTTCTTCATCATCTTTTGATTCATCTTCAGATTCGAGTTTATCTTAGGACTTGAGAGCTTTGACTCCTTATAGTTTAATTCTACTCGAAATGGGAGAAATACATTTCTAGACGAGTAACATTAGTTTGCTCATGTAATTCAAACTCTGAAAACAATTAATCTAATTTTACCTTTGAAAGGTCCCTTCAAACTTTATAAGTATCTACCATAGATGCTCACAAGGTATTTTTCAAAAATTCTTTTAGAGTATATCTGATCACGTCACAGTTTTCGATAGATTGCCCGATTGCGTGTAGGTTGTTGAGAAAGTCTTGGATCCAGTCGTGGATTTATCTTGTTGATTCTCTTTCTTACATTTTGATGTTATACAATTAGTTTAAAATTAAATCACATTTCGATACCTTAGTATCGAAAGTGCCTTCATATAACTCGATCAGTTTGTTCTACAGTTATTTGGCACTGTTGAAGGGTCTAACTAGGTTCAGTTCTTCTTTGGTCAAGTCACACTGAAGAGACTGAGTGACTTTAGCATCGGCCTCGATTTTCTTCCTTTTTGGTGCACCCCATTTGTCGTAGGTGAGGGGTTCTCCATATTCAGTGAGGATCATGAATCCAGTTTGGATTATGATCCGTATTTCCACTTAGGTCTTGAGATGAAACTCCATCTGACCCTTCTAGTACCCAAAATTATCTCCAGAAAACAAAGGTGGGCAAGCCATTATGTACCCTTCTTAATGGGCCTTGTAGACGATAAACTCTTGCACACGAATAAAATAGAGAGAAATGGACCAAAACTTAGTCTTCTATTAGTAGTGCAGAGTAAAGAATTAAGAATACTGACAATTGGTCGAGTGGTGTTGCACCAATTTTAAACAATAAAAAAATTGAAAAATTTGTTAGAAGAGGATAAAAATTTCTTGAATGGTGGTTACACTATTTCATAGCAATCCTGTTCTAATACCAATTGTAGTATCAAAAAGCACTAGGGGGTGCGGTGAATAGCGCATGTCACTTTTTCACTATTTTTCAAGAGTACGCAGCGGAAATGAAGAATAAGAAATAAACACAATGCTAATAAGCTTTATTTTTTTACTTGGTTATAGCCTGTGCTACTAGTCCAAGGCCAGCTATTGTTGATTACTTTTGTTGGGCAATCCACTAAAGATTCGATTATGTAAAAATAACTGAATATGAATATCAAATACAAAAATTAAAGATACCGATAACAAGAATGAAGTGTAGTCTTGATCATAGTTGTTAGAGCAGTATTTCAGCATAGTAGTGGAGTTTCGGAGCAGCACGAAAGTCATTCAATGCAGAAGAATGTTGTACTGAGCTCCTGGTCTAAGGCTCTTTTTATAGCCTATTCCAGGTACCTAGACCAGTTCTAGGCCCCTCCACTAAGGTTTATCTGTTGGAGCAATTTAGATACCCTACATTTTGATATTTGGGTAAAAGTTTAAGTTAGGTTATTGTTATATTTTATGTATGCGTGTAAGTGTACAGGATATAGGTACAACATAGAAAGTCCAAGTGTGATATTAGCAAAGGAGGAAAATTCAAGTAGAGTCTTGGCAGTGTAAGTCCAAGGGTGAGCCTTGGCGGTGTAAGCCCAAGTGTAATTTGGCAAACGAAGACCTGACAATAAGGACCGAGGCCAATCGAAGCTCATGAAGGTAAGGCGTGAAGGATAGAGAACATCCGAGGGACGTAAGGCTGATGGAGGAAGCTAGAAGGTTAGGTCTAGATTGGTCGAGTGAGGACAAGTGTTGAGGGATTGTACTTGGGATTGAAACCCTAGTATAGGTTTTACTAGTCGACTAGCGGTGAGTCAACTGTGTAGTCGACTAGGAGTGATCAAAATATTTCTATTTGCTCAGTCCATGAAGGGCAGTCGACTGGTACATGTGGAACACTCGACTGGCCCATAGGGACAGTCGACTAGTATCGAGTCGTTGGCATGTAACAGTCGAATTCCATAGAGGTCTTGTCAACTGGTGGCAGAAAATACACTTGAATATTCCCACTCGAGCTCTATTTAGGAGAGCTCAGGAACCTTGAGCAAGGTTGACAAAATAGAGGTGGTCAACCCCTATTAGTAGTCTTCCAAGCTCAAGCACGTTGTTGAGAGTTGTGGCGAGATTTCTCCACCCACAAGGAGCTACTTGAGCTAACCAGAGTTTGTCGGGGAGTCATCCACCAATGGATCGGGATCGTCCACCTTGTGGACATGTCGTAGAGTATGAGTAAGTTATTTTTGAACCATGTAAACAAACATGTTAGGTTTGGTTGTTTTTGTTCTTGTCTTTGTGGTTAAGTTTAGCTTCTATACTTGTATTTTGGTATTCCAATATGCATTAACAAATGTAGAAAGAGAACGTGGGTAATATACTATTCACCCCTTCTAACTGGTGTCAAAGGTCCCATCACTTAGAGGTGTTAAAAATAAACCCGACCCGACGATCCAACCTGAAAAAATCAGGTTCGGGTTAGAAATTTTCAGGTTCGGGTTCGGGTTCGGGTTGACCAGAATTTAGGGGTTTAGTTAACTTTTTAGGGTTAAATTAAATTTTATTTTGAAAATTAATATATTTTTATGTATATTAATATCAATGTTAGTATGATAGGGATAAAGTATTGAGATAAAAGTGAAGAATTATTGAGAAAATAGTCAAAAAATCATTTTTAATCGGGCTATATGGGTTGTCCGGGTCAGGTTCGGGTTGGTCGGGTTGGTTAGGTTTGGGTTCGGGTTTTAGAGTTTTGGGTTGAGTTCGGGTTTCGGTTGGGAGTTAAAATTTTTTTCCCCAACCCGGCGCGAACCTGACTTGACCCACCCCTGCCATCACTATCCGATCCACCTTCATCGCTAAGTTATCCAACTCCAAGCATCTGAACTACTCCCGGGCGCCTATACTGCTGATGTGGCAGCACCTCGTTGAAGCACTATCTGAGTCACCTCTATCCCTTTATAGGCGGTTAGATCCTTCCTAGGTGCCTGGAAGTTGACGTACACTAGCCAATCAAAGCGTACCAAATCAACTACATGCGTGGTTGGATTTAGATCTAACTAGGCTTCTAGACATAGTTGGGGCACCTAGATCTCCGGTCACCTGGGTCCACTCCAAGCACCTGGAAACCCTTTTTCCGACCAACTTATAGCTTTGATTTCCTGCATCATAGAGTTAGCAAAATATGCATAATATCAGATATAAATGATTCAACAGTCTTAGGACTGTTTTGTCCTGACTTTAGATTTTACTGAAATCCTAGATCAGATCGACATTTACTGTTCCTTTGGAAGGAACACACTCTCACTTACTACTTTCAAGAGGATTTACCTGACTTGCCAAATATTCTATTCTCCAGACCTATTTGAACTTTGTGCTCGACATTCAATCTTTTGAACCCCCACGACTTCCTCTTGATGTTCGATCATCTAGACTCATCGACCTACTAGACGTTCGGTCCTCCAGGCCCGTCTAGAATTCCCGCCTAGTGTACTCGATCTGCTAATTTTTCCTACCCAATCCATAGACCAAGACTTCTTATAAATTATAATTAACTATTAAAAAGATAAAAAAAATATTTTTTATTTTTATTTATGTTTCTTTAATTTTATAATTTTTTATTAACTTCCTTTTGTATGTTTAAATTTTTTTATTTTATATTGAAATTTTAAAATAAAAAAATGATAAATTTAGGAGATCATCATGAATTAAATAACATAAATTTTTTAATAAAAAAGTGAATTTTATTTAGAGTCATCAATCACTTTTGTATGAATCACCTTAGTAAGTTCGGTTCAGTTTAGTTCAAAATAGATGTTTACTTTAATTTATGGTTAAAAAGTGGGAAGAATATTTTTAAAATTACATGTGCCTTTGGGAAATATAAAAATATGATACACATTTTGAAAATTCTGAAACTTTAAATGTGCGCTTTGGTAAAATGTCATGATTGTTTTTTCACCATTGATATCTATTTGATGGGCAATTGCCAATATAGATTGGTGCGATGTTACACTTCTATTTGTAATAATGTATTGTTCGTAAAACAACTAAAAACATATCTCCATGGGCTAGCATAGATGTCTGTTGGTGCGGAAGTCCTGTAGATTATCTCATCCTGTGTATGTACTATTATTACTGGATGAAATCTTCCGTGATTTACCTATCCATATATTTAATTAGGGAGCCAATAATCCTAAACCACTTGGAGTTAACATTATCACTTTTTGCCACCAGTAAAGTGACTAAAAATTGTAAATCTATCCGGACTCGGACTCAATTAGGGAAACAAAGAAACAGGATCTCTAAAACATATAAAAACAGAATATAAATAACAAATTAATGGCAAAAATCTATCTATTTCAGCTAGCAAAATCAATTAATTTTCTAAGGTACAACACGTGCTCTGATTACAAGCTACAGAATGTGCATATCTTATTCATCACCAAAGAATGAAAGAAAACTAAACAGCTACCATCATCCAAGGAAATGAATCATTCAGCATGCATTGTTTTTAGTTTTAGGTGTTTATACCAAATTAAGGTTTGGTTGCCTGTCTAAAACATTATATGCAGACTTGTGTTCCTGCACGGCCTTTGATAATTCATTTGTAATTCAAAGAACAGTTCTCATAAAATGTAAGTTTAATACAAAACCAAAGGATTGCACCAATGGAAGAGAACTGCCACTTGCTTTGTGCTAGCTAGAGATATCATGAGACTTCATCAATCATAATGGACAACACCAAATTTCTTGATTCTTATTATAAATTCGATTCATCGTGACCACAAAAAGCTAATCCTTGTCGTAGGAGACCTAATACAATCAACTGATAGTGTCAACCTGTAAATATGTTCAGTTCTAATGATCAGATTGTTTTCGCAAGCTACTTGAATATATATTGACTCTGATTCATTAAATCTTCACATCTTATTCCACTTGAACTTGCACTTGGCAAAACCTTCAACCACAATCGAGTCACATAAACCTCCTTGTTTTCGAATACCATTTATAAGTAAATAATAACTGCTATATTCTCATTGAACCATGAAGGATTAAATCAATGCAATATGTTACCAAAGTGCCTCTGAAGAAAAGTATGAGCGTCGGGTTGACAAGGTGCTTTTTGTAAGTAATATCTTCTAATCTTGTCAGGATCATTAGAATGATACTCGAATAATCTTTTACACAGACCAGGACAAAATAATCTCAACATTGATTTCAATGACAGATCGTTTTGAAGAGCTTCCCACATTTGATTGCTCCTTAGAATAATTTCTCATGGGAAACATAGTGTTCATATTATAAAGTGTAAAAGTAAATGCTATAATGAAAGCCAACAATGGATGGAGTCGTTGACCTTCGTACAGTGAACAGAGAAGTGAGCGAGAACAGTGTGTGAGAGGATAATGGTGACAATAAAGGCTAGAGATTTGAGCGGCAGCAATGAACGAGAGGAGAGCAATGATAACAAGCAAGAAAGGAGTGGTGCATGGTTGGCTTAATTGGTCTGTAAAAAATTAAGGCACAATATAAAAAAAAAAAAAAATCAACCGGATATTTGGTCTCTAATCAGTTACTATATACACTTAGCGACCCATAATTCCAGTTACACGAATATCAGCCGTCGACGTCATTTAGCGACGGGAATACATCGGCCCCGACGTCATGGAAATTTTCGTTGCTATATTTTAGTAACAGAACTAATTTTTCCTTGGCAATATAAGTGATGGAAAGTATATCCGTCAGAATTTTACTAACGGAAACTAAATTTCCGTCATTAAGTTTTAATATCCGTTGCGGAGTTACGAAAACTTAATTAGCGTTAAGTATCTTAACTTAGCGACTGAAATTAAATTTTCATCGCTAAACTATGATACAATGAATCAGTATCGCAACTTAGCAATAAAAATTAAATTTCTATTTTTAAACTATGATACATTAATTAGTATCGCAACTTAACAACGAAAATTAAATTTTTGTCACTAATTTACATAAAATTTCAACAGAACCTCCCCTATTTGCCAAATTACATCCTATTTACGATACAAAATCCATTTACAATACACATTCAACAGAATACATTCAACGTACGTATGCATTACAAATCAATCATATTAACATTCACAAACAATCACATATCCACATTCCATAATATCAGAAAACAAATAACATTTGCCCTAGGGCGTAGCACAAGCAGTGGGCACATGGTATACTCTGGCACACCGCCAGGGGTCGATTCCCAGGAACTGAAGCTCTGAGGTACACCCCGCCATATGCTTGACGCCTGTGTACCTGCATTTACTTCCCTCCATATCCGTGGGGTCGGCTCTAGGGGGGCCGCTGATGTGGTGGTTCCACATAAAACAAATAATATTTTTCGTGTTGACCCTGAGACGGATTGACGGGGACGCTGGGGGCGAACGTATTCTCCTTTTTTGCCACATAAAACAAATAACATTTGCCTCCACAGGCACATCTGAGGTGATAAAGATGATTGTTTACCACAAAAAGTATTGCGGTCGAATCTCAGGGCTAGTGAGGTATAAATCTCTGTACCTTATGTAACTCACTCTCCTATCCACTTGCCTCCTCAATTACCATGATTTATCTCATCTGTATTGATTCTGAGGTAGACTAGAGGGGACGTTGGAGTGAACACTTCACCTTTTTACCACATAAAACAAACAACATTCAATGTAAAGATATAAATGTTCATCATATAAAATATAAAATAGTATACGGTTCATATATAACTAAAATCCATTACATCAATACTTACCAAATATCAGAAAATATTCAACATCAACACATCTCATCATTTCATTAGCAGCTATCCTATAGTAAGGATAATACATCTTCAAACAACACACATATGTAAGTTAAAACTAATCAGAAAATGCAAAAACGATTGAACAATATTTTAATAACATGATATATATAGATTATAATATCAAATCTAGTCTTAAGGTGCTGATCTTTTATGTGCATTTTTCCTAAAAAAATATTTAAATTAATTATATA
>JBAMIE010000107.1:2086860-2097612 GCA_037177295.1 Kaempferia parviflora
AGAGAATTCTTTAACTTGAATTTTGAAAAATAATTTTGAGTAAAAAGCTTTCAAGTATAAATTTTTCAAAGGATAGAATATGAATGTATTCCCCTAAATTTTGAAGAAATTTTGAAAAGATTTTGAAAGAGTTTTTTTAACTTCCTTCCCCAATAATACTTATCTTGAAAAACATTTTTGAGGGAGAAAAAAAATAACTTTCAAAAAGAACCTTTTTTGTAAAGTATTACTTTCACTTTTGAAAATATGATAAACCAACTTTCTGAAAGCTTCTCACCCTTATAGAAAAAAAAATTGTTGTAAAAAAATCTAGTGATAAAGTAGGTATTGAATTGAATTTTTTAAAGAAATTTTAAAGGTGGGGAAATTTTGAAAACATTAAAGAAATTAAAGAATAAAAGATTGTACACCTATTAAATCTTAAGTCTAAGCATGTCAAAAATAAGGTAATCAATTTTTAAAATAATATTTAAATATACTTCTTCGATTATCCTTAATACAGATATTTAGCTCATTATTTTCCATCTCACATATTCTATATTATAAAACATATTAAGCCTTATGAGCTTGTGTGAGATGGAGTAAAGTTAATTTTCAATTTTAGGTTTGAATTTAAATTTTGAATAATATTTAAGTTTAAATTATTAATTTTGAATTTTGAAAAATAAATAAGTTTGGATTTTAAATTTAAAGGTTAATTTGAATTTGAATTGATTTTGATCTGATTTTGAATTGATTTTGATCAAATTCTAAGTTTGATAAGATTTTGAGTTGAGTTTGATCTGATTTAAATTTAGTTTGATCAATTTGGAGTTTGATCTGATTTTGATTGAGTTTAATCTGATTTGAGTTTGATCTGATTTTGATTGAGTTTGATATGATTTTGATTTTGAGTTTGATCAATTTGATTGAGAGTTTGATCAATTTGATTTGAGTTTGATCAACTTGATTTGAATTGAGTTTGATCAAGTTTGAGTTTGATCAATTTAAATTGAGTTTGATCAAGTTTGAGTTTGATCAATTTGATTTGAGTTTGATCAACTTGATTTGAATTGAGTTTGATCTAATTTGAGGTTGATCTGATTGAGTTTGATCATATTTAAATTTGATCAGATTGAGTTTAATCTAATTTTAAGTGTGATCAAATTTAAATTTGAGTTTGATCAACTTGATTGAGTTTGATTAATTTGATTGAGTTTGATCAATTTGATTGAATTTGATCAGATTTGAGTTTAAGTTTGATCGATTTGATTTAATTTGAGTTTGATCTGATTTTGATTTAATTTGAGTTTGATCTAATTTTGATTTTTGTTTGATCAATTTTGATTTGAGTTTGATCTAATTTTGATTTTAGTTTGATCAATTTTGATTTGAGTTAGATCAATTTAATTTAATTTTGATTAATTTGATTTAAGTTTGATCAATTTGTGTTTGATTAGATCAATTATGGTTTAATTAGGGTTTGGTTGGGTTAGACTAATTCTCTATTTTAATCTAAATCCACCTCACCATTTTCTAGATTTTCAATCAGGGAGCCTTAAGAGTTTTGTAAGATGGTTAATTTTATCTTTAATTTAGATTAAAATCTAAGGATTGATTTACATTTGAGTTAGACTAAGGTTTAATAGGTAGTCAATTAAACATCCATTTCGATAATTAGCTTCCAGGCTGTGGTGAGGCACTAGGCCTTCTTGGGTATTGGAGCAACAACTTCTAGAGAAAGCCTTTTAAAGAAATTGATTATTTAATTTTCTTTATGAGAATTCTTGATCTAACTAATCAAGTGTCAATCAAGTATAAGTCCTTATCTAAGTATCCTATTCTAGGCAGTAATAAGGAAAGCAGTAAATCAAGCAACAACTCTATTTAACAATAAAGATAGTTTTTCTATTGGCTCCTCCTGGATCATGACCTTGATAAAGTCTATCAAGGTAGTGAATTTGATCTTTGGGGATCCAATATTGATTAAGTCCAACTTGACTAGTCAAGTTATACTTAGAAATCCATGTTTGGATAAGTTTTCTATTGGTTCGATTAACTTAGGCCAAATAGCAAGCTTTTACATGTTTTATTCAGCACATAATAACATATTTTCTTCCTCTTCTCCAGCATATTCAGCCACCAAAATGTAGTCTTCTGTCTATGTTGCTCTTATTCTAACAACAGATTAGATTCCAGCCTTCAAACAACAACTCCTCATCTCTTTCTAGTTGTTGTCTTCTTTCATCAAAGGCAAAGTTCAACAGATGTATTAGTTCATTAATCATACTAGTGGACTTTGCTCTAGAATATTTGATTGATTATTGGCAACCAAACTCAATATTTAAAAATCTCCTGTTGAGTTTGTTAGGGGAAATGACGACAAAGATAGTAGTTTAGAAGATTCAAAAATTAGTTTTAATCACTGATAATTTATTATGTTTGGATTGTAATCGAAACCATATTTAATATTATTTCTATATTTATTATTACCATATTTATGATAATATATTACCATGTTTATCGTTATATTTTTCATATATTATTTTGGCAACATGTATAAATTGGCCGGTTAGCTTATGGCATTCAATCAATAATAACGAATCAATTTTCTTCTCTTTAGTTGTTTATCTTTCTATTATTTCTTGTCTATTCCTATGTGCTTTCGTATTATATATTTCAACACAAACAAAAATATTTTATTCTTCAAATCCTCTAAATTGACTAAATTTTTCTGTCAACATGGATTGGATCTACTTGGAGGTCTCTCCTTTATTTGTCTTACCTCTCTCCCCTAAGCTTACGTAAATTCCTTAGACCGTGCTTAGTCGCAAATTATGATTAGATAAGTGGTCCCTTGGTTGAATGCTTCATTCAAACCACTAGAGTTCACCTTGTTAGCTCCCTTGGATACACTAAGCCCTCCAAGCTTGTATCATGTCGTTCTTTGTCTTGTCTCCAACTTCACCTTGTCACAAGCCACCCTATAGTTCTTCTTGTGAGGCCTTCGATTCCTCGTGTGCACTAAGCCCTCGAAACATTCATCTCATCCTTCGTCTTACCTCCAAGTTTCACCTTGTTGTGTTCCTCCAAACCATTGATTAGTAGTCGTTCCATACTTCCCATCCTAGGTTCAACTCACTAGATCTATGATCTCGTAAATGTATCAAGCTTCTCAAACTTGCTCCATCAAATTAAACCAAGTATAATTGATGCCACAAGTATAACTGACGCCAGTTATATGTTGTTAATTAATCTTCTATCTTGTCACTGGTCTTCTAGGATCATAGAAGATCAGAGGATCATAGGTGGCATCGTCTATCTTGAATCATAGTTCATCTTGCTATCGATCGTTAAACCACCTAACTGATGTCACAATCACATCAAATTAACTCAGGCCTATCAAGTCAAGACGTTCCAAGAGTTATATGCACTCCATTAAGACCTTGCACACTTGATACATACATCAAAAATAGAAGATTAACCTAAGTCCTTTTTTCAAACACATCAAAATAACCTAATCAAACTTGATCACTTGAGAACAATATTGCATCAACAAGTTAACCTCTCTCTCTATAACATTGTCCTTCCCAAATGTTTATGGTTATTTACAAATGTCTCTTAAAATGCAACAACCTTCATCCATAGTAGGTACACTCTAAATTCTAATCTCACTTCTCAAAGAATTAGTGATCGAGGAGTAAATCAAGGGTAGAGAATGTTTCATGAAATTGAGGAGATTTGAAATGCCAAAAGATTGTCTGTTTTATATGAGTTAAAGGATGTTACATGGAATTGGTGTTTCTTAATTTCAAAAAAACTTTATTCAATGGATGTTTCTTACAGAGGATGCCATCTTCCAAATACGATATGTAGCTCTTATTACATGTGAGGCTACCAATGGGTATGTTCAATCTCTTATATTTCAAATATTTGATATTCTTTTTTTCCCACACACTTTCTTGCACGTGCATACTTGAGCTTACATTAATACGTATATGTCCATGGACTTTTTTCTACACTCATATTTGAGTTGACACCCTCATTTAATCCGCGTATGATTTACTAGCCGACCGAGGATTGACATCCCAGCAGTTAGAGTATCAGCAATTCGAACTTGTGTAAATTAACACTACAAAATAATATTGAGAGATCAATCCAGCTACCATTTTCCAGTTTGTATGCATTGTTAGAGCCAAAGTACTCAAGACATGTGCTTAAATTTCCCTAAGGCAGCCATTTAAAAAAGAATGATGGCAAAGCAGCAGCAAGAGAAGAATAATGAACCAATCTAACGAAAATTAGAGTAAACCACTTTTGTTTGATTCGTACGTATGCTTCTACTTTCTTCAGAAGATAACATGCACCTAACATATGATAATTAAGTTCGAAAACAATAAGCAATGCTTCAACTTCAAGAGTTGTTCAACAACTAATTGCTTCAGTGTCAAGATTATACATTTCTCTGCTTTGCCGAGCAAATGACCACAGATATATGGGACGGCATTCATAAGGCAAAATGCCAGATCATGAACCCATGAGGGAAAATACAACCACAATGTTCATGTAGCGCAAGAGAATGACATAAATGTGCCAAAATGCTCATCTGTAAATCACATAATTGGTGTATAATCCGAGGATTCAGTTAACTCAGCATTGTCTGTGGATGTCAAATCCGTCAATAGTATAAACAACTTTGACATTCCAAGGTGTATTATATCTACACATTCGTGGCACAAGGAAATAATCGAAAGAATAACCACCTTTTAAAGAAACAACCAAAATTTACTTCAATCGGCAATCCGTACCAGTAATGCTACAACAACAATGACCTTGTATCCTGCATTTCATCATCTATATCATCTTCTGTTCCAGAGTAGTTCTTTCCTGAGTTCCTTAGAGGAATAAATTTGGATCGATCAAAGAGGCTCGGTCTGAAACCTGTTGCTCTTGAAGCCAGCATAGGCATTACAAGTACTGAAGAAGCATTAATTGGCTCCTCACCAAGACCCAGTGACAAAGAACCAGCAGCCTGCGAGAAGACTTGAAGATGGTAACAGAGAATCTCATAAATAATAATAATAATAATAATAATAATAATAATAATAATAATAAAAGTACTCATTTATTAGAAGAAATACCTTTGCTTTCAACAAAATAGGTTTTGCTTTAGCAAATACTGTTTGCGCAAACGAACCATCACTCACCTCAGTATCTTCTGTTGGTATTTTAGAAAATCTGCAGTAGGATACCAAATATTTGCCTAGCATGTAAAAAATCTTAATTTCCTTCCAAATATTCACCATAATAAATTATATATACCTGTTCATATCAGCTGGAAACCCTTGACCTGAAGTAGGCATAGAGGAATCCTTTATTTCACTTCCTAGAATTGGTTGGCCAAGTCAGTTAAACCAATACTAATTATGAATGAAAATAGATGTTTGTACCTTTTGAATCATCAGGTGCCAACAAAGAAATCCCAATGAATACAAGCGTAATCCCAACAAAAAACATTGTGACCCTTAACGTATCAAACACCTACCAAACCAATTTGAGTTGAGTTTCATTAAATGAAGCAAATTAACTTCTATGTTGGACCAACAAAAACAGGATTACAAATACAAACGCTCACTTGATACTCCTGAAAATATACAAATCCTGTACAGATAGAGAAGAAGGTCCACGCAATCTGAAACATTGGAACAATGAGGATTGCATCAAAAAGAGACAATCCTTCATTCAATCTTGCCATCTGCAATTTAAGGAAAAGAAAAATTACAAAACCTCCAACTAACAAAATAAATGCATTTCAGCAAATTGACGCCCTTACCCAAAATCCTGCTGTGCTAAAGAACAATAATAGCATACAGTATGTAAACCAGCTATGGAACTGATGATTGCTGCTCATGGTTAATCTTAGCATGTTAGACCTGGAAGAAGAGTTGATTATAAAACTTGCAGGAACATGAAACATCTCAGCAAACCACAAGCAATAACAGTTCAAGAAAGGCTGTGGCTAATCCTACTACTCAACAACTGAAAATCTACTCAAGAAATCAACTTACAATGATTTTGCAAATAACACCGAGCAGGAACCAATAGCACCAGAAACAGTGGCATAGGAAAATGGAAGCAGTGTGCGCCAGTAGGGACTATCATGGCCAGAAATCAAAACAAGAGCTTCTCCTTTCCTGACATTTATAACCATTAGTAAAGCTACAATTTGCCGAAAAGAACATAAGGATAAGACCAACAAAAAAGCTGGCTCCTACAAGCAGAAGGATAAGCTGGATATAAGATGCTAATAAATTGAAATTTTGTATGACTACCTGTAAATATATTGATTGATGCCGACTATGAATAGCAAGGAAAGGCAATATAGAAGGAAAACTAAGCTGCAGTACTTTGTGACCAACTGCTCCGGAGTGTACACTGAAAAAAAGGGTGAAATATTCTTTAGTATTGCCCTGGCATACTCACAAGCAAAAAATGTAGTTTTAAGGAAATCAACAGGTGGAAGTGGTGATACCGGGCGATTGATGATTTCCAAAAGATACTAAGAAAATATTCCCCAAAACAATAAAAGTTGTTGCCACCAAGACCCTACCAAAACAAATTGTCATGAACATATATTAGCATCGAATCTTATTAACCCAATTTCAATTATGAAATGACTTACTTGACTGACACTGTCTTTCTTAGCACAAAATAAGAAAATCCTATATTTGATACAAATTGAATTGATCCCAACGCTGCAAGAAGTGACTGCAATTACAGAACATGAAATAGCCTGCTCAGCAAAACCACAAATTGCATGGTTTATAGTTCCCAACGTTCCTTAAACAAGAACCAAACTGTTTGACCTGTGACTAGCTAGCATTGAACTTGAAGAGGATTAACCTCTACTTTTCACATGATGAGGATACAAAGGAAGTTGAGGTTTTACTCCAAAAGAAACAAAAGCACTAAGAAGCGGATCAAGTTTTGTTTCTCTGAATCAATTTCTGATCATATACTGATAAAAAACTACTATGAGGACAAACTCATACATAAAAGAAATAGTTTGGAACTGTAAAAAATTTGAATCTGAACGTCAACCCAAAACAGTGTTCACACATCCATAAGACCCATATATCAATACTTCTAAGCAAATTTAGTTCAACCAAAATTGAGAAATAGGTAATCCTTAAAACACGACTGGTTCATGTTAGAAAAATCCCATCAGTTGTTCACAAGAGAATGACTCGGAACTTGACCTGGGCAGCATATGCAAAGGAGATGAAGTTAAGGCAGTTCCCGAAAGCAAACAAAAGAATACCTGCATTAGAAATTAAATAATCAGAATGGTTTAAATGTATTTCTTATAAGCACAAAACTGAAAAAATAGTTAATCGTACAAGCATAAGTAAACATTACCAAATCGCCATGTTTGGAAGTGTATGATTGATTTTGCATTAAGTTTGCTATTAGGTCCATCACTGCTAAGTATGGAACACCTCTCTCGCTGAAAATATAGAGTTTCTTTAGAATATCAGCATTGAGTTGAAAGGAACAAAAATGTATGCCGTAATAAAATAAATCAGTCTTATATTAGAAGAAGAATAATCATGAAATGTCAGAAGACGAACAAAGCACAAATAAGCACATAAAGAAATACCTGATCGTGACCCAGTTTCAAAAGGTTAGTCCCAAAATTTATAGCAATACTCCCAATTATGTTAATAAATGCTCCGATAACCCAGTCTCCCATGGATCAAGAATGGAAAAAAATCTACTGTTTGGTATGAATGTCAGATCATAATCTTTTTTGTGGTTGACCGTCAGACATGGTTCTTATGGCCAAACCCTTAAACAAGCAAGCAAACATTTGCAATGTTTAGGCAAAGTCCTCTCAGCTCATATAGGAACCATAGCAATCTTAGATGAAGGAAGAAAGCTCTCCAGCATCTGCAAACTATCAAAAGAAGTATTAACATTAGTTTCTAGATAAGTAAACCATGAGATGTGGAAATAGGATAATTCCTGGTAGGGTCATGTCAAGCATAATAACAAAGAACTTCCATAGAACAGATAATGATGAAAATCCAAGCTTCATAACCAAGAACTATAATTAGGAACAAAATAAATACTTAGAAATGTCAATAAGCAAAGCAGTTAAAAATGCCCTATAAAAAGAAGGCTAAGGTGAGCTCATTCTTTTTTTTTTTTTTAATTGACTAGATGATGGATTTTTACCTTGAGAATGAAGACCTAAAGGTTTCTTCCAAAGGGTTTCCCAAATGTTGTTATGGGCCAAGTGTTCAATGGACAACACATATGATGATAGGCATGTTCTTGGACTTGGGACTTGTGGGTCTCTTCATTGTATTGTCAGCATGGGGAGTGAACCCATCACAATTTTACCATTTCATAAATGGTATCTTGTGATAGAATTTGGTGATGGAACATTGTTGCTACCTTCGATATCTTAAAATGATAATAGATGGGTCCTCTTTTATAGAAGTGATAATATGATGGCAATGATAATGGTCGTTAACATAAATAGAAAATGCATAGATGGTATTTGTATCACAGCAAATTGAGAAGATTAGAAGATCTCCCTTCAAACAAGAGATGGTGGAAATATCTTCATTTTACATCAAACATAGATGAGTGTCAGAGACCAGATATTTATGGAACACTAATGCAAGATTAAACCCTAAGGCAAGGGATCAATTCTCGAAGAGCGCATGCCCTCGAGGAAAAAAAACCCACCCACGCCTAGCCAACTTGGCGGTCGGCTATAAACTGACCCCGTGATTTACCTCCCTTCACATAACCTGAGAACAAGTTGTGAGGGCCCATGGGGTGAGCGTAATCACCTTTTGCTACAGCTAATGCAAGATTAAATGATAGGCTTGGCCCAAGATGATCTGTATAACCTTGACATGATGATTGGATATCTACAACCTAGTCACTAATTTCAGATTATTGCCTAACATCATATCAAATAACCTAAATGGTCTATAGATGATCTGCACATCTTAACTGCCAAAAGAAATCACCAAATGATGTGCACAGTTGATAATGATGCCTTCTGCAGTTTAAGAAAAAGCAACGAAAACAGGAGCAGGCCTATGGCAATCAAGGAAAGGAGTCTCGATGGTCATAACATCAAGGGCAAGGAGGAAGTGATACAAGACCATGATGCATGGAGTGGATGAGGGTCATCAATGATAATCTAGAGGATATTGAAGTAGGCTTGATGAAGAGCTAGAAGCATGGAGAAAGAACAAGGGGTATGGGAGGGGGGAGGTTGGTATAGTCCAACACTAGCTATCAAAAGGATTAGATGAGGACCAGTGATGATTCAGAGTGATGATTCATATATTGTGACAATTTATAGTGGGATACTTTGTTTTGTGATAACTATTTAGCACTCTTTTATAGTGGTGATAAAAAGACAATAATGGTAATTATTAAAAATGGAAAATAAATAGATTGTATATTGGTGAATGAAGATAAAACATGAAAAATATCAAAAATAACTAAAGATGAATTTTGAAGGAATCAAACCCAATCAAGGAGGATCAAAGAAAATCAGGTAGGAGATATAAGAATAATCTTGAATAGTAGTAAATTACCTTCTAACATTATAAGAAGATGAAATTTTTGGGATATCCAGTGTTGGCGGAAATTTGTCAAGATCAGTCCAACTGGTTAGAGTCCAGTCAGTCTGCTCTCGATAGATCGACGACTCAAATTAGTGGAGTGTTGATCTAGCAATGTGGATCATGATTTTACTAGTTGTCACACCACCTCGTATATGCTAGACATACTTCTATAGTTCTACTTCTATTAGTACCAGACTAATATTGTTAGTTGTTGAATCGCCCTTTTGGATGTCAATTCACCCAATTGGATAAGCTTATCTTTAGGGATAAAAACTTTTAGGTTGAGGGAAGGCTTAACCCAATATTGTCCACTTGAAATAGGAGGGCTCTAATGGCGAAGATTCAAAACCTTGGAACTCTTAAGAGAGTAAGGGAAGAGAGAAGCTCAAGAGGAGAGTGATGAGCGTAGATTGTACCTATTAGAATGCATCATATTTGCTCATCACTTTGATTTTATTGTATATGATTTGCGCTATTTCACTCCCTTTTATATCGTTTTCAGCATAATTACATCTATTTGTTCGGAGATCTGCTCTTTTATCGTTTTTATGTGTAGGTGCATGTTTTGGAACATTTTCGATCATTTCGGCGCAAAACCGGAAAAGTTTGGAGCAATGGAAGCGTTTTGGATTCATCACCATGCAAATTGGACCCTGCACGGCCGTGTGACCCTCACACGGCCGTGTGGTTAGAACAGAGAGTCACCTTACACGGCCGTGTGTCCCTCACACGGTCGTGTGACTTTCATCCCGAGAGTGACCTTGCATGGCCGTGTGACCCTCACACGGCCGTGTGACATCCAGAATTGAAGATGATCCAGAGAGTCACCTTGCACTGCCATGTGTCCCTCACATGGACGTGTAACTTTCATCCCAAGAGTCACCTTGCACACCCGTGTGTGATCCACACGACCGTGTGGCATACAGCCTCACACGGCCATGTGAGATCCACACGGCCATGTGAGGGGTCGTGTGACGTGGCTAGTGACTTGGATATTTAAAGGAGACTTCCACTCTTCCACTGGGGGAGGATGTTTTCATCCCTTGGGTGAACCACCAAGTGCTACAAGGAGTTCCAAAGGTGATCGGAGGCTTCGGAAGGTGTTCTTGGCACGGGA
>JBAMIE010000107.1:2150756-2162808 GCA_037177295.1 Kaempferia parviflora
GATCTTCATTGTGAGAGGTTTGCTTCACCGATAAGAAGCGAGTTCTTAGTGAAGTGATCGAATCGTGTGGACCCTTGGACTAGTTACCTCCGCTGGAGGTGGATACCAAGTAAACAAGGTGTGTTAGCATTGTTTTGTTGTTAAATTTTATATTCCGCTTGCACACTCACCTTGTAGGAAGAGAACCGGCATCAACTTGAGATCCAACAATAAATTCTACTTAAATGAAGAATTAATGAAAGTTTTAACTCTTCGTATTCCTCAGAAGCTATAAGTAGCCACCCTTGAAAAGGTTGGAAGAGAGCTCTCCTTTCACTTTTCTTCTTCTTCCTTGAAAAAGATCCATAGAGCTTCCGAAAGTTTTGTCGATCCAAGAGGCTAACACCTAACGAATCATATCTAATTCGTGATCTAGTGCGCGTGAATACCGCTAGAAGAGTCACACGTGAGACTCTTATTTGTCTGTGATATCATCACACCTATCGAGAACTCAAGGTATATTTTATTTCATGTTTTATTTGTTCAAAACTATGTGTACCACAAAAAGATCCATGATTTTAGGAAAAAAATATATAATTTTCATATATACACTCAGAACCCAACACATTCTGCTTCACGCTTGTATTTTTTATCTGACAAATTTTAAATGTTTTTAGCTGTAGCATCGTAAATTTAAAAAGATGTTAGATTATATTTATTTGTTTTTAATCTTCTTCCTTTTCTATTTAGAGTTTAGGATTTTAACTAAACTATATAAGACTTTGTACTTTACGGCTCCATTTAGTAGGGATAATAGAATTAGAATTATATTTTTAAAAATTTATTAATATAAAGACTTTGTACATTTAGTACGGATGATAGAATTAGAATTGGGTTGATTATGATATAGAATTAGAATTGGGTTGATTATGATAGAATTAACTATTGAGAGTAAGATTGATAATCATTTTCCGTGCATAATCCTACCCAACTTTTTAAAAATATAATTCTAATCCTATCACCTCTAGTCCTCTACCCAACTGAACCTAAATATTTTGATTCAATAATACGGCCTCTTCTCAAATTCTACAGTATGGACGAAGAGGACGATTCCTCTCCCTCGGAGCTGCAGGATTTGTTGTCCTCCAAGTTCCCTTCGCTGGCCGCCTCGCCGGGCGTGGGAGTGGCATATTTTGGGGAGCAACCCAGGGTGTCACAGATGGCCTTGAGCTTAGCTTGCCGTCCAGTGACGGGTACAGCGGCGGGCCCACCCCAGATCCCAGAGGCAGGAATAGCTCGAAGCTAGGGTTTTGAGGCAGATAAGAGTAGGAGCAAGACGCGGAAGCGAAAGCATCTTTAATAAAAGGCTCAAGCGCTTGGATCCAAGGAAGATAAAACTGGGAAACTACTGCACATGTCCATGGCAGTCGCCATGTCTTCTAACAGCAAGATCTGAAAAAGAAATCCTAAAATACAGATCAAGAGCAAAGTATCGCTAAAAAAAATACCTCTTTCGATCGATCGATCAAATCAAGGGGACGAAAAAAAAAAGCCCTCTTTGAAGCTGAAATCAGATCTGAACATTAAGAAATCAGAACTGGAGAAGATTAAGTTAAGAAGGATTAGAGATTGGAACTCGCTGAAGAAGGAATCAGATCAAAGATCGATTTTTGTTCCCACTCCATGAAGAAATCCCTCAGCTCACCGGCAGTGCTGAGGAAGGCCATCTTTTTCTCCTGAAAGAAAGGCCTGTAGGTAGCTATTATATAGCCCATAGTTCTCCCTATCCGACGAATTGCCGGACGCCACGTACCCTTTAACGGATAGGTCACTGGCAGCTGTCCGAGTGCTACTGACTGGTGGCGGTATCTGGTACGCGTAGTGAATCACCATTGGAGGAGACCGACAAGCAAAGTTGAGCAGTTAACGTGGCGGAATATGATTGGTGTAGTTCTTAAAAGAAAAAAGGAAGTGCGATTTATTTTACAAATAAAAAATCAAACTGATTTTTGTTAAAAATAAAATAAAATTTAGAGAGATCAGTGTCAAGTAAATAAAATCCAAATGTTACTTTTATGATGCCAAAATTTGGTCCTGAATTCTCGGAAAGTATACAAAGTCGTGAAGCTTTTTCTTTACCTCGTTTTTAGGATGAAAGTGAGTGAGTATACAATGTAACACAGAAAATAAAGAAAGAAAAAAATAAAACTGTGACTTGGTACTTGAAACTCTTGTAGAAGAGCATCAAAATCCTGAGAGAGATATACAGCACACCATAATCAATCTTTGGTGCTAAAAACACCTACACACCTACAGCTGCTGACATTACATACAAGAGAACACTAACCTTGTTCTTTGTAAGGAGTCCAAATCAGTCTAATAACATCCACCTCCAAGCCTCCTCGTCCAGCAGCCTTCAGGTGGCGATCCAAGACCTTCGGGTCAGCGCATATAACATGCTGTCCCTTCCTGTATTGTATCAAGTCGAGAGTCTGCAAAGTGCTTAAGATGTCGTCGGGTTTTATGGCAGTCATGTCGCTGAGTTCCTGTTGATGGAACAAATTTGAACATTTGATAAATATTTCAGACATCACAGAACTGTCACAAGAGCAATGAATCAGGAAAGGAGAATGATCATGTTGTTCTCTGGGGAAATATGTTAACTAGTTAGCAAACTTCAAACAATAGCAATGTCCTGGCTATGCTTGAAGATCCTTCGAATATATATCCAACAATGAGAATAAAAGATCAAAAATAACAGTTTTTTACTAAAAGGTGCACCTCAGATTGTGTATTTATCAAAAAAACGTACACGACTTCTAAATTTACCTAAGGACGCAACAAAAATTATGAAATCTCATTTTTACCCCTCCCCCACTAAAGTCCCACCGTTGGGCCTGATATTTTTATCAGGTTCACGTTTGGCCTGATATTTTTATATATCAGGCCCAATGGGGTGGGACTTTAGTGGGGGAAGGGTAAAAATGAGATTTCATAATTTTTACTACGTCCTTTGGTAAATTTAGAAGTCGTGTACGCCTTTTAGAAAATACACAATCTGAGATGCGCCTTTTGGTAAAAAAATACAAAAATAATAACATAGAAGGGGAGCAGTTGTGCAGCGACAATTACCTTGATGGAGATATTGCCCTTGTGCTTTTTCAATATGTCCAAAAGAACCCTAGTCCAATACCCTCTATAACTTAAGAGGCCAAGATCAGATAACGGTCTCTCTGGGGTTCCAACTTTACCCTCCTTTTTTGAAAGTTCATAGGCTGGTCAAGTTCAATAATTTTTTATTAGAATAATCATGGTTGATATGGGAAAATATAACAATAACTAAAACACAGCATTAACAATAAATAACTGCCTTGGTGGCTTCTCCAATAGGTTACCTACCACGAACAAATTTTGATAAAAAAAATATGTATATCATTTTGAGTTAGCAAGTCACCAACAGGTTGAGATATAGATCGTAAGATGTAAGAAGAAATTATCATAACCTACAACCAAAACATATAATGACCAACAAAATGAGTATAATTACTCCTGTCCTATATGAAATGTACAACACCAAAAATGAACCATTTTTCCCAAATATTTTGGGCTTCCCACTTGATGCCTTCTATCATCAGGCTTTGTATGTGTTACCAGTGCAGAGGTCAAGATTTGATTGATTTGAATCAATATAACTATAAACATGAACTGTTGTTCAAGAAACACTAGCATGCCACCATAAAAAACTATGATAGCAAAATTTCCATTGGATCTTAAAATTGCTTGATGACCGGAGTAGTGGAGTATACTGAAAAACTCATAAAATATGATAAAATTGTACTTATACTCAGCAGAACCACTGGAAATATGTACAAAAGGGACTAGTTTAAAACAGTATCACTGGGGATTCACACAAATGTTCAGTTTGACACTAGTGCCCAATATTATGAACGGATAAAGCAAACAAACCCAAATGACATTTGTAAGAAGCTTACAGAATGCAATTAGGAATTTCCCATAGCCTTTCCTCTGATAAGGAGGAAGAGTGAGAATACAAGCTAAATTGTACGACTCCTCTGAATGTTTTTCCTGCATGGTGATGTAAAGAAAACATAGTCAACAATGACTTTGCAGAATAAACAACAAGGAGAACTTCATGGAAGTAAGAAAGAAGAAAAAAAATGACGATCCATTTTTTTTTTTTTTTACATGATTTTGCTTTGCAAAATAACTAACAAAAATTCTTAAGGACTAAACAAAATTATCCACTAAACATACTAATTGTAGAGGGAGAACCATGGTACCGACCCTCTCAAGGGAGAGAAATGATTCTCAAGCCCTCAACGTTTCATTGGAAGGTGTCTCATGAAACCAACCCTTTCTTTTCTTATGATAAGATTCTGCACCAAAAGTTGAAATTCTTCTATTTGTGAAGTTATCTAACTTAATATAAAAATGATCACTCAAAGCGTACTAACTGATGAGACATACTTTAAGAATATTAGCTAACCAATCTACAGTCATGATAAGTTAATTGGCTCCTAGGTATAACGTCATATTCAAAGACAATTATAAATAAATATTCATACTAATTAACTGGTCAGAAAGACAACTTGAGATACAGATTGTTCTCTGATGATTTCAATCTTCATTTAGACATGTGGAACAGAACTCCAGCTAAAAAAATTCACAAAGGGGAATAACTTATTTTGGCCAGCATAAGTTACAGAGAAGTAGCCACATTGTCCATGGTTTGAAACAGAAAAATAAAAGATAAAATCAAAGTTGATTTGATAATGAAAAAAAAAACTAAACAAAGAGAAGAAATAGATTTTCATTAAAAATCAAATCCCCTTGATGCAGAATATCAGCAATAAAATAAGAAAAGAAAAAACACACAGTAACAGAAAACTGAGTTGGAAAATGTCCTATTCTGTCACATGGTGTTGTTTCTGATAATAATCAAGAATTAAGTTATGCTAGTAGCGCATCAGTTAGAAAAGTAAAATCATAAAGTCTGATGAATTAGTAAAAGTTGAATCACACAAAGCAGCTCATCAAATGGCAAAAAAGTGAGATTTCAAATGGCCAAAAAGTGAGATTTCATCATTATAAGAAGGGCACAGAAAACCCCCGTCAAGGCTTACCTTTGAGAAATAACCAACCATGTGGCAACCTCGATCATCACATTCACAAAGAATATAGAATAGAAATAAATCAACATCATAGTAAAGGGTCTTGTGGTCAAGAAACAATTTAGCCAAATAGCAAAGATTCTGCCCATAAACTTTGTTCTTCTTGCCATCAACCTGTGGGAAAGTTTCTATTAGAGCAATAAAATATAGTTCACAACACCCTAGTTAATATTGATAAAGAAAAGTGAACACAGGTCAAATTCCTGAAAATGATTCAATTGGATTCTATGACAAAGTTGGTTGTGCTCGAAGCATCAAATTAGATGATAGTGCCAAAGAGAGTTGTGATGGCATAAACAAACAAGGAAGGCTCATGAAGTAACAAATACAAACAAAACTAGTGCACATTCCATAAATCCATGGACAGGATCTATACAGACACATGCACTCAATAGATCTCAACTGATCCAGCAACTCAAAAGTGCTTAGCTTTAACAAGCAAGTCACTCACTCAAATGTTTCTCATAAGAGAGTGACAGTGTGTATTTTATACTAGTCCGAAGAAATAAACTCAACGAGAATATGAAGCTAACCTCAAACATAGAAAGGGTGCCACTTCTGTATATCTCATCACCAGGAGGATGCTTAAGGTCACATTTTCTCTATGAAGTATGAAGGAGCACATGCAAAAACAAGCAGCAATATATTAAAACAAGTAAAGGAAAATTTTATACTGAACAGAACACAGCCAGAAATGGATTTAGCAAGCCAAAAACTAACCATAGTCAATTTTATACTAACATAAGCTTTAGTCTATCCCACCACTCACATTGTTAGCTACACTGAAAGCACACATAATCAATTGAGCATTCATTCTCGATTCATCACGCAAAAAAGGGATTCTCTATCCTCAAGTAGACACTAGCAACAGCTTAAACATGGAAAATATTTTATGGCAGTCAATTATCAATATATAGCAACCTTCCTCCTAATAGCTAGAAAAATGTGAATGGAAGTTGGAATTCTTTTCATTTTTTATGTAAGCCCACTTTTAACTTTTGGTGTGCCTGCTGAAAGATTCACCCATTACTTTATAATGTCAAAAGAGTATCATCACAATCCATATAACAAAGATCAATCCATTACCTTACAAACATTCAGCCCTTGTCAAGTTTAAAACAGTTTACATGAAACTTCTGGTCCATGGTACCATCACCCCGTAAGCACAAGAAAATAATTTCATCTCTTTTTTTTTTTCATGAAACTTTGAGCCATCATAGAATGACACCAAACACCAACATAGGAAACAAACTTCATTTAGGAATATTCAAGAAAGCTCAAGCATCAATAATAACAAATAAACAAGAACATCAATTAGTCAGCAATTCTTTCACTAGTCTTCTATTTGACCCAATTTTACCTATGTCTATGTAATTTGTTAACTGTATCAAGAGAGACAAGCACATGACTCAATGTGAAATTTACCTAAATGATTAATTAACTAATTCTGTTATCAACCAAGACAAAGTAAATCAAGTAGGACCTGCAATGATCACATGAATTATGTGCAAATACATTCCTACTGTGTTTTCCCCCTTCTTTACTTCACATCTTGTTAGACGAGCCTCACATGCACAAGAGACTGCTTTGCAAAGAGAACTCAAGCAGATTTCAATAAAATCTTTTTAGTTTTAGGATAGTTTGATACCAGAACTCATTCAGCACGTTAAACAACTTTTGAATCCTAGTACAGACAAACAAACATAGGTTGAAAGCATAGAATAAGAACCTACTCAAGTTGATAGAACTAATAAAATACAGATGTTGTAAGCCAAAAAAATATACCTATGCCATACACATACTGGGAGCATAGTAGAACATTTATTCTAATTAACATTATTTATGATCAATAAATTTGTCAGTTATCATATTTGCTCAAGCACAGTCCAAAAAATTTGTCAACTAGTTTACCGCGAGAAATACATCAAATCATAGAACACAGAGAAAATCACACGCAATAGCTTATCAGTATCAGGTATAAACAAAGCAGTCCCTTCCAGCTAGGTATCCAAGTTCAAACTACACGTTGTACTGAAAAAAAAAATCAAGAATTATTATTTTGTAATATATCCAATAAAAAATTGTCAGTTGGGCAAACATGAACTTTAGTAGATCATAGGTTAACAATGTTCACATAACTAAGTTTACTAGCATAACCAACAATCATGAACTCAGATGAAACTCACCATATGCCTTTGAAGCTGCTCTTTGCGTTTCATGAAATTGAGGCAAAACTCACAGAAAAACAGTTTTGAAGAGTCACTATACTCCGGTGGAAAAGGAGAAAAGTACCATGTATCAATCTCATATCTGCCAAGTTCTATTTTTGCAATGTTTTTGACTTTTGTAAACTCTTCATGCTCTCGTAAGCTAGCAGCATCAAGCTCCTCATGACCATGCTGAGTAAATGAAATAACAAAAGTGAAGGAAACTTGAATTAAATCCATCATCCAAGTATCCAATTAACAGGAAGTGGTACTTTTTCTGTTTTCACATATTTGGCATAAAAAAGGTAAAGGTTATTGTCAGTCTCTTGTACGTCCGTCATACTGTGTCAAAAAACTCTTATATACTAAAAATTGAAAGGTGACTCTATAGTTAAATCCATAAATAAATTTTAAACTTTATTGGCAAAACAAATCACAATAACAAAATGAAATTGACTGTTATATAGCTATATAGCAATTCTTGTGAGTAGACATAGCAATGTTAAGTATCAAGTATCAACAGTAGCAAAAGTGTGGATGAAGGCATCATTAAAAACACTGCACTTGACCTTCAGATACCCATAGTTCCAGTATGTGATTGTTCACGCCCATAAAATTAGGGGGAAAAAGCAAAAATGTGCAACAAAATGGTCACATACATAAATTTCCAAATTCCCTATATCTCAGTGTAGATTTCAAAAATAAAAAGGCGCAATTTTAACCAGAAATTAACTAAAAGGAATTCAGTGAGAGTACCTCAACATGTGTTTCATCAATCTTTCTTTTCTGATGTCGAGTCATTTTCAAACTTATTGCCTGAAAAGGATTGCGTAGAAAAATTTGTGAAAACAATTTCGAATAAAAGAACTTCCAAATAAGGGTGTGTTAGAGCAACCTAACAAACTAGATACTGGAACAGTGCATAAGTAAACTATTACTGCAGGCATTACTTGCTCAGCTACAGGCTGTGACAATAAATATTTCATGAAGTACAGTTGGATATGCATGCCAGAATAACAGTATATATCCACAAAATTCAATATTACATTTATTTAATACACATCCATCCTCCAAATAAGTATCTTAAATTCAAGGAAACAAATATTTACAGTGTATACTCATCCACAATGAAAACTATGAGAAGTACCTTGTCTTCCACTTTCTCATCAACATCAGTCTCCACAGTGTCAAGATCAAGTTGTACAAGTTTAACCCATTCATCAAGTCTCCTATTGACTAGCAAAACACATGCCTCAAAGAACATTATTATTTACATAAAAAGAGAGTAGGAAAGGTAATCAGCAAGTTAATTATTTATTGTAACTGGAAGATGACAACTGAGGATTTATCACAGATGATGCTTGTAAATAAAACGTTATCAATAGGTATTAGATCCACCAAATTTATCTAATAATATTTATCAACCTACCAAGTAAATTTATCTCTGATAATATTTATCATAAAATCATAATGAAAGATAAAATCTTTTAAAACTGACAATTTGTTAGATCCACCCAATTAAACAAACTATTAGTCACCAAAACTCTTCAAGCGACTCCCGACTCAACTTTAAATATTCAATCATCATATATATTATCAATCAATCTAAGCCCGTGAAATCACTGCCATACAATTGAACAAAAGTTCCTATCAATAGGTAAAAACAAATTAAGCTTATAGCATCTGTTTGCTACCAAAAAATGGTCATTATTCATTCTATCACAGCATGGTTCTTATTTATTAATATTCTATATTGTCCAACTTCAGAGGACAGAACATTTCTCATAACCACTGGGAAATGCCAAATAAAACAGAGTAAAATTGCTCTCAAACTGAAGGAAGCAACAAAAAAAAAGCTGGATATGTAAATGTTTGCATTCAAAAAGCCACCATTGCATATTAGAGTCGAAACAACATAAGTTTAAGTATTAATAACCACAATTCACAAATATGTCTAAGCAATGAAACGTGCTTTGCCACTTTCCCACTTCATGAGGATTTATGGGAAACTAAACATTTGATACGATCCTCAAATATGCATATTCAAATCACCTCTTAAAAATATTATCCTTGAGAATAAGTTGCTAGATTTATTATTATTAGAAATCAGTAAGTTTTCTATTTCAAAATATGTCCTTTAGAGTGAGTCAATTGATTTATTATTATCAATATTCTTATGTTGATAAGACACTCATATATTTATATATAGAAATATTATGCAACCTTCGGAGGCCAGACATAAAATTAATTAATCAAATTACTTTAATTGTTAGAGGTTGATCCGCTCGAAATCCTCTTTCCAATTTTATCTGATTCCACACGAAGATATGGCGCAGGGTCCTACCAATCTCAAAATTACCAAGGCACTAAGCCAGGGCACAAACCACTGATGTTAACTCTAACCCTAAATCCTGCCTAACAGCCAAGATGGGCACACAGATCTAAAGCCGGGAGCGACGAACTTACACTCGGTGTAGTGAACATAGTACTCGTAGTCATTGGGACCGCCAGACAGGATCTTTCGACGCTCGATGACCTTGACGGGATGGGGCTTCTGATCCCTCCACCGGCACATCACACGCGTGCCAACCTCAAGCGGCGTCCCCCCGGACACCACCGATCTCCCCCTCTTGGGCGTGTTCTTTTCCCCCTCGGACGTGGGAGCATCAGCCCCGCCGTTCGTCGCCGGTGATGGCGCCGCCGCCCCGTTCTCCGCCTTCGATTCTTTCATCGAGCCCATGGGGTCGCCCGAGTCGGGGAGGCCGTTTTTTCTGGTTCTGGTCTTCACTGGAGCCGCAGTTATGGTCCAAGAATGGCCTATTTTAAATGGGCCGTCAATGAACCCATTTAAAATCTTAATGGAACATAAGATTTTGAAAACAAAAAACGCTTTTATTACCTTTTAAAAAGCACAATTATATTAGCTTTTCTTCAAAAGAAATACGGGTTTTTATTGAACAGCGTAACAAATTTTGTAAAATACCCCTCTCACGTACGTTATTTTGAAAATTATTAAATCATATATGGGATACCAATTTTACCCTCCGCCTTTTCCCTCTTGGTTATCACGTGCATCCGAACCACGTTTGATTTCTTTCGTGACGTGCGTCCGAACCAACATTGATGGCCAACAATGGTGCAGTTTCTTCATAACCTAAACCTAAACACTACGTCATTTCCAACACAGGTTTGTTTCCGACGGTCTACAACACGATTAGCAACTCAATGAAGACAAAAAAACCCTTCCCTCCCTACCACCAAAGTCCTAACTAGCGAAACACAACTTTTCTCATGGCCATCTCGGACGGTTGCGGTCGAGTGAAACTTAGGTATGTTTTTTTTTTGGGTCAGCGCTCAAATCTTCTTGTAGGGTGAAGGGTGTCCTTAAAACTAAAGTTTCACGCTTTAGTTTGGTATAAATCACTGTTCCGGCAGCTCCAAAACTCTCAACACTTTTCCGACAATTGCATGCATTCAAGAAAATCTCCAAAGAACCAACAACATTTACAATCCTACCGAGAATGAAAATTTTCACTATGATAAATCGAGACATATTTGTTTTTCCTACTAGATTTTAGTTGTCTTTTCCCTTTTTATAAATTAGTATTATCAAAGATTAACATTTTTAATTTTTAGATATCTTTATTTAACTCTTTAAATCAAACTGTAATTTTATTTTTATCTAAGAGATAATTGTTTCTAAAAGGATAAATCCTAAAAAATTTATAGTAAGATTACATTTAATGATCTATTGACTTCCTCTACTCAGTTATTGTATTTTTTAAATATTCATAATCTTAATAGAATTTTTGTTCACAATATGGTTAATTTATGATTGTATCAATGTAGGAAAGATCAAATTTCTAATGAGGTGCTCACATTTATGATACAATCTATAGATTCTCAAATAGAGAATCGAAATAAATCCATTACTCTAAAATATAAATATGAGTACCGACAATATGACACCTTCAACTTCCTTTAGTATTGTGGTCAATGCTAGAGAGACTATTAATTACAATTTCAATTTGAATGAACAAGTTCATAATTTTAAGGATGACCCAGTACTACAGGATTGGAAGATCTTTTTTTGGATACGTAGATTGAACAAAAATATAACAAGAATAGAATCGAAGCGGAAATTCAAATGGATGTTTTAGAGAATGAATTCTTAACAAATGATATGCACTATTCGTTAGATGAGTCAATCAACACTAACGAATATAGCAACCTTAAAGTGCAGTTTTCATTAGCTAAAGATGCATATGGAATGAACACAAGACTTGTTCCATTGATAATGGAAGAAGTATATGACTCTGTAGTGGAATTTTGTGTTTATCAGGTAACGTATTTTTAACTCTCATAATGTTAATTCAACTCAATTTCAGTAGTACTAACATAAACATATATCAATTCTTATTGTAGGTATATGCAATGCAAAATATTTGAAAGTGTCAGTGCAGTTAGAACTAATGATCAAACTTATGTTTTGATGAATGACAAATGGTTAAAGTTAGATGTTATGTGGTCTAATATTTTTACCAAGTGTGCAGGATTTGACGGATCTAGAGGACCTGACACTAGGCTGAAGTCTAGTTAGGTATGAGGACCTGATAACTAGCCTGAAGTCTAGTTAGGTATGAGGACCTGATAACTAGCACGAAGACCAAATAG
>JBAMIE010000107.1:2183712-2196152 GCA_037177295.1 Kaempferia parviflora
TGTTCAAGTGATCACTTAAAGATGTTAGCACGACAACGAAACGGTTGTCTCGCGGAAACTCATCCTATCCGGATTAGTTTTCTTAGTGAAAATTTTAATCCGGGGACATAGAACCTAATGAGAATACAAAGAGCACGGTAACCATCACATATGACACTTTGTAAAGACTTTGAGTAACAATCTTGACAAGTGACCATAGGATATACATCTTCCCTTAAGGAGCGGTGAATCATATGTGGGCTATCCAAACACCTTCGGGCACTTATGACTTATATCCAATCATCTCAGGTCCATATCTCCAAGGAGATAGTTTGCTTAAGATGTCAAAGTATAAAACTTTATAACTAATGTGACTTGAATACCTCAACTCTAAGGAAATTACACTCGAGCTACAGTAAGGCTACCAGTTGAGTTGCAACCGGAGACTACTAATTAGAAGTTATCCACCTCTAATTTTGTCAACCTACCTCAAGCATTTCGAGCTCTATTATATAGATCTCAGGTGAAAACACCCAAGCAATGTTTCTTCCACCAGTCTACTGATGTACTAATCAGTAGACTAGCCTTCCTAGAATTTGACTATTACACCCCAACAGTTGGATACCAGTAGACTACCCCATAGGATAGTCGACTGCTCCACAAACTAGTGAACTGGTTAGTTGGCTGGCCTTCATTGACTAAGCAAATATAACTTTCTGTTCGTTCCTAGTCGATCACCAGTCAATTGAGATATACACCAGTCGACTGACCTTTATTGACTAAGCGAATAGAACTTTCTATTCATTCCCCAATCAACCACCAGTCGATTGCGACATACCCTAGTCGACCGGTAAACCCTCGCATTGGGTTTTACCCCAAGTACATCACTTTGCATTAGTCCTAACCTGCACAACCTCGACCTTGTCTTCTAGTCATCTTCTCTCGGCCTTGTGTCCCTCGAATGTTCTCCATCCTTAACGTCTTGTCTTCAAGATACTTCCTTGGGCCTTGTCCATATTGTCGGGTCCTTTATAACTTTGACCTAACCTTCTAGCCTCCTCCATCAACCTTGCATCCCTCAGATGCTTCCCTATCCTTCACGTCTTACCTTCAGGTGCTTTCTGTTGGGGCGTAAGATCGTAGTGTTCGATAGGAGGTGAATATCGATCATTCAAAAATTAGAGAAAATGCAGTAAAAAATAAAAATACAAGTACACAAGGAGTTACTTGGTTTAAAACCTTCGGTGACTCATACTCTAAGACCCACGGTCCTCCGGACTATATCATTGGGCAATCAACTAAAAACCTCTTCCGGTAACGATGGAAGAGTGAGTCGAGTACAATAATAATAAAAAGACAAGTGTAAAGCCTACACTTTCCTTAATGTAGTAATTAAATAATCGAAAACACTTTCGTTACCCAACACATGAAGATTTTTGGATTAAACTCAATTTTGGTCAATTTCTCAGTAGCAGTTGGGCGCAACAGCGTCGTAACAAAGCAGCAACACGAAGTTGGAGTACTCAGAACGCCAAACGGTTGCGTAGAAGCTTGTAGAAGAGTTGTGTCTATTGTGTTGCTCTAACAGGCCTTATAAAGAGGGCTGAATGTGCCATCAACGGTTCCCAAGGCGCTTTCAAAGTCAAAATTTATCCCTCTTTGAGCGGAATTGATAAACTTCACAGCTTGTAAACTTTATCTCTGGGAAAGCGCCTTCAACTCTGTTCATCCGAGTCAAAACTTGGTCTTTGAGCCTGCAAACCAACGTTAGTGTTACAAAAAAAAAATATCTATCCTGTAAAACAAGGTTAGCACAATAACCATGAGTAATAATAATTAATATGAGTTAGCTCTCGTCCCACCATGACTAAGATCTAGTAAAGGTCTCAACTTAGATTTCTAAAATGGACCTAAGCTGGATCGACGCCTGATGTTCTCTCAAACGGGAACACATCCTCACTAAGTCACTCTCCTCTAGTGACTTACCTCACTTACCTACCAGAATCATACATCTAGACTTTGACCCATCAGGAATCGAACAACCCGATCTCCTACTGGAATCGCACATCCAGTTTTCAACCTATCAGGAATTGAACATCCCAATCTTCCGCCAAAATCACACATCCAGACTTCACTCCATCGGGAATTGAACATCTTGATTTCTTACCGGAATCACACATCCGGACTTTAATCTGCATTCTTGGTAGAATGGTTAGGTTACACGGATTCTAACTTTAATCTATTTGTTATTCATCAAAACCTAAGTTTGATTTTTAATGCAAACTACACCAACAATCTCCCCCTAGAAGTAATGTAGGGAATCTGTGGTCGAACACCCCTTTTAAAGGAGGCTGAAGGCGCCTTCAATACAAAAACTCTATCCCAAAAAAATTGATTCTTATCGGCAATGAAGTCGCTGAGTTATCTTTCTAAAAGCGCCTTCAGCGCCTGGAAGGTGCCTTCAGCGCTCTGAAGGCGTCCTCACGCCTTTCCTCTAGAGGCGCCTTTAGCACTATTCATCCAAGGTTAACCTTCACTTTTGACCCTGTAAAACAATATTAGAGGCATAGAAAATATATACATTGTAAAATAGAGTTAGCACAATAGTTAAGAGTATTATTAATTAGGTTTTGTCCCTTCATGACCAAACCCAGTCAAGAAACTCAGCTTAGATTCCCAAAATAGTTCTAAACTGGTCAGACACCTACTGTTTCTTCTAACAGGAACGCATCCTCACAAGTCACTCTCCTCATTGACTCACCTCACTTACCTTCTGGAATCTGACATCCAGACTCGGGAATCACACATCCCGCTTTCTAAACCTGTTTGGAGGTCCTACCCTACAAAACTGACTTAGCACAAGTAGTATAATAAAGTAAAACAGTGTTGCTATAATTAAGAATTCACTGGTCTGGTCGACCGTGCACGACTGACTAGAAATCCTCTGATCAACCTTGCTGGAGTTTACTCCTCCAAGACTTCTTGTTACCTAAGGTTACCTCCCCTTAGGATTTTTACTGTCTGGTTTCACTCACCAGGACCTAGAGTTACCACTCCCTAAGATTTTCACCACCTGGCTTCACTCACTAGGACCTAGGGTTACCTCCCCTAGGGTTTTCACCACCTGACTTCATTCACCATGACCTAAGGTTACCTTCCCCTAAGATTTTTACCACTTATCCTCACTCACTAGGGCCTGGCTTTACTCACCAGGACTTACACCTAGCCTAATCTCCAGTTAGAACTAGTCACTTGGTAGACTTCTCACCCACCTAACCTTCAGTTAGGACTCACCCTTTCTAGTCATCTAGTGCTGACTAGACTTCTCTCTCTTCCAAGCATCAAGTCCTACTTGGATTAACCCTTGGTCAAACTGACCAGACTTAGGTATATTGTTAAACATCAAAACCATAGAGATTGACTGCACCAATAGTTAGACTACTATGCGAACTGTCCACTAGGTCACTCAAGAGTAGTGGTAGCTGGAGTGTCGTATAGTTGTCATTGTTGTATGATCAATGAAGACGATACAAGGGGGGGGGGTGAATATCGTTCGTGATAAAATAGTAAAAAATACACAGCGAAAAATAAAGTACGTATGAATTTTTTTACTTCGTTCGGAGCCTTGGACTACTCCTACTCGAAAGCCCACAGTCCTGTGGACTGTATCGTTGAACAATTACTATAATATTGAAATGATTACAAGTTTGAAATACATATTTGCTTTAAACTAAAAGTTACCAACTCTGAAATGTAATTTTGGATCTAACTTAGGAATTGGCATCGGCTGTCGGTAGGGGTCGGAAGTCCGGAGCGGCAGCACATCAGTAGTAGCGAAGTTTCGGAGCACCGGGAAGCAGCAGAGCGCATGAGGAATTGTTAGAAGTGTTGTTCCCAAATGCTTGGCCGAAATGCTCTTTTAAAGAAGGCTGAAGGCGCCTTCAGCGCAGTGACTAACGTGGAGTCGATGAGCGCTGAACAATTCATCTCATATTGCCTGGAAGGCACCTCTAGCCCTTGGAGGGCCCCTTCAGTAGGCGCCTCTAGCCCTTGGAGGGGGCCTTCAGTAGGCGCCTCCGCCAGGCGCCTTCAGTAGGCGCCTCCGCCAGGCGCCTTCAGTCTCCTTGCAGACGCCTTCTGACACTGTTCATCCGAAGTCAATAAAGTCCTTTTGACCTGTAAAACAGCGTTAGAAGCATAGAATCTATCTACCATGTAAAATAGAGTAAGCACAATTAAATAAGATAGTATTAATTAAGTTTTGTCCCTCTAGGACCAAAACATAGTCTAGGACATCAGCTTAGATTCCCAAAATGGTTCTAAGCTGGTCCGACGTCTATTGTTCCTTCGAATAGGAATGCGTCCTCACCAGTCACTCTCCTCCAGTGACTTACCTAACTTACCTTCAGAAATTGGACATCCGGAACTCTGACACCGAAATCGAACATCTGAATCGATCACACCAGAATCGCACATCTTGATCACCACACCAGGAAACGGACATCCCGGATCGCCATACCGAGAGTCGGACATCCTGGATCACCTACATCGGGAGTCCGACATCCCGGATCGCCTTACACCGGGAATCAGACATCCCGATGTGCTGAATTCAAACCTCTAGACTTTTTTTTCCTACAAATTTCACAAACTGGTTAGTTCCCACAGAGTCTAACTTTAACCTATTTGTCATTTATCAAAACCTGAGTTTGACTATTAGTGCAAACTGCACTAACAATCTCTCCCTTTTTGATTGAATGACAACCTAGGTTAAAGTTAGAAAGATAATATTAAAATGAGTATGAAAATTTTGTAAATGTAAAATTTTCTATGTTTCACTCAAAATGCAAAAAACTTTCTAAATTTTCTAACTTTTACCCTAACTCACCCCCTTTGGTATTCATCAAAAAATCAGTAGGGAGGTAAGATATGAAATTAACATCAAAAATAATCAAAGCATTATTGATGGTCTGGAGAGAGCTCAAAAGAAATTTAGCAAAGAAAAATTTGAAACCATTTTCTTAAGATATTGAAAGTTATTTCAAAGATTAAGTCTTTTTGAAATCAAGTTCAATTTTTATGTTTAAGACAATAAAGTTGTTTTAAAATTAATACTTTTCTTCTGAATATCACCTTAAAGTCTTTAGAAAAGTAGTTAGACAAATATGTAGAAAAGTAGTTTTAAAATGAAGTAATTGTGTTCAACTACTTTTGAAAAATAGAAAAGTACTTTAAAAAGTTAAGTATTTTCAAAAACATTGAAAAATACTTTTTAAAAAAATGAGCTTGAAAGTACTTTTAAAAGGCTAAATATTTTTTTAAATAGAAAATAGTAAAATGATTTTCCATAAGAATATTTAAGTGTTTTTTTTTTGAAAGATAAAAGAATAAAATAAATCTAAGGCTCCCCCTAAACCTAATATAGATTAAAAATTATTTTAGCTGTCTAACCTTTAGATACTTGACTGACTATCGATAGGATAGTAGCTTTTCACCAGGTTAGTCAAGTTAAGTTAAAAGTATCCAATTTTAATGTGGATTACTTAACTTGATTGCTTGAACTGGGAATTTATAGTCTATACTTGTATTGATGCACTAAAATAAGCATTTTTAAGTCCAGGCAAAGGCCTAAGTATCTCACACCTTTCTATGTTTGGAATACACAAACAAGGTAAGCCTAGTGTGCTTGTGAGATGCTGGTTACATAAATCTATAGGAGCATAATATCTAGGGTTCAGGCCTAAGTTAAGTCCAAGTCTAGTTTAAAATTTAGGAAATTGGGGATTTTCAAAAATAGATTTTTCATTGAATTTGAAAATAAAAAATAAATAAATGAAAAGGAAAACAATTTCATCCTATTCTATTAAACGTAGATTGCCGAATTTTGATTCATCAAGTGACTTAGTGAAGATGTCAGCTAAGTTAGACTTAGACTCAACATGGTTGAGTTCAATGTCTACTTTAGCCACAGGGTCTCTTATAAAGTGATATTTTATTTCTATGTGTTTGGTTCTTGAATGATGTACTAGATTTTTTGTTAAATTAATTGAAATTAAGTTATCAATAAATAGTTTAACATTTTTATAGTCTACATTGAAGTCTTTTAGTGTGTACATCATCCAAAGTAGTTAAGTTGCATACTCACCCATTGCTATATATTCTGCCTCAGTAGTAGATAAACCAACACAGTGTTATTTTCTACTAAAGCAGCTAACAAGTGATGATCCAAGTAACTGGCATCCACCACTTGTACCTTTTTTTTTATCAAGTTTACAGCCAGCATATTCTGAGTCAGAATATCCTATAAGGTTAAAGGTAGTTGTTACAGGGTACCACATTTCAATTTTAATTGTGCCTTTTAAGTACCTAAAAATTATTTTTACATGGATGAGATGTGATTCTTTGGCACAAGTTTGATATCTAGCACACATACTTATTGCAAAAAGTATATCAGGTCGACTTGCAGTTAGGTAAAGGAGACTACCTATTGCACTTCTATAGTACTGTTTAAGGTCAATAGTTTTGCCATTTGGATCACTATCTAAAGTTGTATTTGTCGTTATTGGTGTATTTAATTCTTTTACATTATTCATTCCAAATCTTTTAAGTAATTCTTTTGTGTATTTGCATTGATAAATATAATTTCCTTCACTTGTTTGTTTGATTTGTAATCCTAAGAAGAATGTTAATTTTCCTACTAAGCTCATTTCAAATTCTTGTTCCATTAGGGTTACAAATTCATTTAAGAATTTTGAATTTGTTGATCTAAATATTATATCATCTACGTATATTTGGGCTATAAAGATATCTTACCTAAGTGATTTTACAAAAAGAGTTGGATTAATTTTACCTTGATTGAAACCTTTAGAGATCAAGTATGATGTTAATTTTTCATATCATGCTCTATGTGCTTGTTTAAGGCCATATAGTGCCTTTTTAACTTAAAAATATAATTTGAATGTTCTAGATTTTCAAACCCAGGTGGTTGACCTACGTACACTTCTTCTTTTATTAATCCATTTAAGAAGGCAGACTTAACATCAATTTGGTATAGTTTAAATCCTTTATAGGCTGCAAAACTCAATAGCATTCTAATAGATTCAAGTATAGCTATTGGGGCATATGTTTCATCATAGTCTAATCCTTCTACTTGACTGAATCCTTTAACTACTAATCTAGCTTTGTTTCTAATGATTTCTCCATTTTCATCTAGTTTGTTTTTGAACACCCATTTAGTTTCTATTACCTTTTTATTCTTGGATAGTGGTAGTAGTCCCAGACTTCATTTCTTTTAAATTGAGCTAATTCCTCCTACATAGCTATGATCCAATCTGTGTCAAGTAGGGATTCTTCTATACTTTTAGGTTCAATCTGGGAAATCAGGGAATCTGACTTAGGTTTCTAAGTAAAGATCTAGTTTGAACTCTTAGATTTGTGTCACCTATAATCTGTTCAGTTGGATGGTCTAGACTAATTCTGATTGTCCTAAGTTGAGTTTGTATCTGATCAATTTCTTGAGTTTGAATTTGTTCCTCATCAGGTTTATTTATTAAATTTTGATTCTCAATTTCTCCCCCTGGATCAGTACTAGATCTAACAAAATCAATTGGTTAGTATTTGGTTGAGTTGAGTTCTTTAGGATTTGAAAATTTATCAAATTTTACATTTTTTGTTCCTCAATTCTAAATGTTATTTTATTATAGACTCTATACCCTCTACTATTTAGGGAGGACCCTACAAAGATTCCATCTTCAATTTTTAAAGTAAATTTTCCTAAATATTCTTTTATGTTCAAGATATATACAGGACATCCAAATATCCTAAAATATTTTATGTTAGGAATTTTGTTATAATAAATTTCAAACAGAGTTTTATTAAGGTTTTTGTTTATTATTATTCTATTGTGAACATAGCAGATTGTACTAATAGCTTCAGCCCAAAAATATTTAGGTAGTTGGTATTCATTAAGCATTGTTCTAGATGCTTCTTGTAGAGTCTTATTTTTTCTTTCAACTATTCTATTTTGTTGAGGTGTTTTAGGACATGAACACTCATGGTGATAGCCATTTTCTAAATAGAATTTTTCAAATTTATTATTTTTAAACTCCCCGCCGTTATCACTTCTTATTCTTTTGATTTTTAGATCTTTTTAATTTTCTATTTGTTGACAAAAGTGATTGAAGATTTCAAAAGTTTCATCTTTATGTTTTAAGAATTTTACCCATATGAATCTTGAAAAATTATCAATTATTAATTACTAAACAGTATAGACTCCCATTTAGTGATTTTATTCTATGTGAGTCAAACAAGTCTATGTGTAGTAATTCTAGTATCAAATTTTTTTGTAATTGATTAGTGGGTTTGTGAGTTGATTTGATTTGTTTTCCTTGTTGGCAGGCATTACATATTGTTAACTCAATGTTAGGAAATTTTGGTAAATCTCTAACTAAACCAGTTAACTTAGTAATGTTTCTAAACGAGTGTGGGACATTCTTCTAAGTCATAGCCAGGTTTCCTCTTTTTGTGTTAAGTGATAGTTTAGTGATGAGCTAGGAAGTTTAATGGCATAGATATTACTTTTTCTAAAGCCTCTAAGTTGTATGCTAGGATTATCTATGAGCTTGATCAGACAATCAGTAGAGTTGAACCTAACCTTATATCCAGAATCATACAGTTGACTTATGGTAAGTAAATTGCAATGAAAATTTTTAACAAGTAAAACCTTTTTAATAATAAAGTTAGATTTAAGTACAATGTTACCTACCCCCATTACCTTAAGTTTGTTATTGTTTCCAAAAGCAACTATCCCTAAGGTTTTGTATTTGAAGTCAATAAATTTGGTGTGATCCCCAGTCATGTGTCTGGAACATCCACTATCTAGTATCCACATTAATTCCTACAAAAAGTAAGGGATTAAGTTAGGTTTTGCTAAATTAAGGTTTTCAAGTAGCTAAGATGGATTTGATTTGGATTAGGTTGATTTGATTTAAGTTTGATTTTTAAGTTTAAATTAAGTTTCAAGTTGTTTTATATTTATGTTTTAAGTTAAGAGAAAATTAAATTTTGAAAGATTAAGTTTTTTTGAAAAAATAAATTTTGAAAAAATAAATTTTGAAAGATTAAGTTTAAAAAAAAATAATTCTGAATAATTAAATTTTTGAAAAACTAAGTTTTGAAAAATTAAATTTTGAAAAACTAAGTTTTGAAAAATTAAATTAAAAAAATTAAATTTTAAAAAACTAAGTTTTGAAGAATAAATTTGAAAAACTAGATTTGAAAAACTAAATTTTGAAGAATAAATTTTGAAAAACTGGATTTTGAAAAACTAAGTTTTGAAGAATAAATTTTGAAAAACTAAGTTTTGAAGTGGTTTGGGTTTGGTTTGATTGATTTGGGTTTGGTTTGATTGGTTGATTTGGGTTTGGTTTGATTAAGTTTAATTAAATCACATAAGTTTCATTTTGATTTTAATGTCCTTAATCATCTCACCTAGTCTAAGTTATTAGACACAGGTATCCTATAATTTTATGAGATAAAATTGATTAATTTTCAGGGGTTGGTTTAACTTGTATTAGATTCAATTTTGGCTTTGGGTACCACAAATAGGCATTCTCTGGATAAATTTCTAGGCTGTGGTGAGTCACCTAGATTTCATTAAAGTAACCACATGCTTTGAAAATTTTTAAATAGTCCTACCCATAGCACTTAGTACGAAACTTTGGTCTAACCAGTTTATATTGGAAAGGGGTAACATCAGTTAGTTCCACTAAGTTGTCTGCACCGGGTCGAAGCCATATCTTCCTATACATGCATAGACTTAGCTTTCCTAACTTACTATCATCTCAATCTTCTCTAATACTGTTTGCCATGTTAAATCTATCCCTAGTTAGTCTAGTCCTAATTACCCTTATGGGTAAGATTTATGTTCTTGAGGTGCCAGCAAGTTTGGAGCCTCCCCCTAAATTCATGGATTTGAGTTTTGTTTTTGGTTTATGTCGATTTGTTTTATAGTTGAAGTTTGCTTTATTATAGGTTTTATATTCTAGATTTAGTTTTTGTTTAATTCCCAAATTGGAGTTCGGTTTGAGTTTGATTGCACTTAATTTGATTGAATCATTTTTAGTTTTTATAAAGTGAATTTGATTTTTGGGTACATAAAATTGATTAGGTTCTACTTGCGTGGTTAAGCACTCTCTTAGTTTCGATAATGGTCAAAAATGATTTGAAATTAGATTTTAATTTGTATCCGAGTCAGGATTTATTATACACAGTTATTTGGGATCCAAGTATCATATTTAGATATTTGGTCCCTGAGGTAAACTCAATTGAGCTTTTAACTTTTCAACTTGACTTTTCAAATTGGAATTTTCTTCCTTAAGTTTTGCAACCTGAGTTGAATTTTCGCTTTGACCAGATTCAGTTGAAGGGCCCAAGCTCCATTATTCTTTGAGGATGTTATTTTCCTCAAGGAGGAATTTAGCGTGCTCCTCAGTTTTAGTTAATTGTTTATTCAAACAAGTCATAATTCTAAAGAAATTAATTAAGAAGTTAGAGTTTACCCCAACTAGTTCTTCTGAACCAAATTCAGATTCTTCTTCTTGTTCTGACTGATATTTGATTGCCATTAGTGCTAGGTAGCTGGATTGTTTTGGTTTCTCAGCTTCTGATTCATCTGAGGTTAAGTTATCTCAGGTTGCCTTAAGTGCCTTTTTTTGCTTTGTTTTCTTTGACTTTTCATCATTAGGACACTTGTGCCTGAAATAGCCCTTCTTGTTGCACCCATAGCAAGTGATGTTGGACTTTGGGTTGCTTGATGTTGGCTTGGAAATCTTGTTCATGTCTTGCTTGGTGAAATTGTTCTTCCTTTTGGTAAACATTCTTCTTACCATGTTCACTAGCTATTCCTCCTGATCTAAATCCAGATCTGACTCAGATTCAGATTCATTCTTGGTTTGACATCTAGTTATGTTCTTCTTTACTAAACCTGCAAGAAAAGCAATACCTTTCTCAGTCTTTGAGATGTTAGTCTGTTCATGCAATTCAAGTTCACAGGGAGTTGTGATTCTAAGCACTAGAACGTTAACTCATGTAGAATAGCTAGATTGATTATTCAAATGTGTGATAATTATTTAGCTATAAGTGATAACAAAGGAAATAAAAGAACAACGAAAATAGTTAATTGCTAGAGATGTGTCTTTTGTGTGTGTTTCATTGTATTGGATGATTGATACAAGATTATTGGTCAATCCTAACTCTCTAACCCTTGATTTGTAGGGATCCTACATGTATACCAACACCCCTAAAGGAATGTTAGTTGTTCTACCTTAGGTCCTAATGGTAGCAAGAAGGGAGGCTAACTTAGAGAGTCCGGTTAAAGGATTACCCTTGTCACTAGGGCTCCCCGGGTATACATCTCTAGATTAACATAAACTCTTCCTAACATTGGTTAAGATAGAATGTTAAGCATGAAATAAACCTTACATGATTAATATTTTTACCGGGGTTTCTCCCGTGGACGACTATGAGTAGCGATTATAGGTCCGCTTAGGGCCAGTGGACGGATATCGATAATCCTGCAAAGTAAAAGATAATATCTCGAGCTAACTAGCTGGGATTCAAGTTAGTAAACACAATAACTAATCATAAATAAAAATAAAAAAGAAGAGTCTCCAAGGATTTACTTAGTTACAACCAAGGAGGTTGTTAATCCAAGGCGGTTGAAAGCTCTATGAAGAATATCTCCTTTTCTTGGCGGAGAAACCTCTTACAGAAACTCTAAAGCTCATAAACTAAACTAGGAATACAGTAGAAGTTGTGTAGAAAGTTAATGTTTAATTCCTAGGTTTAGAGGCCTTTATATAGCCCCTGGAAATCTCATCTCGAGGGCTGAGAGTACCCTCAGAGTGCTCCAGGGCACCTTCAGGTTGATAAGATTTTATCCACATGGATAAAACCTTATCCGCGGCCAAACGGCCGCTGACTGCAGTGCGAGGGCGCCCTCAAGTGATTGAGGGTGCCTTCAATAGAGGGAGGGCGCCCTCAATGGATGAGGGCGCCTTCCCTCGGCCTATTCGCGTCCCTTTCGCTTGTACGCGTCGTATTCGAAGCTTACAGCTCCGATTTCTTCTTCGATTGCTCCATTGGCTTTCTGGTCGGCTCCCGATCGCTTGGGTGATCTCGGACATCCGAAATAGGGCTCACCCAAACCTATTTCTGTCCCTCTCCTCGAGCGCGCTTCCTCCCTGGCTTCTCGTCCCTCGGACGTTGCGCACGTCCTTCTCGTCCACCAGTGTACTCTTTCGCAGACTCCCGCGTCCCTCCGATGCGCCGAGCCCGTCGGCTCTCTCCTGCGCTATCCTTCTCGTCCGGTGCGTCTTACGCTTGACTTCCTCCGTACCTAAGTTCCTGCACACTTAGCAGAGGGATCAAACAAACATAGGACCTAACTTAACTTGGTTGATCAC
>JBAMIE010000107.1:2231999-2242148 GCA_037177295.1 Kaempferia parviflora
GAGTCGGTAAAGGATGGCTCATCCGAGGGACCGCCGGACGTGGAAGCATACTTTGAGGGCAAGTAAAGGATGGCATGGAGATGAGCCGTGAGCTCGTATGCATCCGAGGGACAAGACCAAAGGAAGAGAGCTTCAAAGGGCCACTCCGAGAGATGAGAAGAGTGAGTGTGTAAACTGCACCAGTCGCCTGGTCGGAGTACCAGGCGACTGGTCAAATGGGAAATCTCAACCTCACAGCCGATAGCAGTCGCCTGCTCCAGGGAGCAGGCGAGGACTGGTCACTAGTTGTTGGGCGTGATCAGGCTAACCGTTGGGCATCTGAAAGTGACTGTTGTGAGGGGACCAGTCGCCTAGTCTTAAGACCAGACGACTGATGCAGAGTGAGTGGACTTTTCAGCTCCACTCTCTCCTTCTATTTAAGGAGGAGACTTAGCCACGAAAATGGCTAGTGCTCCACTGTTATTTTCATACTCATTGCTCTCCTTCCTCCATTCATACTCATCATTGTAAAGAGGAAGAAGGTCATTATGAGAGGTTTGCTTCACCGAGAAGAAGCACATTCATAGTGGAAAGTGTGTGATTGGGTGGACCCTTGGACTAGTCACCTCCGCTGGTGGTGGATACCAAGTAAACAAGGTGTGTTAGCATTGCTTTTATTTTAATTGTGTAAATTCTGCTTGCGCTAACCTTGCAGAAAGAGAACCAGCATCGAATACACAGACCAACAAGTAGGAGATACATTGATATGTGTATCAAGGGATAAAGTCTAAAGTATAAATAGGGGTCTCCAACTTCTGACGTAAGTACGCGCACAATATTCCCACGGTCCTCACTTCCACTGTTCATCTTTCTTTCGTGGAGCAAAGCCACAAACTTGAACGTCGGAGTACCAGAGTTGGGGACCCCTTCCCTAATCTGGTCTCTAATGTTTTTCCTTTGTATACTCTCCTTTGATGCGTAGTGTCTGGGAGATCAGGGTGCCTCACCTCTAAATCTTTGCAAAATCAACCTCGACGCTACCTCAGTTCTACGAATCCTAACGTCCATCCTTGTCGATTCCAGACAGAAACATTGTATATCTGGTAGAAGGTTTACAATACGTAGTTTTATACCAAATTGAGATGAGAAAGGTATGCGAAGGTGGGATATATTTGGCTTTATCGTGCTGTATTACTTGGGCTAATTTTATCATGATTTGAGTTCGATTTCAAAATTCCACATTAATCTACGTCTAATGAATTATCAAATTTAAGTCCTCTACGTAATTAACTAGGTATCTATGATTCAAATATAAACTATAATACATTGAAGAGATTGTTTTTTAAATAGGATGATAAAATTAAAAATATTGGCGGTTTAAATGAGCCTTTATATGTACTTTTTAATTTACCATAGTGATTGTCCTCTTAGAACGGTACGATTATTGAGATATGGGAGCTTATCATATGAGGTCTAGAGGTTGAATCTCAGCGTGTCCGAGCATATACCTCCTCTATATTTTGACAATTTGTACTTATGACTAGCAACCATCCGTGATTGACCTTCTCCGTATTGACTTTGAACGGATTGACGGGGACACTGGGACGAACGTATCCGAATACCTCCAAAATAATCAGTTGTATACCTAAATAATTTTTTAAAAAATTGCACATCGCTTTTGTAATTACCTTCAAATGGCTCGTCTTCTCCTGTAAAACTTTATTTCTTTACTAAAATAAAACAAATTTTGAATTTTATTATATGCTTCAAAATTATTGTTAAATAAGGTACATAAATCCATACACGAACGGCAAATTAAAGTTCTTAATAAATGTATGCATGATATTTACCATGGCAAGTATTATGAATTTTTTTAATTTCAAAATTTTATAATATTTAAATATACGATGAAAAAAACTCATATATTTAATCTAATGGTCTGAAATAATTGATATAGACATTAAATTAATATTTACTTAAAAAATTTCAACAAATTTAAAACAATAAGCTATCATATTTATAATTTTTAAATTTTTTTATTGGCGGAGGAAAAGGTCACTCATCCCAAACAATTCAATATTGTCAATCTTACGTAAGATACAGAAAGTTAAATCATAAGGATATTTTTTACCCGGTATAACTTCCCTTTGTATGAGCAGATCATATATTCAATAAGATCTAAAATATATTTAAATAAATATCTAGTTACCAACCCGTGAGAACTTTTAAAATTTTTTAGTGTGGCAAAAGTTAAATAGTGCTCCCGATAATCCGTCCTAAGGTCAACACGGAGAAGATAAATCACGGGTAACTACTAGCCATAAGTGCAAATGGTCAAGACATAAGGGAGGTATATGCTCGGACGCGCCGAGATTGATCCTCTATACCTCATGTAGTAAACTTCCATACTTTAAAATTTCTTAGTGTGCATGATACATGAGGGGTGTAACGTTGTTTATATAAGAATACAAAATTTCTACAAGGTTATAAGCATTTTCAGCCTGTAACCAATTATTATTTATTAATTAGTTAATTGACAACCTTTTAACCATAAATAGTTTAATTGATCTTTGAATAGTAATATTGTTTTAAGCATAAGATAGGTCGAGTTTAAGATATATGGTGGTACATTAGTAGTAGGAAAGAGCATCCTTAATTATTGATATTTAAAATTTATCAAATTGTACCAAAGCTACAATTAGAGCAACTTTCATCACAACTGTTTCAAACCAAAGCTGCACCTTGATAAAAATTTGACTAAAGTTGGTCAAGGTGGCACAATTTTGATTCAAATTACTCCACCTTAGAGATATATACGATCGGCTTCTGTGACAAAGATGACAACGCTCATCTTAGAGTAAAATTATACCAAAGCTGCACCACTTTGAAATAAATTTGATTAAGGTTGGTCAAAGTTGCTCCCCGAGGTGGCACAATTATAACTAAAACTACTCCACCTTACAGATACGTCGTTCCAAGGGTGCGATAAACTTTGACTAAAATTGTAGCACCTTCAAATTGGTCCGACGTGACTCAGCTCAAACTGCTCTAAAGATGATATAACAGATATCCAATTAAAGTGGAATATTATTTTAATAATTTCTAAAAAAAGAAATACTATTTTGATTCTCTATTTTTTTATATTTAATATTTACACTTTTATAATACTTTTTAAAAGAGGCATTTCAAATATCAATTTATAAATGACACGTTAATTTGTGCAACATTTTCACCAATTACTCTCAATCTATCTTGTACATAAAGGCTCAAGATAGGACAAACATTGAGGGAAAACAAACTACCTCGCAAAATTATATCAAAATTTTCTTTAAGGCCAATTCCACTGGAAGATTTTCAAATAAAAATCTTCTTGCAACTTTCCCGCTAAGCCCTTTCTTCACCATCTTAGAGATACATTATCATTTACATGAATGAATTTCAATCCCCATGAACAAATGAATTTTATTAGTTTGTTTGTACTTTAACAAATTGAAACATTGTGACAATGTTTTTCACTTCATTGTAAACTTTCCATTGAGAGGAAATCAAATCTAATATTCACTTGAAATAAATTACAATTGATCACCAATGAAAGGAAGGAGAACTTACCAAAAGAAATTTGCTAATTTTCAAAGATGCAGATAGGTGATTGCTACTTAATCTCCCCCAGCCCGCTTTTTCAACTTCAAAACAAACTCGTCCCTTTCTTCTTGTGTCATTCCTTGTGTAGAGCAATCTCCAACACCCCATTCTGCACCTCGCAGGCAATATTTATCTTGAGTTTCTCTTTGGCTCCTGCAACCATTCCCACACTTCTCAAAATCAATGAACTAGTACTTGCTACAATTTTCACCGAAAGAGAAGTTGAGTTACAACTTGCAGAATGGCATGATACCTTTCTTTGTTCAGTCTAGACTTCTCTAAAAGCTCTTTAAGTACAGAAGATGACTTGAATCTTGCATCATTCTCGGTGTACTTCTTTTGATTCTCATCTTCAAATTCCAAAGAACATACTACGAGTGACTAAAAAGACAAAGTATATAGAAGAGTGCATGCTATATAGAAGACAAAAGAACCAAACCATTCCACTGCTTTAGGAAATCAATCTGAGGTAGCTGAGGTCCAGGCACTGACTCCAAGCCTGAGAAACCTGATAGAATTCCAGCATTCACTGCAATGCACAAATGTTAACATAATTCCCATATACAAGAACCATTTGCGTGCTATTTAAACGTAAATAGATGGATTAGGTTCTTACAGACTTGATTATTTGGCAAAATATACATATCAGAGACTCATTCAATCCACACATTCATCATGCTGGTGCTAACTAGAATTTGTCAACTTAATTCGATCCAGGGATAAGTTCTACAAGGCAAAAGTTCCAAAGGCCTAGTGAGTGACATTGGGGCTAATTTTGTATTTTTACCTGCAGGATCTGCAATGCCATAGGGACAAAATGGAATAGGTTGAAGCGACGCAAAGAATGAGTTAGAGAAGAGGGAACCTAAAAGTGCCCTTTACCTTTAGTCTCCCATTTGAATTTGATGGTTTCCTATCGTCCTCTCTCCCATTTGATAGCCTTGCTTTTTGACACCTTGAAAGGTTTTCAAGAGGCATGTGGACTCTTGGGGGTAGACTCACTAATGAACTTACATAATTAAAATCACATTTAATTATCTTGATTTTGAATTAGGCACTTGGGATTAATTCCAAAGTTAATATTTGATTAATTCCAAAGTTAATTATCTTATTATTGTTGTTCTTGTTGTAGTAGTTACTACTACAGCTATCATTATTATATATTTCTTTTATAAGGAACAAGCATTAACTATGTATTGATTATCTGTTTTTAGCTGAGTGATGGATGATCAGTGGTCAAGATACACACTGAGAATAGACTGAACGTGTTTATTCTTTTTTTGGAAGAAAAATATATAAAGATCCCAAAGATCACCAGACTATTACAACTCTAGATGTCTATGACATGAAAAGCATCATTAGATCTAAACATCATCACAAAACTACCCACTTCCAAGAAAGAAAGACATCAAGAAAGCAACTACTACCCGACCGAGAGCTCTACCACTTGATGTCTACAAAGTGCTAGACAAGTATCTGGACCTTGTGAAACATCCTCTCAATACAAATTACAATGTTCTCAAAATGACACCGGTTGCGTGTTTCCCATACAAGATAAATCATCGAAGATACAAAATATTGCGCCTTGGTCTGTTGTCCTTTCCCTTTGTAGTGGCGCTGAAAAACATAAAAAAAATGGCTCATACTAGTGATTTCGAATCTGATATCCAACCATCTCTTGACCCTATCAAAAAGAGACTTAGTAATAGCACAATCAAAGAAGATGTGGGCATTTGAAAACCAAGGGACTTTAGGCATTCGTGGATGAAAGCTGACTTGTTTCATGTTTGGACGAAAGCTGACCCGTATACATGACTTCCATATCACTCTAGGCATCCGCTGTCCTTAGCTTTTGCTCTGCCGCGAACCACTCAATGAGTTTCATGTTTGCCACCCCTACTAAGGTAGTGTGCTCCAAAAGAGTGTTACGAATCTGAAGTAAACGCTTAATGAGCGGAGAATCCGAAGGCTTACTCCTCCAATTCCAAAAATTCACAAGCCGAAGGTAGTGGTGGTGAACCCAACGTACACCAAGAGACTCCCTTCGATTTTGTATATTCCATAGAGTTCTACATAGGAGAGTCGTATTCCATACTTCCAAATCACGAAACCCATATCCTCCGTCATCTTTTGGTAGACATATAGTTGCCCAAGAGATGGGTGGATGCTTTGTAGACCACATAAAAGATAGAGAAATTCCATAAATCTTGTCAATCACACCACTAGACATTAGAACAATAGACTACTAAAAATATTCAATGCCTTGAAGTACCAATCATATCAACTCCAAACCGGTTGGCATATGAAAGGGTATGCTTTGGCCAAGTGGTTACCTTCTTTGTGATAGCCTCAAGAAGTGCTCCACAATTTACAATGCGTAGTCTCTCCATGGCTAATGGAATACCAAGATAGCGGAAAGGAAAGGATCCCTCATAAAAATCGATAATGTGGAGTAGCTGCTCACGCATTTGCTCATCAACTCTGTCCAATACAAGTTAGATTTCAGTGGTTCGTCCTAAGGCCTTCCTTGTCACCAAAATCCATCAAACAACCCATGATGAGGTTCAAAGTAGAGACATCCGCCCTCACAAACAACAATAAGTCATAAGCATAAGCTAGATGAGTGAATTCTACCCTTGCACACATAGGATGATAATGAAAACCGTTCATTCTTGAAACTTCCTTCATAGAGCGCGAGAAAACCTCTAAACATAATCCCAACAACAAAGGAGAGAATGGGTCACCTTGCCTCAAACCTCTTCTCCCACTAAAGAAGCCATGTATCCCTCCATTTAGCTTAACCATCCACAAAATTGTTGGGGAAAACCATAACCAACTAGGGCAGACATAAGGAAACTCAATCAACCATATCAAAGGCCTCCTGGAGATCAACTTTAATCATGCTCCTCGGCAAGATTCCCTTACAGGCATACTTGCTCAATAGTTATTGGTTAGATGGATATGCATCAACAAGATAGTTGTATTTATTATCAACTCGTAATCAAGCATTTGCGAGGTTGCTTGCCCACATTATTCAATTATGAGCTCATTTCCAAGATTATCCGATTAAAGTCATTTGTTTGATAATGCTGGAGAATTCACTTCCCATGCTTTTAATGACTATTGCATGTCCACTAGAATAAATATTGAACACCCCGTAGCACATGTTCACACATAAAATGGCCTTGCAAATTCATTGATTAAACATCTTCAATTAATTACGAGACCTTTGTTAATGAAGACAAAGCTCCTAATTTCTGCTTGGGGACATGTTATTCTACATGCAGCAGTTCGCATTAGACCTACAAATTATCATGAGATATCCCCTTTACAATTGGTTTATGATCAGGAACTAAATATTTCCCATCTTAAAATTTTTGGATGTGTGATATACGTGCCTATATTGCTCCACCACAACGCACTAAGATGGTCCCCAAAGGAGATTGAGAATTTATGTTGGATATGAATCTCCATCTATTATTAAATATCTAGAACCATTGACAGGAGATTTATTTACGACACGTTTTGCCGATTATTAATTTGATGAAATGACATTTCTAACATTAAAAGAGGAAAATAAGTAGTTGGAAAAGAAAATTATATGGCGTGAGTTATCATTATCTCATTTTAATCCTCGAACAAAGCAAAGTGAACAAGAAGTTCAGAAGATTATTCACTTGCAAAATTTAGCCAATCAAGTACCAGATGCATTTACTGATCCAAAGAAAGTACAAAATCATGTATTCCAGCTGCTAATGTTACAATCAGAATCGATGTCCCCGAAGGACAACCTAAGCTTGCTAATGAGCCTAAACTGCAAGTGAAAAGTGGTAAACCTATTGGTTTTAAAGATAAAAATCCTCGAAAAAGAAAAGAAATAGAGGCTCAAACGAGGAAGTAATAACTCCAGAAGAATCAGTCATTAATAATATGATTCCAGAAGAACCTCAAGTACCGATAATCAAGGGATCTTAATAAATTATAGTATGACCAAAAAAAAAAGATGGAACCGCGATGAAATCGACGTTGATGATATTTTTGCAAATCATATTGCATGCAATATTATAAAAAAATGACGAGGATCTTGAACCAAAGTTTGTTAATGAACGCAAACAAAGAAATGATCGGCCTAAATGGAAAGATGTGATTGATGCAGAATTGAAATCACTCGTAAAACATAAAGTTTTTAGACCTGTTGTCCCTGCACCTTAGGGTGTAAAACCAATCATATATAAATGGGTGTTTGTGAGTAAACAAAATGAGAAAAATGAAATTGTTAGGGTTTCAGAAACCAAGAATTGATTATGAGGAGACATATTCTCTTGTTGTGGATGCAACAACATTTCGATATTTGTTATGTTTGGCAATCCATAAAAGATTAGAAATGTGATTAATAGATATCGTTACAGCCTATTTGTATGGCTCACTTGATAATGACATATACATGAAACTCCCTGAGAGATTCAAACTGCCAGAAACATTTGATTCATATCACCGAGAATTATACTCGGTTAAGTTATGTAGATCTCTATATGGATTGAAACAATCTGGACGTTTGTGGTCTAAACAACTTAGTGAATATTATAGGACCGTAGAGTTCGATAGATGGGGGTGAATATCGATTGTTCAAAAATAGGAGAAAATGCAAAGGAAAACAAAAACACAAGTACACAGGAGTTACTTGGTTCGGAGCCTTCGGCGACTCCTACTCCAAGACCCACGGTCCTCCGGACCGTATCGTTGGGCAATCCATTAAAAACCTCTTCTAATGCCGGAAGAGTGAGTCGAGTACAATAATAACAAAAGAACAAGTGTAACAGCCTACACTTTCCTTAATGCAGTAATTAAATAATTGAAAACACTTTCCTTACCCAACACGTGAAGATTCTCGGATTAAGCTCGGTGTTGGTCGACTTCTCAGCAACACAAAGTCAAGCAGTCGGAACGTCAAACGAATGCATAGAAGCTTGTAGAAGAGTTGTATCTAAGTTACTGCTCGAACCAGCCTTATAAAGAAGGCTAAAGGCGCCTTCACATCAGTCGTTACCCACGCAAGCTCGAAACTGATAAGGTATGCAGTCTGCTATGTTTATCCCTGAGAAGGCGCCTTCAACGCCGGGAAGGCGTCTTAAACTCCCGGAAGGCGCCTTCGGCAGGGGCCTTCAGCACCTGCGCAGGGGCCTTGAGCACCTGCGGAGGGGAATTCGCTTCCTTGTACTCGTAGGCGCCTCCAACACCCCGTAGGCACATTAAGCCCTGTTCATCCGAGTCAAAACATAGTTTTGGGCTTGCAAAACAAAGTAAGTGCCACTACCACAGAAAAATATCTATCCTGCAAAACAAAGTTAGCACAATAACCATAAGTAATAATAAGTAATATGAGTTAGATCATGTCCCTCCTAGACCAAGATCTAGTCAAGGTCTTAACTTAAGTTTTCAAAATGGACCTAAACTGGATCGACACCTGATGTTCCCTCCAACGGGAACGCATCCTCATTAAGTCACTCTCCTCAAGTGACTTACCTCACTTACCTGCCGGAATTGCACATCCGGTCCACCATACATGCTTGGAGGTCCTATCACAAATAGATATAAGACAGTAAAACAAAAAAGTGTTTAGCAGTATTGACAATTCACTGGCCGATCAGTCGCGCACGGCTGACCGGAAACCTTCCGACCAACCTTGATTGGAGTTTACTCCTCCAAAACTTTCTGTTACCTAAGGTTACCTCCCCTTAGGATTTTGCTTCACTCACCAGGACCTAGGGTTACCATCCCTATGATTTTCACTACCTGGCTTCACTCATCAGGACCTAGGGTTATCTCCCCTAGGGTTTTCACCACTAGCTTCACTCACCAAGTCCTAGGGTTAGCTCCCCTATGGTTTTAACCACCTGGCTTCATTCACCAGAACTAGGGTTACCACTCTTAGGGTTTTTACCACCCAACTTCACTCACTAGGGCTTGGCTTCACTCACACTTTTACCTTGTCTAACCTCTAATTAGGACTAGCCACATGGTAGACTTCCTACCTAACCTTCGGTTAGGACTTATATTTGCTAGTCATCTAGTCTTGACTAGATTTTTCTCTTTCAAATATCAAGTCCTGTTTGGATCAAACATAGGTCAAACTGACTAGACTTAGGTACATTGTCAAACATCAAAACTACAGAAGCTGACTGCACCAACAAATATCTGTTGAAAAAGGGATATATAAATGATCCCATATGTTTATGTTTATTTATTAAGAAATCTAGATCTAAATTTATTATAATCGCAGTATATGTTGATGACCTAAACATTATTGGTACTACCGATGAACTTTCTGAAACAGTAGATTACCTAAAGAAAGAGTTTGAGATGAAAGATCTTGAAAAAACAAAACTTTATATTGGTTTGCAGATTAAGCACCTTGAAAATGGATTATTTGTACATCAAACTGCTTATACATCAAAGATGTTACAGAGATTTTATAGCGATAAAGGACATCATTGAGCAGCCCAATGATCGTAAGGTCTCTTGATATAA
>JBAMIE010000107.1:2249689-2260950 GCA_037177295.1 Kaempferia parviflora
AAACATGGAAATCTCATCCAAGGGCTCCGTCCTTGAGTCGGTGAAGGATGGAGCATCCGAGAGACCGCTGGACGTGGAGCAACGGAGTGGAGCCAAGGAAGCAGACTTCAAGGCAAGTGAATGATGGCATGGAGACGAGATGCAAGCTTGTATACATCCGAGGGACGAGGCCAAAGGAAGAGACCTTTAAAGGGTGACTCCGGAGAGATGAGAGAGCGTGTTTTGTACCATACCATTCGACTGGTAGCTATTATCAGTCGACTGGTCCCAAAATGTGGGTGAAGACGAAACTCACAAAAAGATCAGTTGTGTGCGGTAGTCGCCTGCACCAGTTGATTGGTAGCTAGCCGTTGGAGATGATTTGACTAACTGTTGCAAGCCTGCAAGTAACGGTTGTGAGGGGAACAGTCGACTGATCCTAAGACCAGGCGACTGCAGGCTGAGTGGACTTTTTAGCTCCACTCTCTCCTCCTATTTAAGGAGGAATTTGGCTAGTGCTCTAGTGCTAAATTTCTGTAAAGTGCCCAAGTCTCATTGTCTCCTTCTTCCTCCCATTCATACCTTCCATTGTAAAGAGGAAGAAGATCTTGTGAGAGGTTTGCTTCACCGAGAAGAGGCAAGTTCATATTGAAGCTTTGGGCGTGCGTGTGGATCCTTGGATTAGTCTCATTTGGTGTTATCATTGCTTTTAATTTGAATTGTACATTTCCGCTTGTGCTAACCCATTAGGAAGACAAAGAACTGGTCATCCGATCCTAACACTTTGTTTGTCCAGCTTTCGACTTCTTTTGGATTTCCCTTAGCATTGACAGGTGCTTCAAAACCATTCTTTAGTATTAAAAATATGCTAAAATCTATTTTAAAAAATACCTCCATCTTTTTTCTCCACTATCCTAATTCTCCCTCGAACTTTAGCGGGTGGATGCTAGTTCTGGTCATTTCATGTGCTTCGTTTGGCGGTTAGTCCTCCGGAAGCAACCTCGCTCTCATACCACTTGTAGGACCGATGCGGGCCGGGAAGCGAAGGTAAACAATTTGCAAATTCAAAATAAAAGATCTCAAGCAAACTTAAGCAGGAATTCAGTTAGTTTAGCACAACAACTATAAGAATCATAAATAAAAGGAAGAGGCTCAGAGGTTTGTACTTGGTTAAAACCTAGGTGGTTGTTAATCCAAGGCAAGTGTAAGCTCACTGAAGAATATCTCTATTTGCGTAGGCGGAGAAGTCTCTTACATACTCTTGAAGCTCAGAGACAGACTAGGAAAACAGTATACAAGTTGTGTATAAGAGATACTTTGATTCCTAACTCTAGAGGCCTTTTTATAGGCCTTACAAAGCTTATCCCGAAGCCTAAAGGCACCCTCAGAGTGGTCCAAGGTGCCTTCGAGGGGATAAAGTTTTATCGCAACGGATAAAACTTTATCCGCTCATTCAAACAGCCTCTGCCCGACCTGAAGGCGCCTTCAGGTCTCTGAAGGCGCCTTCCCGCAAGTGCGATGGCACCTTCAGATGCCTAAAGGCGCTTTTCGTGACTTGGCTACAGTGGCGCGCGTGGAGGCACCTTCAAAGTGCTTGAAGGCGCCTTCTCCATTGCTGGTAACTCCGTTTTTGTCTCCGGTCACTCTGTTAGCTTCCGATCGGCTCTGTTAGCTTTCCGGTTGCTTGGGTCATCATGGACATCTGGAATAGGGCTCACCCGAACTCATTTTCGGTCCTCCTCGAGCAGCCTTCCTCCCCGACTTCTCATCCCTCGGACCGCCGCTCGCATCCTTCTCGTCCGCTGGTGTACTCTTCCGTGACTTCTCGTCCCTCGGACACACTGAATCTGTCGACTCACTTCCCGTACCATCCTTCTCGTCCGTCGCATCTTCCGCTCGACTTCTTGTGTTCCTAAGCTCCTGCACACTTAAACACAAGGATTAGATAACACAGGACCTAACCTAACTTGGTTGACCACATCAAAACTAGCTCGGGGCACCAACACTAGTAGCCTTTTGCAACCTAGAATAAGGAAGAAGGCGAGGATCCCCGTCCAAGCACACCAGAAAGGTTAAAAATAAGTGTAGTATATGCAAACAATTGGGTCATAATAAAAGATTGTTTAGAATGCCTCCAGCAAGTTGATGCATGTATTGATGTTCTTTAGTGATAGTGATCAACTTTTGTATGTGTTTAGCACACATGCCTATCATTGTAATGAATGGACATATAAATGTATTTTGCTAAATATATTCATATATGTATTTTACTAAATACATTTAAATATTTCAATGTAATTTTGTCTATGCTATATTTTTATATTCATATGTTCTTTTATGTAGAAATATAAATTATGAGTGTTGGTATGTGCAATAGAATATTTTAGATGCAATGTTTGAAAAATGGATGATAGACATTCACCATTTAGACAATCTAATAGATTGTTATTGGATTTTGTAAAATTGTTGTGTTGTTATGTTCTAAATTATTTTTATATTGGATGTATAAAATTTGTATGTTGTGTAAAGTAGTGGTCATAAAATCGCTGCTCTCGATATGGTGCATCGTAAAGATGTTTGAAGCCATGGATACATTTAGGATACCTTCCCGAGAACATAGGGTTTCAAATATAGTGTGTTTGAGTGATCATCATCAATGTATCATTTTTATTGAACTTTCGACATCCTTTGTCAATCAATCACATCTATTTATCATTTAGTTGACTCGTATAGTTATCAGTCGAATCGATGGTGATATAAGTCAAAACGATTACTTTGTTAGAACTTCATCAGTCGACTGAATCCTCATGTCAGTTGAATTGATTCATCTATATTTACTTCAAAAATGATACTAATAGACTAACATTTCAAATCAGTCGAATTGATTCATCTCTGTTTAATTTAGAAATGGTACTAGTTGACTAACATTTCAAATCAATTGAATCAATTCATCTCTGTTTACTTCAAAAATGAAAACAGTTGACTGATTTCTCAAATCAGTCAAATCGATTCATCTCTGTTTACTTCATAAAGTGAAATAGTTAACTGATTTTTCATATCAGTCAAATTGATTCATCTCTGTTCCTCCTAATAACTTCGCAGTCGAATGGATACAATAATTAATTCAACTGAACTAAGTATCAGTTGACTATGATCCAATATCACTTCTCGTGGTCGAATCATGTTCAAAAAATCACTACACTCAATAAGATGTATCATAATGATGTTAGAGGGCATTTACACATTTATGAGACTAGTTCGAACACATTTAACTTGGCCCCATGTCGATTCGATATCATTTGGTTCATCGGCTGATTTTGGCCAAAACTGGCAGATGGACCTCAGCTACCCTAAAAAAATTAACATAATCAGAAATAGGGGAGGTCAAGGATCTCAAATATGCTGTGATTTAGTGGTCATCATCTATGTTTCATTTATATTGAGCTTGCAAGGTCATTTCTCGTGGCCGAATTGTATTTAAAAAATCATTGCTCTCAATATGATATATCATAATGATGTTAGAGGGCATTTACACATTCAGGTGACCATCCCAAACACATATAAGTTGCCTCGATGTCGATCCGATATTGTTTGGTCCATCAACAGATTTTGACCAAAATCGATTAATGGAGCTTAGCTACCCTAAAAAAAATTAACATAATCAGAAATGAGGAATGTCAAGGACCTCAAATATAGTGTGGTTCAGTGATCATCATCTATGTTTCATTTATATTAAGCTTACGACATCATTTCTCATGGCCAAATCATGTTCAAAAAATCGTTGCTATCAATACGATCTATCGTAATGATGTTAGTGGCATTTTCACATTCATGAGACCTACCCGAACACATAGTGTAGGACCCTTGCGGTTGGTAAGAGGAGGTGAATTACTTATAAATGAAAACCAAACCTTTCTCGATCTTTATAGCACAATTAAACAACCGCACTTAAACTATCAAGAATGCAACAATTAATAAAAGTATGAGACACAACAGAGGATTGCTACTCCAAGGAAGATAAGCTCAATATCGACGATACTCCTTCTAGAATGAAACGTCGGAGGCGGAAAAGCCTCGTATAAGGAAATGAAAGCTCGGAAATGAAGAAGCTCAGAATAGAAAAAGATTAAAGTGTTTGTATATGAAACAAGGAGAATCAGGGTTCTATTTATAGCCTCTGGTAAATTTAATCTTGGAGCCATTCTAGGCACCCGAACCTGTCCAGGCGCCCTCATGTGGATGCGCCAACCCTCATCCGCAATGGCTCAAAAATCTAGTTGGATCCGCGTGCTTGAATCGCTAGGGTGCTTAACCCGGGACCTGGGACCTGACCCGGCCCGGAGGGGTCCGGGCACTCCTAGTCCGTGAAAGTCAACTCTGCATTGACTTTTACCCGGGTTGATCCCGATCGCCTCAGGACACTTCTAGTCGCTTGGGTGATGTCGGACATCCGGAATAGGGTTCATCCGAAGTGATTTTCTATCCTTCCTCGAGCGAGCTTCCTCTCGGGCTTCTCATCCCTCGGACCACCGTGCACATCCTTATCGCTTCACTGGTGTACTATTCCACAGCATCTCATTCCTCGGACGCACCGAGCCCATCGACTCTCTCCCATGTTGTTCTTCTGACTAGCTACGTCTTTCACTCGACTTCTTGTGTTCCTAAGTTTCTACACACTTAGACACAAGGATAAGAAAACCACAGAGCCTAACCTAACTTGGTTGATCACATTAAAACTAACTTGGGGCACCAACACATAGGACCTGACGCCATGTTAATCAGATGTCTTTTAGTACATCAACCAGTTTTGGTCAAAATCGGCTGATGTACTTCAGTTACCTTAAAAATAACAATTTTAACATCATCAGAAAGAGGGAAGATTAAGAATTTCATATATGGTGTGGTTTAGTTATCATCATCTACATCTCATTTATATTGAGACTACAACCTTGGTTTTTGTGCCTGAATAATATTTAAAAAATTGTTGCTCTCAATACGATATATTGTAATGTGTTAGAGGTCCTTTTCACATTTATGAGACCTGTCCAAACACATAAGACCTAACCCCATGTCGATGTCATTTGATTCATCATCCAATTTTAGTCAAAACTAGTTGATGGACTTCAACTACCTTAAAAATAAAAATTTTAATATATCAAAAAGAGGGAAGATCAAGGATCTCAAATATGGTGTCTTTCAGTAATCATCATCTACATTTCATTTATATTAAGCCCACAAACCTTGTTTCTTGTGATCGAATCATGTTCAAAAAATTGTTGATCTCAATACGATGTATCGTAATGATGTTAGTGGTCATTTTCACACTAAGGAGACAATCCCAAACACATAGGACTTGGCTCCATTTCAATCAGATGTTTTTTGGTCCATCAATCGATTTTAATCAAAATCGGCTGATTGACTTTAGCGACTCTAAAAATTAATATTTTAATATTTTTAAAAAGAGAAGGGATCAAGGATCTCAAATATGGTGTGGTTCAATTATCATCATCTATATTTCATTTATATTGAGCCTATAAACCTTGGTTCTCATGGCCAAATCGTGTTAAAAAAAATGTTGCTATCAGTACGATATATCGTAATGATGTTAAAGGGCATTTTCACATTCATAAGACCTTCCCAACACATAGGACATGACCTCATGTTGATCCGATGTCGTTTGGACCATTAATCGATTTTGGTCAAAACTGACTGATGGACTTCGGCTACCTTAAAAATAAAATTTTTAATATCATTAGAAAAAGGGAAGATCAAGGATCTCAAATAAGGTCTGGTTTAGTGAGCATCATCTACAAATCATTTATATTAAGCCTACAAACTTATTTCTCATAGCCGAATATCGTACAAAGAATCTAGACTCTCAATATGATTTATTGTAATGATGTTAGTGGGCATTTTCACACTTAGGCTAGGATACAGTCCCGAACACATAGGACTTTGTCCCATGTTGATCCGATGTCTTTTGATCCATCAGTCAATTTTGATCAAAACCGGGTGATGGATCTTAGCGACTCTAAAAGTTAAATTTTTAATATATTAAGAAAGAGGAGGGATCAAGGATCTCAAATATGGTGTGGCTCAGTGATCATCATCTACATTTCATTTATATTGAGCCTATAAACCTTGTTTCTCATGGCCGAATCATGTTCAAATTAAAAACCCCACTTGGCACCCAGAGAGAGGGATATGAATCAGACTCAAAACCTATTATGAAGTTTGTGCAAAGCAATTTGATCCTTGAGGCCTCAAAAAGACCTTGAACTGACACCATTCACTACTGCAGTAGCAGTCGGAATATCTTATCTTCAATGAGAATGAATAGCTCCACCATAAGGGCGAAGCACTTTAATCTTCAATTCTCATGATGGTAGAGTAAGAATGCATCTGAATAGAGAATCCCTAATGATGTTAGAGGAATTTTCACATTCATGAGACCTACCCAACACATAAAACTGACTCCATGTTGATCCAATGTCATTTGGACCGTTAACTAATTTTGGTCAAAACCAACTGATGAACTTTAGCTACCTTAAAAATAAAAATTTTAACATCATCGGAAAGAGGGAAGATCAAGGATCTCAAATTTGGTGTGGTTAAGTGATCATCATCTATATTTTATTTATATTAAGCTTACAAACATTATTTCTCGTAGACGAATCATGTTCAAAAATTCTTTGCTCTCAATACGATGTATCATAATGATGTTTGTGGGCATTTTCACACTGAGGAGACAGTCCCGAACACATAGGACTTGGTCCCATGTCGATCCGATGTCTTTTGATCCATCATCCAATTTTGACCAAAACTGACTGATGGACCTTAGTGACTCTAAAAATTAAATTTTTAATATATTAAGAAAGAGAAGGGATCAAGGATCTCAAATATGGTGTGGTTCAGTGATCATCATCTACATTTCATTTATATTGAGCCTACAAATGTTGTTTCTTGTGGCCAAATCTTGTTAAAAAAAACTCCGCTCTCAATACGATGTATCGTAATGATGTTAGTAGCCATTTTCACACTCAGAGACAATCTCGAACACATATAACTTGGCCCCATGTCAATCCGATGTCTTTTGGTTCATCACCAAGTTTTGACCAAAACCGATGATGGACTTTATCGACTCTAAAATTTGAAATTTTAATATCATCAGAAAGAGGGAAGATAAAGGACCACAAATATGGTATGGTTCAGTAATCATCATCTACATCTCATTTATATTGAGCTTATGATGTCATTTCTCGTGGCACATAAAAGATGCGGCACATACAACCCCAAAAGATCAACATAAAGTATAATATTCGTACAAAAACCTACCTCGCAAGGCATAATCAGAATAAGTTATCATATAAAGTACTAGGTGAACCCATATTAATACATCATTCATAACATGTGACACCTATTCTAAGTCCATAGGTGGATGCTCGGCAACATTGGTTGCATCGCTGGTAGGATGAAGTCATGGAGGATGATGACCCAACATCCATGAGCGCACTAGGTCATGCAATGAAGCTATGCTTGGCTGAAGTTCAATATGTCCACGTCTAATTTCCCAAGCTCCGTATACACCACAGTCATATCACGTTCACGTTCTATGTGCAACTCCTAAAATCATGTATCGATAGACTCAAAAGTTGCTCCCAGCGATCGTCTCGATCCTCCAACGAGTGATCATCATTTGTGTCCGCCGAAGCTGTTGTTGGAGCTGGCAACTGTGGTGTGCGCTTCTCAACCCCACCATCGAGCTCCTTGGTGTGATCATCATGGTCAGATTCCCACACCATAGTCCTGTGGGCCTCCTTCATTCTAGCCGTGGAAAAAATTGCGCAGGCCAATCCCATCATACTCAGTCAAAGGTTTGATGTTTGCCTTGTCCCTAGCAACATCAATGGCTATGGATGCAAGCCATGCTATAATGAGGTGTGGGAAATTCATATGGATCTGTTTCTGGATGGGTTTTATGTAATGCACAATGCAATGAAACATGTTCAGACCCACATCTACATCTAACCTATGACGAAGAGCATACAATAGAAATAGATGACTCAGTCTAACAGAGGCTAGAGCATGAGTGACTATTGGCAATATGCACCCGACAATGATTTTATAGAGGATATTGTTGGGAGTTGTTAGGCCTTGAACAAAAAAAAATTCTCTTATTTAAAGGTCTAGACTGATGGCAGAAGTGCTCAAACATGACATTTATGGTCAAGTGGGAAAGAGGCTCTGGAAGAGGCTCTCTATAGGTAGGAAAGAAGACAAATTTGTTGTCGGTCAGACGAAAACATAAGAATGACCTCCAAATGCCCGGTATAAAGTCGAGACCGCATTTGCCTATGCGAGTTTAGTACACCAGACCATCATTAACAAGATGCATGTTATTATAGAATTTAGCCACTATGTCTAGAAGGATAGGAGTGTTGCAAAATATAAAATTTTATAATTAATAATGGGTGACAAATTCTAAGATATTAGGACACTCGCCATGAAAGAACTCTATATGTAGATATCGAGCTAGAATAATTTTGAATGAGTGAGGCCTATCACTAGAACTCTTTCCCTTAGAGGATGTCCTAGAGGTACCTTCACCTTCCTCAATCTACCTACGTTTGGGTCTACATGTAGGCATGAATTCATCAATAATAGGATTAGTAACAATGATATAAACCATAATGTAACGAAATTTAACCATGTCCAAGATAATTACTTAGGAGTCATATATGCCAATGGATTACGATGATGAAGTGGGCATAGTCGGATCAAGAGACACGGGAGCTGACTAGAGAAGCTTCTGAGAAGATGCTAAAACCCTAATGGATGTCAGAGAGAGAGAGAGAGAGAGAGAGAGAGAGAGAGAGCGAGAGAGAGAGAGAGAGTGAGAGAGAAAGAGAGCAGTGAGGAATAGTTGGTTTAGGGTTTGGGATTAGTGAAGAGAAGAACTAGTAGAGAGTCCTATCCTAGGTTGCGAGAGTACTAAGCATCGAAGGGAAGAGGAACATCAGCACCAGTTGCTGGAGAAGGCCGGAAACTTTTAGTGTTTCAAAGGAGAAGAAATCGGGAATTGGGGCAAGTAGCTGAATGGATTTATAAATACACTCTTGTCTTTAAAAACTCGTCTGACATGTATCTATTCGAATAATCAAAACAATGGTTTTAATTGGGAAGTCTGAAACCAATTGATTCAACTAACATGACAAGTCAGTCGACTATTTCAGTTTTTAAATTGAATAGAGACGAATCGATTCGACTGATATCATAAATCAGTCGACTATTTCAGTTTCTAAATTGAACAGAGACGAATTGATTTGATTGATTTCATAAATCAGTCGACTATTTCAGTTTATGAATTCAATAGAGATGAAATGTTTCGACTGATATCATAAATCGATTGACTATTTTAGTTTCTAAATTGAACAGAGAAGAATTGATTCAACTAAGATGAGCTATTAGTCGACTAATATTAGGTATAATATGAATTGATTCAACTAATATTAGGTATTAGTCGAATAATTCCATTTTTAAAGTTAACAGTGATGAATTAATTCAATTGATATTAGATATAAGTGAACTGTTTCAGTTTCTAAATTACAAATAGATTTGATTGATTAACAAATAATATTGGAAGGTCAATAAAAATGATTCATCGATTATGATCACTCAAACACACCATATTTGAGATTCTTAATCCCTCCTCTTTCTTAAGATATGAATTTTAAGATTTTTAGAGTTGCTAAGGTCGATCAACCAATTTTGTTCAAAACTGACTAATGGACCAAATGATATCAGATCAACATGGGGACAAGTCCTATATGTTCATGCTGGTCTCCAGAATCTGTAAATGTCATCTAGCATCATTACAATACATCGTATTGAGAGCAGAGATTTTTTGAACATGATTTGGCCATGAGAAATGGCATTGTAAGCTCAATATAAATGAAACGTAGATGATGATCATTGAACCACACCATATTTGTTTTTCCTTAAGCTTCCCTCTTTCTGATGATGTTAAAATTTCTATTTTTAAGGTACCTAAAGTTCATCAGTTGGTTTTGACCAAAATTGGCTAATTAATCAACCAAATGATATCAGATCGACATGGTGTCAGGTCCTATGTCTCGAGTAGGTCTCATGAATGTCAAAATACCCGCTAATATCATTACGATACATTGTATTGATAGCAACAATTTTTTGAACATGATTCGATCACGAGAAATGATGTCGTAAACTCAATATAAATGAAACATAGATGATGATCACTGAACCACATCATATTTGTGATCCTAGAGCTTCCCTCTTTTTGATGACATTAAAATTTCTATTTTTAAGGTAGCTGAAGTCCATCAGCCGATTTTGATCAAAATTGGTTGATGGACCAAACGACACTGGATCAACATGGGGTCAGGTCCTATATATTTGGGTAGGTCCTATGAATGTGAAAATGCCCTCTAATATCATTATGATACATCGTATTGATAGTAGCAATTTTTAAAAATGATTCGGCCATGAAAAATGACATTGCAAGCTTAATATACATGAAACGTACATGATGATCATTGAACTACATCATATTTGTGATCCTTGAGCTTACCACTTTCTGATAATGTTAAAATTTCTATTTTAAAGGTAGTTGAAGTCTATTAGTCGGTTTTGACCAAAACCAACTAATGGACCAAACGACATTGGATCGACATAGGGTCAGGTCCTATGTATTCGGGCAGGTCTTATGAATGTGAAAATGTCCTCTAAAATCAATACGATACATCGTATTGATAGCAACAATTTTTTGAACAATATTTACCCATGAGAAATGATGTCGTAAGCTCAACATAAATGAAACGTAGATGATAATCATTGAACCACATCATATTTGTGATCTTGGAGCTTCTCTTTTTCTGATGATGTTAAAATTTATATTTTTAAGGAAGCTAAAGTCCAGCCGATTTTGACCAAGACTTTGAGTAATAATCCTAACAATCCTACATGTGTCTTAAGAGTCTCATACTCTTAACACATGATGTTTTGTAAAGACTTTGAGTAATAATCCTAATAAGTAGTCATAGGGTATACGTCTCCTTGTAAGGAGCAGTGGATCCTCTATGGGATATCCAAACACCTTTGAGCATTTTAACTTATACCCAATCATCTCGAGTCCACACCTTCACATAGATGCTTACTTAAGATGTCATAGTATAAGTTTCCATGACCAAGGAGACTTGAATACCTCAAGTCGAAGGAAACTTGCACTTGAACTGTAGTAAGAACTT
>JBAMIE010000107.1:2308954-2324856 GCA_037177295.1 Kaempferia parviflora
AAATGGAAGTTACTAAAACTTCCCTTCTTTCCCTCCTTTTTATACCAAGGAAGAGAAGTGTCTCTTCATCCACTTTCTAACCCTTTAACAAGAATTTCCCTCTCCTTTCTACCAGCACACCCCTGCTGGGGCATCTGGTTATCACATCCTCCTTAAGGCTTAGCTTCCCCAAGAGGTCCAAGGTTCGAACCTTGCTACACCTCTTTTCTTTCTTTTATTTTTTCACTCTTTTATTTTTGAAAAAAATTCCTTAAAGCCTACTAATCATGATGCTAAATGCATATAAAATTTTTGGAAAAATTTTGGGGCATTACAAACTCGGGGCAGGTACCGCTGGTGGCACTGCAAGATAGAAGTGGGTAGGAGCAGCTGGAGGTACTGTAGGTGGTGGTACCGGATAGGGAGCAACTGGCACCGCTGGTGCAAGTGCTGGGTGTGCAGTAGCAGGCACCGGTGGCTGTGGTGCCGCGTATGCAGTAGACACTGCTGGAGGAGGTGCCGGGTACGTAGCAGCAGGCATTGCTGGAGGAGGTGCCGGGTATGCAGTAGCAAGCACTGTTAGTGGAGGTGTCAGGTATGCAGTAGCAGGCACTGCTGGTGGAGGTGCCGGGTATGCAGTAGCAGGTGGTACCTCTGGTGGTACAGTGACTATTGTAGGGGTGGGTACTATGGGTACTGTCGAGGTGAGTTCCTCTTGAGAAGGAACTGTCGGAACCTGTCGAGGGATATCTCCTGACAGCAAATAGGTAAATATGATTAATTTTATAACTTTGTATTTGTAGTAATTCCTGGGTAATAATTTAATAGATATGAAGCGAGGTAGACATACTCCCGCGCCGAGACGAGGTGCTAGACGGCCACGCATGAGGACATTGGAATCCCTGGCGACTGAGGGGTCTACTGAGATCGAGCCTGTCGGTCAGGGACAGATTCCTCATGGTACTGAGGGTGCGTCGGGCTCTTAGGTTCTGACGGTTCCTTCTCAAGAGGTACTCACCTCGACAGTACCCGTAGTACCCACCCCTACAGTAGTCACTGTACCACCAGAAGTACCACCTGCTACTGCATACCCGACACCTCCACTAGCAGTGCCTACTACTACATACCTGGCACCTCCACTAGCAGTGCTTGCTACTACATACCCGACACCTCCTCCAGTAGGTATAATTGCCCTTTTTTATGTATAAAAAGTCTAAAATGAGGTATAATTCATTCTAAATTTAGCATCATTTCATTAAAATCTAGTATATTTTCTAACAATTGGGTAGCTCCGATCGATCGACAATCGATCGTCAATCGATTTAGCATAATCTAATCAATTGGTATGAACTCCCAATTAATTGGTCAGGTGAAACAAAAGTTACTCAATTTGATAGAAAATATTTTAGATTATAGTTTACAGAATTTATAAGGAATTATAGCTCATTTTAAACCTTTTGCACTAAAAAATAGGGCAATTAGGTAAATTGGTGTGTATTAGGGAAGTAAACGAAAATTTATGTGTAGGGAGTGGAAATAAATTTTTTATGATGCCGAAAATTAGGAGGAAATTTTGTTTGTTATTAGGGAATTTCGGACCATTTTCCCCGTGTCTTCAATAATCATAACTAGTCATCCATGTGTAATATAATGCATGAATACATGTAAATTAGTACCTCAGGTCTATAAATTAGACTTGGTAAGGGTGCGTCAAGTCATGCAGTAGTGGAACGCAAGAGCGATGAGAAACCTAGCAGGAAGATATTGTAATGGACTCTCCCTTATAAAATTTTAATTTAATTTTTTATATCATATATTAAACTGATAAGAAGAATAAATATTACACTTAATTTTAGCTAAAAGGTTGAGAAAGGTATATTTTTTAATGTTGTCGACCCAAGGTATTTATAGAAGTTTCTTCGCTAGCGGTGTTACCAATCCTAAGATGTAGGACTAAAGAGAACCATGGTAGTGTATATTTTTATATAAAAACAACCATAAAAATTACTAAGATAGAGAGTTAGTTAGTAATGGTCGAGATTCTTAATAAAATAGTAAGATATTTTTAATACCCAAAATGCCTAACTCATTTTCATATTTAAGAAATCACGTAGTCCTTTTTAATTATACTCTTACTTTATTAGTAGGTGACTAATGATGTATCATAAATCAACTATTATATAATCAATCGATTCTTAAATTTATTGTGCTCGATTTGTGATCAATGATCAACTGTTCATCACACATCAGTCGATTGCTACGGCCATTAGACAACTCTCAAAGTATCTAAATATTATGTCAATTTCAAAGATTTACAATTCTCTATCTTGACTATAAAATATATGTCTAAGTACAAAATTACACTCATGATGATGTTGACTGCTAGGATTATTACATAGCTCTCACGGTGCATTTGGTTGGAGATAATCATTGATAACTTTAGTTATCGAACCAAGGTTATATTATTTAACGTTTGACTTAGGTAATAAATGATTTTCGAGTAGCTCATCTCGCCGGCCACATCAGCAATCGTCATCAAAATTGGGAAATCAAAACTGGGAATGTGTTTACTACCGAAATGAGTGGTTTTTTACAATTTTGGGGTTAACAGGAAAATATTCCCAAAATTATCCTCCCCAGTCTTCCTTTATGATAACCTCCTCTCCGACGCTTTCCCCGTTGTTGCCTACGATGTCCCCCACCTCCATAATTTTGACCTCTCTAGGAACGCCATTGACGACCCCCTCCCGCCATCGCCAGCCCCCTACTGCTAGTGCATACAATGCTCTGATGGAATATCAGAATGTTAAAGTCGCCTTATCTTGATGCCCTTGAGCCTTTCACCAATATCCCACCGACCAATTCCTCCTCTTGCATTCTCAGGGACAAACTAAGCAAAACGAAGAAGAAGAGGAGAGAGAATACTATGAGGTTTGTACTTTTCAACATTGAGGTCTCCCTCATCCTAAACTTTCCCTAAACCTCAGGTGAACGATGAAAGATCTTGGTTTCTGCTCTCCTCTACTACTGTTTCTTTGTCCAATTCTCACTTTGTTATTTCGTTCTCACTAGAATCTCACCGACTGGTTCCTCCTTTATTCTTAGGGAGAAAGAAACCAAGACTATGAGCTATGATTTTTCAACATTGAGGATGTCCATCCTAAATGTTCCCTCAACTTTGCACGAAAGATTTGAAGAAATATCTTAGTTTTTGATCTCCACCGCTAGTGTTTCTTTGTACTTCACACTTTGTTTTTGTTTTTTTCCTCTCGCTAGAATCCCATTGAATGATTTCTCTTTCTTCATTCGTGAGGACAAAGAAAGAAGTCGGAGATGAAGGGGAGTGGGAAGACATTGAGGTATGCATTCTACATAATTTTCTTTAGATATTTTTTTTTTATGTTCTATCAAATAATTTTGTTTACTTCTAGTAAGCAAGTTGATTAATGTTATTAATTTAATTTATTCTAAAAAAATTAATCAAATATTAAATTTATTTAGTTTGAAAAGTATCTAGAATTCAACCAAGGGTAATATAGTAAATATAAAATTAGGTTACATAATATTTACCTAGAATTGAATCAAACAATATTAGATTATATTTTATTCCTCATAACTTTGGTTATGTAATTATATGTGATTACCCTATTGATCACATAATCATGGTTATACATAATAACATGAACCAAATGCACCTTGGTTCTAGTCACTTGAACCAAGGTTATGCATGATAACAAAGTATCTCAAAGTTGTATCAATTTTAAAAATCCATAACTCTCTATCTACACTATAAAATATATGTCTAAATGCATGGTTACACTAAGGATACTATAAGCAATATAATGAACTTATTTGAAGTGTTTTTTAGTTGTCTAAAGTCATCAGCAAATGTTGGCCAAATATAATTGATAGTCTTAGGAATATCAGAATCGCTTCAAAGCAAGACAACTACACTTCTAGGAACCTCCTGAGTTTAATCATACCCTTAGATCTATATTTCAAAGCTTAGATTGAGAGACATGGATTTTTAAAATTTTCACAACCTTAAATAATTTAGTACGAGCTCACTAAAGGATCTAGGTTTGTCATACTTACTAATGCCACTAAAATATTCTTAGAACTCTCTTGGTTTTAATCATCTCAAAATTTTAAAATTTTGAACATTATAGGGTCATTAGCGAGTTTTAACTAAAATTCACTGATGACTTTAGAACCTTTGAATCATTTAAAAAAAAGACTATTACACTTTTTGGGAACCTCCTGAGTGTAATCATGACCTCATATTGGATTCCGCAACCTAGATTAAGAAATATGAGCTTTTAAAATCTTCACAACCTTAAGAAATTTAGAACAAGCTCGATAAAGGACTTAGGTCAATCATATTTACTCACCAATACCAACAAAGTGTTCCAAGGACTCCTCTGGTTTAGATTATGTCAAAAAATTTAAATTTTGAACATTGTAGGGTCATCGGTAAGTGTTGGCCAAAACTCATTGATGGTCTATTAGAGGGTTGTGTACACATAATTTGCCCTATTTTATTTGTGGATATTTTTCCATAATGAATCTTAAAATCGCTTCAAATCAAGATCATTACACTCCTAGGAGCCTTCTTAGTGTAATCATGCCCTCATATCTAGATTTCACATCCTAGATTGAATTAAATTGTCTTAAGGTTATGAAGATTTCAAAACACACACATCTCTCAATCAAGAGATTTAATAATTTTCATTGATTTTTTTAATGATGTATTTTTGTGGAGTTGATAAATTTTTATTGAAACTTATATAATCTCACAGAGTTGTGAAAAGAACTCCATGAAGTTTTATAGACTTTTTTACAAGACTTTTACATACATTTATAAATTTTTTCATAGAAACTTGTGAATTTTATAATTTAATAATATCTTATAAAAACAAATACAAATGAGTTATATTCATTTATATAAATCAAATTTTCAATTATTAGATTCAATTAAACATAAATAATTAATTATTCAATACTTTTTAATGATACACAATATCAATATCAAGTATCCAGATAATAAAAAAATACTGAGAATTTGTGATATGTTTTCAATAGTCTTTTATGGAAAATAAAAAATCTAAGGTTCATTATTGCCAATATGGTGAACATTGCTCCACATTAGATTCATTATTGAATCTCTCCATGCATTGGCATTTGCTCGTTGTTATTCTTGAGTATCAAATAATTGATCAAAACAATCACCATCATGAACTTGTTCTGGCAAGGATGCTAAACTCATTATCTAGTTCAACTGGAAACATCAGGATCCCATCCAAAACCAGAGTTATGACGCATAAACATACACTAGTTGTTGTACCTCTATTTGAACCATTTTAAATGACTTTGATATTATGTGAAAGCCTTTTATATTACAAGTTTTTTTTGTTTAAAGCTGGCAGTATTTTTATTTCTATGGTTTTTTTGCTAAGACTCCACTTCTATCACGTCATCCTTGCATGGCAACCTCAACCATGAGTTTTAACATTTCGTTACTCTCTTTAGTTGTCCATACATTATATTTAACCTGCAAATTTTTCATTGGCAATATCACTTAAATATATATGAGATAGAAAATAAATACAAAAGCATGCCTAACATACCTACTTATAAAATATGACACACATATGACCTTTGAATATTTGATCATAATGATTCAAAATTTTTTATGAAAAACATACCTTTGAAAGCTGACAATGAGAACCCTCGATTGTGTAGTTTTCTAGAGAGAAAGGAATGTCTCATCTTGTGAGAGAAGAAAGAGATGAAACCGCCCCAAACTTTATACCAAGAACCCTTCGACCCCTCACTTCTTATCCGACGACTAGGAACCAAATTTTTTATCGAAAGAACTTGATTTGCCATAACAACAAGAGGAACACCGACATGCACCTCTTTGGGATCGGGAACAAGAAAGGAAGAAGAAGAAAAGCTAAGATTTTACAGCTCAAAGCAAAGTGACTTGAAGGATTGCAAGAACAACATAACAGAAAAGAGATCATCGCATAAAGAAAATTAGCGACCGTGATAAGCAATGGCGGCACGAGAGGATGAGAAAGTGAGGAAGAAACCGAGAGATTTTGAGGGAATCAAGAGATCAAAATAAACTAAGAGATGTCACGGATGTTCAGAGGATGTCGAGGAAGAAACTGAGAGATGTCGAGAGGATGGAGAGGAAATCAAGTGAGGGAATTCTAATAAGGAATCTGGAGAGGGAATCAGAAGATGAAAAGAGAGAGTGAAACAAGAAGGAATTGGTGGGGCGTCGCCGACCTTCACTGGCGATAGCTACAAGGAAGGGGAGGAGGGAGGGTGTGCGTGTGAGAGGATAACGTCAAAGAGGTGAGAAAAAGAAAAAGACGTATAGGGTTAAAAGTCTATAGAAATCTCAAGGGTGAGTGGATGACTTTTTTTATTTTTAAAGTTATATCAAATGTTTAAAGTTTGTACCCAAGGAATTCTAAAAGAATCCATAAAATCTATTGAAAGTTTGGATACCAAAAGATTTTCATAGAGTTTTAAAAAGTCAAGTTTAAATACAATATGACATTTTAAAACTCTATAACAATCTAATTTGGATATCACTAGACTTCTATGGAATTTATAAAAGTCTAGATTGAATATATCTAGACTTTTAAAATTCATAAAAGTAATTAAAAGTCAAAGATTAAAAAACATGGATTTTTAAAATTTTAGAACCTTAAATAATTTAGCACGAGCGCATTAAAGGGCCTAGGTTTGTCATACTTACTCACTAACACCATTAAAATATTCTCAGAACTCTTTTAGTTTAAATCATCTCAAAATTTTAAAATTTTGAACATTATAGAGTCATTAGCGAGTTTTAACTAAAATTCACTGATGACTTTAGAAACCTCAGAATCATTTCAAAAAAAAAGCTATTACACTTTTAGGGAACCTCCTGAGTATAATCATAACCTCATATTGGATTCCACAACCTAGATTAATAGATGTGAGTTTGTAAAATCTTTACATCCTTAAGAAATTTAGCACAAGCTCATTAAAAGGACTTAGGTCAGTCATATTTACTCACCAATACCAGCAAAGTGTTCCAAGGACTCCTCTAGTTTAGATTATGACAAAAATTTTAAATTTTGAATATTGTCATCGATAAGTTTTGGCCAAAACTCATTAATGGCCTATTAGAGGGGGTTTTTTTTAACGCTCCTATTAGAGGGTTGTGTACACATAATTTACCCTATTTTATTTATGAAAAATTTTCAATAATGAATCTTAAAATCGCTTCAAATCAAGATCATTATACTCCTAGGAGTCAGTCTCCTGAGTATAATCATGCCCTCAAATCTAGATTCCATGTCCTAGATTAAATTAAATTGTCTTAAGGATATGAAGATTTTAAAAACACACATCTCTCAATCTAGGTAGTGGAATCTAAAGGGGGTATATTCAATCAAAAGATTTAATAATTTTCATTATTTTTTTTAGTAATAGATTTTTATGGATTTGATAGACTTTTATTGAAACTTATAGAATTCACAGAGTTGTGAAAAGAACTCCATGGAGTTTTATATATTTTTTCCCAAGACTTTTACAGACACTTATAAACTTTTTCATGGAACTTATGGATTTTATAATTTAATAATATCTTATAAAAACAAATACAAATGAGTTATATTCAATTTATAGAAATCAAATTTTCAATTATTAGATTCAATTAAACATAAATAATTAATTAATCAATATTTTTTAATGATACACAATATCAATATCAAATATCCAGATAATAAAAAAAATACTGAGAACTTGTGATATGTTTTCAATAGTCTTTTACGGGAAAGAAAAAAATATAAGGTCGTTATGGCCAATATGATGAACATCGCTCTACGTTCAATTCACTATTACATCTCTCCATGCATTGACATTTTCTAGTTATTGTTCTTGAGTATCAAATAATTAATCAAAGTAATCACCATCATGAATTTGTTCTGGCTAGTTCAACTGGAAACATCAGGATTCCATCCAAAACTAGAGTTATGATGCATAAACTTATAATAGTTGTTGTACCTCTATTTGAACCATTTTAAATGACTTTGATATTGTGTGAAAGTCTTTTTGATTGCAAGTTTTTTGTTTAAAGCTGGCAGTATTTTTATTTCTACGTTTTTTTCTCAAGACTCCACTTCTATCACGCCTTCCTTGCGTGGCAGCCTCAACCATAAGTTTTAACAATTGGTTGCTTGCTTCAGTTGTCCATAAATTATATTTAACATGAGAATCTTCCATTGGTAATATCACTTAAATATACATAAGATAGAAAATAAATACATAAGCATGCCTAAATATACTAGCTCGTAAAATATGACAAACATATGACCTTTGAATATTTGATCATAATGATTCAAAAATTTTCATGAAAAACATACCTTTGAAAGTTGGCAGTGATAACCCTCGATTGTGTAGTTTTCTAGAGAGAAAGGAACATCTTATCTTGTGAGAGAAGAAAGAGACGAAACCGCCTCAAAACTTTCTACTAAGAACCCTTCTACCCTTCACTTCTTATCTGATGACCGTGAACCAAATTGTTCATCGAAAGAACTCGATTTGCCACAACAACAAGAGGAACACTGACATGCACCTCTTTCAGATCTGGAACACGAAAGGAAGAAGAAGAAAAGCCAAGATTCTATATCTTAAAGTAGAGCGACTCAAAGGATCGCAAGAACAACATAACAGAAAAGAGATCGTCGAAGGAAGAAAATCGACGACTATGATGAGCAGCGGTGGCACAAGAGGATGAGAAAGCGAGGAAGAAATCGAGAGATGTCGAGGGAATCAAGAGATGAAAGAAACTGAGAGATGTCGAGGATGTTGAGAGGATGTCGAGGAAGAAACTGAGAAATGTTGAGAGGATGGAGAGGAAATCAGGCGAGGGAATTCAGATAGGGAGTTCAGAGAGGGAATCAGGAGATGAAAAGAGAGAGTGAAACCAGCAAGAATTGGTGGGGCGTTGACGACCTTCACCGGCGACGATTACAAGGAAGGAGCGGCGGTAGGGTGTGCTTGTGAGAGGATAACATCGAAGAGGTGAGAAAAAGAAAAAGACATGTAGGGTTAAAAGTCTATAGTAATCTCAGGGGTGAGTAGATGACTTTTTTTTAATTTTTAAAGTTGTATCAAGTGTTTAAAGTTTGTATCCAAGGAATTCTAAAAGAATCCATAAAATCTATTGAAAGTTTGGATACCAAAAAATGTTCATAGAGTTTAAAAAAGTCAAGTTTGAATACCACATGACTTTTTAAAAATCTATTAAAATCTAATTTGAATATCATTAGATTTCTATGAAGTTTATAAAAGTATAGATTGAATACTCTAGACTTTTAAAATGAGACATGGATTTTTAAAATTTTTACAACCTTAAATAATTTAGCACAAGCTCATTAAAAGTATAGGTTTATTATACTTACTAACACCAACAAAATATTCTTAGACTCTCTTCGTTTAAATCATCTCAAAATTTTAAAATTTTGAACATTATAGAGTTATTAGTGAGTTTTTACTAAAGTTCACTGATGACTTTAGAAACCTCAGAATCATTTAAAAAAAAAGACTATTACACTTTTTTGGAACCTTCTGAGTGTAACCATAACCTCATATTGGATTCCACAACCTAGATTAAGATATGTGAGTTTTTAAAGTCTTTACGACCTTAAGAAATTTAGCACAAGCCTGTTAAATGACTTAGGTCAGTCATATTTACTCACCAATACCAACAAAGTGTTCCAAGAACTCCTCTGGTTCAGATTATGTCAAAATTTTTAAATTTTGAACATTATAAGGTCATCGGTATGTTTTGGCCAAAACTCATTGATGACCTATTAGAGGGTTGTTTTCACATAATTTACCCTATTTTATTTGTGGATATTTTTCCATAATGAATCTTAAAATTGCTTCAAATCAAGATTATTACACTCCTAGGAGCCTCCTGAGTATAATCATGCCCTTAGGTCTAGATTCCACATCCTAAATTAAATTAAATTAAATTAAATTGTCTTAAGGTAATGAAAATTTCAAAAACTCTCATCTCTCAATCTATGTATTGGAATCTAAGTCTTACTGCATAATTACATTTAGGAGACTCCCAAGAGTATAATGGCCTTAGTTGAAAGCAATTTTGAGAATTTTAAGGTCATCAATGAGTTTTAGGCAAAACTCACTAATGATCCTATAATATTCAAAATTTCAAAATCTTGACATGTTTTGAATAAGGGAGTCATAGGTGTTTGAAATGTGAATGAAATAAAGAGGTAAAGAAGAAGAGACTCTATTATGTATGAGTTTTTAGTCCCACATTGAGAGTCTTTTAGCTTTATTATTGGTTTAAATTATGACACATGCATTGATATCGTGAACATATATATGGGGAGAGACTCTCTCTCACTCGTGGGTACATAGGGGGTGCAAATCTAGGCCTCATATTTGCTCTAAACCAAGTTGACTCTTATGTGAGCATAACTTACTCGTGTCAAATATGGACCGATCAAGGCAAAAATTTCCTCATACGAATGAAATTAATGATGATTCCATAACATCTCATCATTAATGATATATTAAACTCATTAATGGTGATTCTGTAACGTCTCAACATTAATTGCAATATTAAAACTATTAATGGTGATTTCATAACGTCTTGGCATTAATGACGACATTAAACTATTCATTGCAGCGATGGGTGAGAATTCCTATAAAAGGAGTTCTTGAGCAAGAGTAGAGAGAGAGAGAGAGAGAGAGAGAGAAGAGAAGCAAAAGCAAAAGAAATCATCCACTTTCATTCCCCGATTCTTTCCTTTTAAGCGTGCATTCGCTCAACTTAACTACTCATGATAGCACTTGGATGCATTCTCAGTTCACAATGAACAACCAGTGATTGGCTGTATGTGTGGTTCTGCTATTGTATCCTGGGAAACAGATGAACCGAGAGAAACTCAAAGCATAGCCGGAGGAGGAGAGAATCTGTTTCAAGAAAATTGCGTTGAGCACAAGCCTCAGCATCTCAGTCGACAAATTTATTTCCTGACTCGTTTATTCTAACTCCCGACTCAGCTTCCGACTCCCAACTAAGTGACTCTACTTTCATACTCGGTGATACGAAGCAACAATCTTTCTAACAACTTAGAAGTTTAGCCTAACTTTCAAGGCTAATAACTTGTGTTATTTGCTTAGATCATCTCAATAGATAAGTCTGAATTTAGTTTGTAAATTCAATATTTTTTTCCCAAAATCTCCAGCAACAAATTATCCAACAATCTTGAAACTATAGAACCTTTGAGGGCGGCAAGAGGGGGATGAATTTCCTGCAAATAAAAAAAATACCTTTCTCAAACTTATAGGCTTATACAAACACACTTAAAAAACTTAGAATGCTAATTAAAACTACAAGACAACAGATTTACTGTGTAGCAACCGGGGAGGTTGCTAATCCAAGATAGATGAAGCACACTATCAGGATCTCCATCACGAACAAATCATCGGAGGTGGAGAAGCCTCGTATACGGAAATTATCGTTCGTAAAAAGAGAAGCTCGAATAGAAAAGAATACAGTGTATGTTATTTTGATACAAGGTGAACCAGGGCACTAGGAGCCTTCCCGGGCGCCCGGACTAGTCCGGGCACCTTCACATGGATGCGCCAATCCTCATTCGCAACGGCTCCGAAAATCTAAGTTCAGGCACTCGAATTGCTAGGGCGCCCACCGGTACGCTACGGCGCCCGACTTGGCCCGGAGGGGTCCGGGCGCCCTGGACCACTCGAAGGTTGACTTTGACCAAGGTTGGCTTCCGGTAGCTTGGGTGATGTCGGGCATTCGGAATAGGGCTCACTGGAACCCATTTTATGTCCTCCTCGAGCGAGCTTCCTCCTCGGCTTCTCGTCCCTCGGACCGCCACGTGCGTCCTTCTCGCTCCACCGGTGTACTCTTCCGTAGCATCTTATCGCTCGAATGCGCCGAGCCTGTCGACTCTCTTTCCGCGCAATCCTTCTCGTCTGCCACGTCTTTCGCTCGACTTCTTATGTTCCTTGTAGGACCCTTGCGGTCGGCAAAAAAGGGGGTGAATTGCCTACAAATTCAAAAAGCTACCTTTCTCAAACTAATATGCTTTAAACAAACTCACTTAAAATAATATTAAAAAGATATTAAAGAAAAGGTATGAGACAGTAGATTTACTTGGTTTCACAATCACAGGATTGCTACTCTAAGGAAGATAAGTGCATTATCAAACTCTCCTTTTTGAATTAGTCATCGAAGGCGGAGAAGCCTCGTACACAGAAATTATGCTCATAAATGAAAAACTCGAAAGTAGAAGAGATTACAAATTTTGTTATATGAAACAAGGAGAATCAAAACTCTATTTATAACCTCTAGTAAATTCTATCTCGGAGCATTCCCTCGTGCCTGGACCGGTCCGGGCGCCCCGAGTGGATAAATTTTATCCCTCCGCAGATGTCTCATAAACGAGCAGCGGATAAAACTTTATCGACTTCCAGGCGGCCAGACTTGTTGATAATGCTTGAGTGTTGTACAACAAGTGTATCAAATTACAATTAAGTATCGAACATCTCTACACTAAGGTAGCATAGGGATAATTCGGGTTGTCTCTCACATGAAACTAGTGATAGGACGTTTATTTTCAGATGAAATCGACCAAGGATTGTTTTTGAGATTTTGTACTCTAAACATAATGCAATAAATAAAGTCTTAACTGACCATCAAAGATGTATTCACAGCGTGGTGTCACTCTATGCTACAAATAACACTATCAACAGAAATAACATCCAAGAAATGAAACTAAAATCCTATCTAATTATCGAAGACCCACTTGCACCACATTGTTACCCTACGACAAAAGAATAATCATCAATAGACATAACATGAATGAAACATAATTAACACAAACATGCATAAGGAAAGCACAGTCAAACAAAGATAATTGACTAAACAACTTTAACAACTACTGAACAAACCTAATTATACATAATTGAAAAGCTTGCACGACATTGTCACACTATGAAACAGGATTAACAATCATGCATAAATGAAACTATATGAAGTGTATAATTAAACAATCCAAAATGCATAAGAACATAATAAAATCAAACATGAAAGTAAACTACGTTAACCAAACCACTCTTCCACAATCTGATCCAACCGACGACTCTCCGCCGTAACACAAAAAACCCAGATCTAGAACCACCAGAGCTGGAGGACAGCAACACAGACGACTAACTGATCATGGATGATGATATGGAATGGTTGGTTCTTCTTGGAGCTGAACCACTTTCATGAAGATTAACTAGAAGAGAGTTATTGTTCTCTCCCACTTATCTATTGCTTCCACCAACACAAACCACGTGAAGTTGAAAAGCTTGGATGAAATAGAGAAAGACAAAAACGCATTACATCACAAATGAAGTGAACACAATACAGATAAATGCAACTCAGAAATTTATCACATCTGAAAGAGAAGTTTAAACAGGAGCTTTGTTCTGCCAGATGAGGTGCAATGAACAATAATTTCTTGCCCGAGAAGAAGATAACACTAAGCTGTCGGATTGTAGAGGAATGGATAATAAGCTTCTGGACAAGGGAATTGGAGATCAACGATGAACTTGCTATTGTGTTCTGCTGGAGAAAAGTAGTATACATTGGAATCGCTGGAACAGCTCTGCTTTTGCAACCACTTCCACAGAGATTCAACAGTAGCCCTCAGTCTAAGATTACAGAAGGAAACTCCACCGGAAAGTTAAAGCATAGCCGTCGGAATGGTGATGAACAGATGCCTCCTTCCTCCTCTAAGTTGGCCGAAGCAGAAACTGAATGGCTCGCCAGAGAAGAAGATGGGCAGGCGTCTCCTTCCTCCTCTGGAATCCCACTGCCTTCGCAAACCACGTCCACAGGAGGTCTCCTCTGAGGTAGGGACAGAAAGGGAAAGGCTCATCGGAGAAGAACCATTCCGACGAAAACCCTACATTGGAACCGCTGCCGCCTGTTGGAGAGAATCAGAGATGAGAAGAAAACATGTCTCGCCGGAGCAAACCACTCCCGTAAGAACCCTCTGTGATGTCGTCTCCGTCCACAGTTGCCGCTAGAGTCGCCGTCCGTCAAGAACATCGGAGAAGAGGATTAGGGGCGTCGGGCTTGCGCGAGGAGAAAGGAGAAACGAGAAGAACACTAGTTGCCCGAGTCGGCTTCACTCGAACCGCAATTGCCCTTTTAAGTTTTAACCCTTGCGTTGAACCGGACCAAAATGAAGTTAAGAAATACAATAATAATAGGGTTTTGAAATTGGACTTCTCCCATTGGGCTTGGATTTTGGACTTTGAATGAAGTTTTTGATTTGATTGTTGAATTGGATTCTTCGTCGCTTCAAATGTCCAAGACTCAAATCAACTAGTTCAAATTAAACCGGTGTAGACCAAATCGGCATTCTCCTCCTTGATCTATCGTCATCTCTTTCAATCCTTGCAAATCAAAATATACTTAAATAATAGTAAAAAATGATCATTAAATAGAAAGGAAATAAGATGAAGATCAAAATGGACTCCACTCATGATTTAAGATAAAAACATCGATGTAAACATAAGAGGGAATCAAAATATTGAATTATAATAATAAAATCAAGTGTCCAAATGTCGGTTATCACTCGTCCGGGCGCCCGGACCACAGGGCGCCTGACCCGGTACCTAACGACGCCCAAAGCAGCTTGGAAGGGTCCGGGCGCTTGGACTTGGTCTGGGCGCTGAGACCAGTCAACATGGGGTTGACTGGTCCGGTTCCCTCCGGCTTGATTTGGTTCCGTCCGGCTTGCTCACAAAGCCTCCGACTTCATCTCTAGTCATTTGGGTGATTTCGGACATCCGGAATAGAGCTCACCTAAACCCATTTTCCTTCCTTGCTCGAGCGAGTTTCCTCCCCTATTTCTCATCTCTCGGACTGCCGCGCGCATTCTTCTCGCTCCGCCGGTGTACTCTTCTACAACTTCTCGTCCGTCAGATACGCCGAGCCCATCGACTCTCTTTTGCGCCATCATTCTCATCCACTGTGCCTTTCGCTCAACTTCTTGTGTTCTTAAATTTCTGCACACTTAGACACAAGGTTAGATTATGACAAGACCTAACATAATTTGGTTGATCATATCAAAACTAACCTTGGGCACCAACATTCCCAAGCTCCTGCATACTTAGACATAATGTTAGATTATGACATGACCTAACATAACTTGGTTGATCACATCAAAACTAACCTGGGGCACCTTTAATCTCCCCCTTTTTGATGTAAGCAACCTCAGTTAAGATAGGGTAAACTAAACAAAATTTAGACTATTAAGTGCAATAAAAATATAAACAAATAAGTGCAAATGTAAAAGATAAAAGATTGCAAGCTAAAAATTAAAAATTTACTACCTCCTCCTAAACTTATCATTACTCTCCCCCTTTGATCACATTAAAAATGGGGACACAAAATTTAGAAAATATCTAAATTAATTTAAGGTTTAAGTAAGGTAGTAAAAAAAACTTTGAAAATTTATTCTTAAAAATTTGAAAATTTAAATTTTAAACACCAAATTTGAAAAATTAATTTTAAAATTTGTTTAACTTAAAAAATTTTAGAAAAAAAATTCTTGTTGACTATAACTTTTATCAAGTATGTAAAATATTTTTTACAAAAAATATGGATTTTGTATGATTGAGAAATAATAATTTTTACAAAATGCATTAGATAATTAAGAAAAAATATTTTTCAAAGTCAAAAAATTATAAAAATTTTTCTAAGTGTTGGAAACCAGAAAATTTAGGGGGCGTTTGATTTACATATTTTCTATTTTTGTTTTCTAGAAAATGCGCGTTTTCCAGAAAATAGAAAA
>JBAMIE010000107.1:2347235-2361202 GCA_037177295.1 Kaempferia parviflora
AAATGGCTGAAATCCATCTGCGGAAAGTCCAAGCCTCACATTACGTGGTTCCATTGCAAATGAGGGAAATATTGTATTCAGATGTTTCCACGCAGGTGAGTCACATGGATGACACATTATATCTCCTTCGTGTACATAATTTTGATGTCATCTAATGTGGCTTGCTATTGCGGCAGATGCATACAATCGTTGTAGCCTAGGAGTTAAGGGAAAGTGATACATGCATTTGAAGGGAATATTTTTCTTCTTCTTCCCAGTTGTGCGACTACTCTGCTTATAACAAGGGTGATTATACATCTTGCATTCCATTAGTTCACTATCTTCATTTCAAAAGATCATGCAATTATTTATACAATAATGAATTTTTTCTACTGGCAGACCCAAATCTCTAATCAATTTCTTTGTATTGTAAAAGCTATCAGTCATGCAATTATCAGCGGGGAGCAACTCTGACATCAATTGACATATTTGATCATAACAATTCTCAGAGAAATGATGTTCTGCGTTCATATTCAGTAATCTTGCTATAACTGATAGTTGAGAATGACCAGAAGGAATGCCTTCCCACAATTCTCTTTCACTAGCCTTCAGCATGTCAAACATTTTCTGAACTTTCGGTCTTGGTGTTTCCTCTACATTCGATTGATCATATGCATTTATTACGTCGTAAACCATTAATTGCATTGCATTCACATTACTTGATGATTCCTTTTAGCAATCTGGCAAGATGACGAAGCAAAGGAGGCCCAATTTATTCAAATACATATGGCTCTTCATGACAATACCAGTTGTAATAATTTGGAACAAACTCATACCTACATATATGGGTTTTCACTGTGTCCTTATCGCGGAAAGCTGTATTTCTACATCTGCGTTGATTACATGGACACTTTAACTCGGCACCATTTAAACATTCTGGATGAAGCTTAGCAAACATAACAAACTCTTCAACTCTGGTAAAAAAAATTCTTGCCTGATAAATCCATTGTCTAATCTATTGTACATCCAAGCCTTGTCCATATACATTGTATCCTAAAGGGAAAAAAAATTATAGTGTGATTACTCATTTCAAACTCTACAATTATATATCTTACTTAAGATAATTAAGCACAAACATAATCAGTAAAGAAATCATACACCCTTGCACAAAACCAACCGATAAGAAATGTACATAATTTTGCTTTTCATTATCATGAAACTTGATAGCTGTTAAATTAAATCTTTGTTACAAAATTTCATCAAGAATCTATACACAACTATCAAAAAGCTAAAATGGAACACTATGATTTGGATTCGAACACATCTGATGTAACTAACAAGCATAAAAAAATAAACTGTGTTTGATTCGGCAGCGCCTGCACTGTCCGGTGCTGGTCCAAGCAACACCGGCATGTGCCGGCACTGGTCGGTCCCGGCACTGCTCTGGACCAGCGCCGGCACTATCCGACGTTGGTCCAAGCAGCGCCGGCACGGGCCGACGCTAGTCGGTCCCAGCACTGCTCCGAGCAGTGCCCTAGTTTAGGGGGGAGGAGGAGAGCGTACCTGCGAATGCCAGAGCTGGAGAAGTCGGAGGAGAGACGAGACGCCGCCGGAGAGACGAGAGCACGTCGGAGACAGCGGAGAGATGAAATCGCCGGAGAGAGGAGAGGGAAATCGCTCGCGCGTGGAGAAGAAGGAAATCGGGGACGAGCGGGCTGATAACCTAAATTAACTTGTCCGTCGCTAATAGCGACGTAATATATATATCCGTCGCTATTAGCAAAAGATAATTAATTACCCGTCGCTAATAGGAACGGCATCCAAAAAACCGTCGCAACTCGTTAGGGTTTAGAGATTAATCGCAGCCGGGAAACTTGATATACTGTCACCTCCACGACGGATAAATATATCCGTCGCGAATAGCTACGGACAATTAATTGTCCGTCGCTAATTGCGACGGATAATTAAATATCCGTCTCCAAGTGCGACGGATATTTAATAATCCGTCGCAATTAGTGACGGATCTAAAAATACCCATCGCAACCCTTTAGGGTTTAGCGATTGCAGTCGCGAACTCGGCAGACTGTTACCTCTGCGACGGAAATATATTTATCCGTCGCAACCAGTGACGACTATATATATCCGTCGCTATTTGCGACGGATGATTAATTCTCCGTCGTTAATTGCGACGGATAAATATATCCGTCGCAACCCTCTAATTTATTTACCTGCCACCCTCTTGCGGCGGCTGTATATATATCCCTCGCTATTAGTGACATGTATATATATACCTGTCGCTACTAAAGACGGATATATATATAGCCGTCGCTAAACTGACAAAAATAGCTACGAGATATTTAATTGTCATCGCTATTTTCGATGGTAAATTAATAACCGTCGCTAATAACGACGAATTTAAAACCCTGATCGTTAAATTCATCGCTAAAATAGGATATTTTTATAGTGTTAAGTTTGCCTCATATCCGTTCCTTCGTTGCTTTCTTTGGGATCCATCCGGTTTGACAAAAAGCTTCCATCTCCAGGGAAAGTAGAAAACGCCAAGCAAATGCCCCGTCACTGTCGCCTTTTTCATTTTTAAAAAACTACGAGTTGTTATTTTTTTAATTAAATGGATTAGGTGAGTAATCGGTTAAATTGAATTTATTTTAATCTATTTGAAGTTATTTTAATTTTTAAAATTTTAAATTAATTAAATTGATTAAACAGAATAAATTCAATATCAGTGATAATATAACAATTATCAGTTTTGCTGGTCAAGTTGATATTCGGATATGGCCTGTCAATAGAGAATAATAGTTTGATTCCCGATAAGTATAAATTCTGTTTCCAATTATCTCATTTGTCAATAGCGATTTGATCGGTCATTTAAAAAAAGATTAAAATCTTAATTTCTTACTCGACTAGTTAGTAATAGTCGATTCATGATGTATACTTATTAGTTGACTGCTTTTTTAACTATTAGTTGACTGTTTAATATTATTAAGTATTGCTTATCCGTACAAAGAAGTGGAAAATATACAAATTAGAATCGGAGGACGTTGGGACATTTGTCTGATGCAAACGTACCCTTAGTAAAGAAAAGAAGAGAGAGAGGGAGAGAAAATTGGTAGGTGATCGTCGACGACGCGACGAGATGATCCCTTCCCTCGGAAGCGCCCTCGCCCACATACTACCTCTTTCGCTCTCTCTATATGTCACTATCCACCACCACCACCACCGCCGTCGTTTTATTCCCTCCCTCCCTCCTCTCTCCCCAATAAGGCAACTGCAGGCTTCCGTGCGATCTCTCGATTCTCTCCTACTGTCACTTCCCTAGCTAGCTCTACTGTCACTTCGCGGGGTGACGGAGGCGATGGATCCGTCGGACGCGTCGTTTTGGGTGGACTTCCTGCAAGGGATGCTGAAGCCTGTGGCGGCGCTGTCGGTGGTGCTGATGGCCGTCGCTCTCTCCTTCGCCCAGAAGCTGAAGCTCGAGGGCGAGATGATCTACGCCATCGCCCGCGCCTTCCTCCAGCTATCTATCATCGGCTTCGTCCTCCAGTTCATCTTTTCCCAGAAAAACACCGCCTGGATCATCCTCGCCTACTTATTCATGGTACTCTTCTTTACTCGAAACAAAATCGAAGCTTCGCAACTGGGTTGTTGTATACTCTTCTTAATTTGTCTTGTGGGTGGAAATTCACATCTTTTTGGGAAGGTAATTAAATTTGATGTATTTGAAAATATATTTGATAACACCTTCCATACAACTCAACTTGGTAACATATAAGATAGATATATTTAGTACCACCTAAAATACAACTATATATTATATAATTTGATAACACCTATAATATAATTTATGTCACCTTGTAGTTATGAAACAAATAAAAAAAAAAAAATAGTGCTTTAAGGTTGGTACATGAAGCCATTTTAAGATTCATGCATGAAAAAAAACAATCCCTTTCATATGATATACATGAAGGGCCCTTTGCCCCCACGAATTTAGGCATTTAACTGAGATGGTAAATGGATGACAGATTTGCTCAATGAGAGAAGGGTTGAATCTCGGGCCGGCAGGGGCATAAATCCCTGCACCCGACACCCTCCCATCTATCTTACCTCTCAGTCATCGTGATTTACCTTGGTGATGGTCATGGAGTGCGCGCTGACGGGTGAGCATAATCGTCTTTTTTTTTTTTTTGCCTAATACACGAAGGACCCTTTGCTAAGGTGACGACTTCACCTTTTGTTGAAATACATGAAAGCCCTTTATGCCATTCTTGTCTAATTCTTAGTCTAAAAAGAGGGTTATTTAGTTAAATAGCATTCATATACCCAAACACTTGCTTTCACCATTCTAAAGCCAAATTGTTAGCATTCATCATGACATTATTTTTGCAAGCAAGGCCTTGTCAAGTACCTTTTATGCTTTCAAATAGTTCTCCTTGTGGAATTCATTGTTACCTTTAGAGAAGAAATATCAACACCTTTCATCCTTTTATACAATTCATTTCATTTGCCTCTATAGGCTATTTTTGAAGAATTGGATCCATATAAAACAACCTTTTATCTTAAGTTAAATCAGAGTATAATATCAAAAATGTTTCATCCTTTTATACAATTCATTTCATTTGCCTCTGTAGGCTATTTTTGAATAATTGGATCCATATAAAACAACCCTTTATCTTAAGTCAAATCAGTGTATAATATCAACATCTTTCATCCTTCTGTACAATTCACTTTCATTTGCTTTGAGAGGCTATCTTTGAAAAATTAGATTCACTAAAAAAAATTATCTTAAATTTTAAATTGGAGTAAAATTTTCAACACATAGAGAAAATTACCGTAAGGTCACTACTTTCTTTCAACTGTTAAAAAATAATTATATGCTTTTGTAAAAGCCAAGGTTCCTAATCTCAAGTTGTGTTGGAGTTTCGGTGTTTGACTGGAACAATACTATTTCAATATTGCGCAGACGTTCCGATGCATGGTGGTAGTGATCAATTGAATGTTGAGGGAGGAAGGAATTGAAGCATAGGAAGGATACATTGCCTATGCCAAGTGGTATCAAGTTTTAGTAATTTATCTGAACGATATGTTTTGACCATTTTACTTTATATGGTACGAGATTTCAAACCATGATCAAGACCACTATTTAGATCAAAGAGATCCTTCAATAGGAAGGAACTTGACTTAACTGTTGAGGAACAAATAGCTCATAAGAGAGGAACGAAAAGGGAGGAATTATAAAAGAGTCTATGAAACAATGCTACAAACTACTCAAAAAGCAAGGCAATTCAGATCAAAGGCTGTAGTTGGATCCTGCTTACTATAGAGTGAATGAACTAAGACTTCTTACTCTTTTGTAGCATTGTAGCTCAACCAATGTGATGGTGATAAATCCGCAAGTGCATGTGGAGATGTCAACAAGTAACAAAATATCGAATCCACAGGGACTGTGAATCGAGTACTAGTCGGAGTGACAAAATTGGTTATCTAGAGAATCATGGTTGTGTGTGGTCATAAAAAAAGGTTGATCAAGTAGACAGAAAATAATCAGAAAGAAAGCAGAGCGATAACAGCAAGAAGACAAAGTGATTAAAGTAGAAGGTAGAGAGATCACAGTAGGAAGATAGCGGGATCAAAGTAGGAAGATAGCGGGATCAAAGTAGGAAGCAGTGAGATCACAGAGAGAATGCAATAAGATCTCAGTAAGAAGGGCAGAGATGATCACAATAAGAACAGTAGGTGAAGGCAATTCTAGGATTTTGGTTTCGCCACAATGATTGTAAACACCTAATCTATGTTTGGTTTCCTATCCTCATTGGGTATTTATGTAGGTAGACTATCCTATGGTATATGATGTGAATTTTTAGAACTACACTAGCGTATCAATTCTAATTAGTTGTCTACTATTAGAGCGGTAGAGCTGAGGAATTGCTTTCCTAAGGAGACCTTGTCACAAGATTCCATAACCCCGACTTGCCCTCTCCTACTGCGTGTCGACGAATTGGAATTGATCCATTAAGATATATGACAACCGTAACATACCGTTTTACTTTCGTAGGCGGCTCTCCACGTCTCGGGTTATACCGGCCGGAGGATTGGGTTCTCCTTTCGATTCATCCCCAAATCCTCATGGGATATGAATCTGGTAATTTTGCCATCAAGATCGTGTATACAGAATAAACCCAGATTATAAACACACATTTCATCGAACAAGTAACATGTAAACTCAATACATTAAATGAAAGGTGTTCACATATCAAAAGTGTTACACCCTATATCCTAGAATCAAGAGAACTACTCCATAATAAAAGAATTACAAACCAAAGACACTAAAAGGGGCATTCATACCGTCCAAAACAGAGAATAGAGAGAAAGAAATACTTAGGGAGAAGATTCCCAATGCCTTTGGAATGGTCCTTGCACTGGAGATGGACGGATTGTTGCGATGGCTCCTCGAATGGTGGATCTAGGGTTTCCCTAAGAGGTGAAAATCCTCTCCTAAGGTGGAGGAGGAAGTCCCCTATCCATGATCGCCAAACTAGGGTTTGTGTGACCCTTTTATACCTCTCCCTAAGCTGTCCAGATCTGCAAGTTTATATGGCTCCACCAAAATGTGTTTTTTTGACCCTTAGGCCTGGTTTTTCTCAAGTTGAACCCTAAATCAAAGTTGTAGATCTTAAAATTATCTAGATTTTAATAGGTGGCACGACCTGTGGTTCAAATTGAGCCCAAAAGTTATGGTTGTTCGAAGTTTGATTTGCAGTGTAGTCTAAAGGCTAACAAGAGCCGTGTTCTCTGATATGGTTACCCATGTGTTTGGTTCGGGAAAATGTTATTTTTGACACCGGTCGTGCCTGTCAATACGGGTGGCCATACTGGCTCTGTTGGGGGGGGGTGTTTTAGTGTTGTTTTGCGCCCGATGTCTTCCATATGAATATATTTGTGCCATTGGACATTGCCGAAGCGTGTTCCTCGATTAAAACTTCATTTTGATGGTCGTTTGAATCCTTTTTTATTCGTGGACACTTCTTGTGTTCGCTCGATGATAAGGTATGGTTAGCCCGCGTTGAGCCTTTTTCTGCTCCATTCTTTGTCTTTCTTGGTCGTAGGAGCACGCCTGTGTCATGGGACACAGCCAGAGCGTGCTCCTTGCTCCAACTTCATGTTCCAAGGGAATTATGCTCTATTTTTGCTCCTAAAATGCGACTTATCAATAAAAACAAGTAAAGTGCAGTTCTTTGAATTAAAAGTAATAAAATGAAGCACAGAGATGAAAATATGAAATATATGCATATAAAATGGGACAAAATATGCGTTAAATTATGATAAATATTCTACATGAAATATGCTTATCAAAATCCTCAAACTTAAACTTTTGCTTGTCCTTATCGAGAATGCATGTGAATTCATATCTCCCAAACTTTAATAAGTTCATCTAATCCTATCAAGTAGTATCATCTTTAAGCGAAGGCATACAATTACTTTCACCAAGTCTAATTAAGTGCACAGTGCATAGTTTGTTCCTAAGATTTCAAGTTCCTTCCTAACTCAAGTTGTCATCCCATTGTGTTCTCATAGTTTCCAGCGTTAGACACTTACATGTCATACACGAGGTTTGTGCCCTCTTCCTAGTACAAAGTTTCAAAGGTATGCTCCGTGTTGAAAGAAATAGATAAGTATTTCTAACTTGGTCTTAAAGAGCATCTTATCATTTTCACCCACGACAATTATTTTTTATCCCATTATTGCAACTTAGATTTTTTTTTTCAGTTCACTTTCACTCAAATGTTTTATTGCATTTCAAATTTTCTTTCATTTTTTTCCCCCTTTTCTCTCTCTCTTTTTACATGGGACTTTGATGTTTTTAAATGGACTGACACAAATCGAGCATAATCCAGTAACTAAAATATTGGGAAAGGGTCACCTATGGTCACCATGGTACTAGTCCAACAAAATGAATCATGACTATGTTGTACTAAATCAACCTTTCAAAAATAAATCAAAAGTGAAGTGTAATGGTCAAACTATCAAGTAAGCATATGATGAAACAAAAATCGACTTAACATCACTCCTATAAAATTTTACTACTAGATAGGAAAACACGAATCACCAAAAATGAGAGAATGCATCCACTAATACTAAACACATCAAAATATTGCTTAATGGACAAGGCACGCATGGGTTCTTCTATTTGAATCCAAAACATCAACAAGAACTAAACATGATATGATACAAGCTAGAAGAAAAATTTATTATGCAAAGAGAAATATGACAAAACTAACTAACAACCTAAAATATATACATTCCTCGGACTTAAATTTTTCAATGTCTCAAAGATAATCATAACTCTAATTTGGAAGAAGTTTAGAGTGAGAGGAGTTACCAAGTGATGTGTGCCAAACGTTTAAGTCATTCATGTGCTGAACACGCCCCTCTATCCGATATTCACATTCCTCCTCAATTTTGAATTCTAAAAAAAGAAAATTAGACAAGAAAATCAAGTAGGGGTTCGAGTTAGGAAAAAAGAAAGAAGGGAGATCAAGGGAGGCACGACCCATGCTTGCTCTGGGTGTAATTTGACATGGAAGCTTCATTTTCTTCTTCATTTTCTTTTTTTTAGGCACTTGACATGGCCCGTGCCAGCGGGCACAGGCGTGTCAGTGGGCACAGGCACCCGTGTCAGGTGTTGTGAGCTTCTCCAGCCTCCACTAAGGCCCGCGCCTCTGGGCGGTGCTTGTGGTAGGCTCTCCTGAATTTGTCCTAAACTCTATTTTTACTCCTCTTCGTACTTATCAAAGGAAATAACAAGCGCTGCTCTTCGAAATCATGCTCCTTGCCCTGAAATTAAGCAAAATAAAAAGTTAAAACTATGAAACAAGGGAAAAATATAAATGAAAATAAGAAAGAAACTTGGGGTGCCTCCCAAGAAGCGCTTGTTTACGATCATAATTAAGCTCGACCCCTTATTAGGTTCATCTAAATCTCGCCCTTGGAGGAGTAAGATATTTCAGAACCCTCTTGCTAAGGGTTCTTAGCCTTGCATCTATCTTAAATCTTGCTCCCAGAGGAAGAAGGCACTTACTTGCTCTAGGTCTCAGGCTATCATTAAATATGCTCATCTTCAAACGGTTGTCACGAGATCGTCCATGTGAAAAGTATATCGTACCATAAACATGCTTAAGAAAATATTAATTAGTAGCTTCAGATATATCAAATAAAATTTTACCTACATCAATCATAAAAGTGAGTAAATCATCAAACATGGTTTCATGTGTGGTTAGGAAAGGTTCTAGCTCCAATGGTGGTGCTTCAAAAAAGAGATGATTCTTGGGGCTTAGCTTCCACTGTGCAAGTCCCTACACTTTCATCATAAAAAAAATTCAAATCCTGCAACATCCATAGTGTCAAGTGGTTGTGCGACCGAAAGATGTGATTCTTGGGACATTGCTTCCACAATACAAGTTTCTACACTTCCATCCATAACATCATCATAGGCAGGATAGATATACCAAGATTAACATCAATAACACGAGTAACAACAACATCGGTTAACACAACTAAAACTTTTTCTTCAAGTGATGTCTTCATAGTTACATTTGCTTTGTTTTGAGTTGTAATAAAATTTTCACACTTGATTTGTAAGTTGTGAAACCTGCTGTAATTATCGGTTGTATGTCCTATTGCTTCACACATCTCACAATATAGCTGTTATGGTCTTTGAAAGTAATCAAGGAGGATTCCCCATTTTTCCCCGTACACCATATGTAGGATCTAAAATCATCGAGCAATCATCTATAACATGCCAATCTACACCACAAAGCTGACAATAGATATTAGATAAATTCACAACATTAAATTGATTAAACAAGTGAATTGGAGCATCCATTGTAGCAAAAGAGAAAAAGAAAAGAAATCTAGATTAACCAAATTGCTATCCAACTAATATCAATTGCACAAGCCCCGACAACGGCGCAAAAAACTTGATGGTGATAAATCCGCAAGTGCATGGAGATGTTGTCAAGTAATAAAAAATCGAATCCATGGGGACTGTGAATCGAGTACTAGTTGGAGTGACAAAATTGGTTATCTAGAGAATCACAATTGTGTGTGGTCACAAGAAAGGTTGATCAAGTAGACAGAAAGTAATAAAAAGAAAGCAGAGAGATCACAGAAAGAAGACAGAGTGATTAAAGTAGAAGGCAGGGATAACAGTAGGAAGACATATTGATTAAAGTATAAGGCTGTGAGATCACAGAGAGAAGGCAGTAAGATCTCAGTAAGAAGGCAGAGATGATCATAGTAAGTACAGTGGGTGAAGGTAATTCTAGGATTTCAGTTTTGCCACAATGATTGTAAACACCTAATCTATGTTTGGTTTCATATCCTCAATGAGTATTTGTATAGGCAGACTATCTTATGGTATCCGATGTGAACTTTTGAAACTACATTGGTGTATCAATTCCAATTTGTCGTCTACTTTCATAGCGACAGAGCTGAGGGATTGCTTTCCTAAAGAGTCCGTCAAGAGATCATACAACCTCGAGTTGCCCTCTCCTACTGTGTGGCGATGAATTGGAATTGGTCCATTAAGATCAATGACAACCTATTGCTCCTTGTAGCATACCGTTCTACTTTCATAGGCGACTCTCCACATCTCGGGTTGTACAGGTCAGAGGATTGAGTTCTCCTATCGATTCATCCCCAAACCCTCATGGATACAAATTTGGTACTTTTGGCATCAAGATCGTGTATACATAGTAGGTTTGGACCATAAACACACATTTCATCGAACAAATAAGCATGCAAACTCAATAGATTAAATGAATATGTGTTCACATATCAAAAGTGCTACTCCCTACATCCTAGAATCAAGAGAACTACTCCATAACAAATGAATTACAAACCAAAGACACTAAAAGAAATATTCATACGGTCCAAAATAGAGAATAGAGATAAAGAAATGCTTAGGGGGAAGATTCCTGGTGTCTTCGGAATGGTTCCTTGCGTCGAAGGTGAACGGATTGTTGCGATGGCTCCTTGAATGGTGGCTCTAGGGTTTCCCCAAGAGGGGAAAACCCTCTCCGAAGGAGGGGGACAAAATCCCCTGGTCCAAGATGGCTAAATAAGCGTTTGCTTGACACTTTTATACCTCCTCCAAGCTGTCTAGATCTGCAGGTTTACATGGCTCCACCAGAATGGATTTGTCAACCCTTAGACCCAGTTTTCTCGGGTTGGACCCTGAATCAAAGTTGTAGATCTTGCAATTATACATTTCCATATGTGGCACAACCCGTGGTTCAAACCAAGCCGAAAGTTATGGTCGTTCGAAGTTTAGTTTGCAGTGCAATTCAGAAGTTGAAACGGGTCGTGTTCTCCAACACAGGCACTCGTGTTTGGTTCGGGAAAATGTCATTTTTGACACTGGTCATGCCCGACAACATGGGTGGCCGTGTTGGGCTCTGTTGGGGGGGGGGTGTTTTAATGTTATTTTGCGTCCGATTCTTCTGTATGAACACGTTTGTGCCATGGGACATTGCTGAAGTGTGTTTCTTGATTAAAACTTCATTTTGATAGTCATTTGAATCCTTTTTCTTCTTGGACGCTTCATGTGTTCGACTCGATAATGAGGCTCGATGATGAGGCATGGTTAGCCCATGTTGAGTCTTTTTCTGCTCCATTCTGTCTTCCTTGCTTTAACTTCACGTTCCAAGAGAATTATGCTCCATTTTTGCTCCGAAAACACTTCTTATTAATGAAACAAGCAAAGGACAGTTCTTCGAACTAAAAGTAACAAAATGAATCATACATAGATGAAAGCATTAAATATATGCATATAAAATGGGACAAGATGTTCATCAAATTACGATAAAAGTCCTATATAAATACGCTCATCACAATGTACGAGTGTATTGAGTCTTTGTATGCTGAAGTCTCAACAAACAGGAGACGGAATGAGAAGATCAAGAGTTTATTATAACATGAACTGAAGTTGTTTGATAGATTCCCGACCAAGAGAGTCATTTGTTTCCTTTCATTGGGCAGCTTTCCAAAGAGTCTGCTTGAATCTCCGTAGCTGTTGTTTATCCTTAGTTAGCTTCTATTCTTGACTTCACACCTGAAATTAATTATAATAACGTTGACTGCAGCTTCTGCTCTATCTAGATTAAAGAGATTGTTTAATAATCTGTTGATCTCTTATTGATTTGCATTTAATTTTGTTTTGTTATCTTTGATTGTTTCTTGATTCGCCTCCTAACATTTTCAAACTTGTAGTGATATGCATTTTCATGTAGCGTACTATCACATATGTATTTGCTTTTATGTTATCCCATCATCTCTATGAAATAGCATATTAAAAAAAATTACTCCACAATCATCTTATTTTACATGGTATCAAAGTCAATGTTCATTTGGTTCTATATAGCAAACAATGTTTTTGATTTTTCAAGCTGTAGATGACTTGTTATGTTGGTCACAAGCATAGCTATGAAGCTTCTATTTTGAATTGTCTCCAATTGTTTCTCAATCCATCTAGATATTCTTTTGGTTTGCAATGATATGTATATTTTCATTTTGTATACAAAAATTGGCACGACCCATTTGCACAACTTGATCTCCAATTTTGTGGGATTAGGTTTAAGGTAAACATGTTATTTGGTAGTAATTTGCATAAATTATAAATATATAATCTAATAAAGAAGATATAAACATATATTATAGTAGCATATATATTATAATATATAATCATATGGATTTTAAGAATTTGTATAATTAAAAATAGCTGTATTATTTGAGTTTGTTAAATGGCGTCATGTGTAGTTATGACTTGTTTAATTAAATGAGTCATGCCACATGAATTGTGTATAAGCTGTCTTACTCGTTTAATTAAATGGGTCTACTCATCTATAAATGAGGTGTAGCTTTTTAATTTTTGACCAATTATTAAGAAGGTCAAGTTCAAGTTCAAGTTCAAGTTCAAGTTGAGATTATGAAACAATCATAGGATTTGTTCATTTGCAATACCCTACACATGTCTGTCAACTTAAGAGATTTATTTACTGTCTTTGCTAGCACTTTGAGCATGACTTCATCGTCTAACCAATTAGCTATACACTTAAGGTTTCTCTGAATCTAAAATTGGTTCATCTATCATATTTAGTGGCACTACTAGCTCTACGATATACATCCTTATTTATGTGGTGGTGACATTTTAGTCACTGGGAATGATAAAGATGGTATTAAAGATATGCTTTGTTATCTCAGGTAAAAATTTCTTATTTAAGACCTAGTTAGTATTTGATTCTTCCTTGATATTAAGCGACTTCCACATTTAGGAGGTTGTCTTCTATCTCAAAGTGAATATATCTCTAGATTACTTAAATGAGCAAAAATGAATAGAGCACGTCACATCTCTGTACAAATTGTAGTAACTCTTTAACATCCTTCAATCCCCTGCTTGATACTTATATATATGAGCTTCATTGGAGCACTCTATTATGTTACTATTACACACTAGATATTGCCTTTATAGTCAATTGTGTCTTTTGACTTATTCATGCACCTGCTAATTATAGCAAAAGATGATTATGCTCACCTAGACACCCCTCACAACTCGTCCTCCGGTTATGTAAATGGAGGTAAATCACGAGGTCATACCCTCAAGTGGCTAGAGGGTGGGAGAGTTTTTTTTCCCGGACATGCGTTTGTTGGGAATTGACCCCATACCTCATTATAGCAATTGTCATCCTCTAACCAATTGGGCACCTTATTCATGCACCTCCTAAGCAATATTACGAAGTGGTTAAATGAATACTTCCTCCCTCGATGGCATAATTCTTCGTAGCCTCCTAGTATGTTGCCACTTGACGAGAGAACTCCATGCATATAATAATGTGGATTAGGCTAGTTCTAGTAAAGACAAATGTCCGGGTTCGTTATATTTATTGGGAGGAAGCTACACCTATCCATCAACAATG
>JBAMIE010000107.1:2417176-2427409 GCA_037177295.1 Kaempferia parviflora
CTATTCATCCTAGAGATTTCTACGGACTTTTAATTCTACACGTCTCTCTCTTTCGACCACCGTCACCTCTCTTTTGTCTTCCCCGGCAACAACCCTTGCTTCTTCAGCCTTCACCATTGCTTTCTCTATTTTTACTGCTGCTTCCTTTATCTTTAGAGAGACCAGTGGTGAGGTACTGCTTTCCCTCCTTGATCAGTGCTCTTCTTTCCATTCTCGATGCTATGTCCTTTATTCTCAAAAGATCAATTTTTAGTTGCAATTTCGTCATATTACATGAAAGAAAATGCAATTTCGTTGTATTACATGTTCATACTTTGGTTGTTCTTTCTCCATACTTTGTTGGCATTGTTTTATGGAGGTACTGTCCCAAAATTGTAACCCATGATCTAGGAAGGGAGATGTCGCTCTATTTGGCAACAAAGGAAGCCATGAAAACTTTCACCATTTTTTTTCTACAACGTCTGCTCTTTAATCGCCGCTGTAGCTTTACTCCTTCTGATGTCATCGACAACGCCACCACCATCCTCCCATCCATCGCCACCCTCATCTCTGGCGTCAAAAAGAAAATGATAAAATGATCGAGAAATTCTACTTTTATTTATTTTTTCAAATATTTGTTTTTATAATTTTCAAATAAAAAAATATATATGAGAATAATCTTTTTTTTTGTGGTCATATTTGAAAATATTATTAAATTATGCAGTCCATAAGTTTTTATAAAAAAATTTATAAATGTCTGTAAAAGTCTTACAAAAAAGTTTATAAAACTCAATGAAAATATTTTTACAACTATGTGTAATTTTATAAATGTCAATTAAAATCTATTAACTCCACAAAAATCTATCACAAAAATAAATTAATAAAAGTCGTTAAATCTCTTGATTGAATACACCCACCTTGGACTTTCTAAAGTTAAAATTTTATTTATTTGAAATTTTTTCGTCTAAATAAAAAGGACTTTAAATTATATAGATAAATGAAGAAACAAAAAAAAATCAATACTTAAAAGAATAAATATGGCTGTTAATTTAATTCTATGAAATTAAAAGGCTACAATAATATTATTATTATATTTGGGTATATAAAATATCTCTTTAAAAAATTATTGTATTATGGTTATTGAGTTGATATTTTGAATTAAAAAATTGAATTTTTTATCCCAAAAATTATTTTTTTTTGCCTGGTCCGTAGATTCCGGAGATCCACCACCGTTGCTACCGCCGCCCCGTCGTCTCCGCCGTCTCTCTCGCGACACACGCCGTTTCGCCGACTAGCGAACGATGGCCTCGCTTGCAGCCGCCACCGTCTTTGCTCCTCCTTCCGACTTCCTCGCCGCTCCTCGTCATCGTCGGGCATCTCATGTAGTCACGAATTCCTTCTCTGTCTCTCGCTGCCTCCTGCCCAAAAGGAGCGATTCTACACGCATCGGTCAGACGCATAGGGCGGCCTCTCTCGCAATTAGGTGCTCCTCTGGTAAGGTTCTGCTCCTTCGGTTGTCTCGCAATTAAGTGATCCACTTCATTTTTCTCCTGTTTGTCGAATGGATTAGGGTTTGAAGTATGTTTCTGTTCCTAGTCTTTACTTTGTTTCTTCGATTGGTTTGACTTCAGCTTTGAGTCCCGAGCTGAAATCGACTATCGATAAGGTTGTGCAATCGCAAAAGGTGGTGCTTTTTATGAAGGGAACGAAGCAATTCCCCCAGTGTGGCTTCTCGAACACTGTGGTGCAGATTTTGAATTCCCTGAACGTGCCCTTTGAGACTCTGAACATACTTGAAAACGAAATCCTGCGTCAGGGGATGAAGGAATACTCAAACTGGCCAACTTTTCCCCAACTCTACATTGATGGGGAGTTTTTTGGTGGCTGCGACATTGTTGTCGGTAAGATTTCAACCCGTAAAGTTGAATGCTTGTCCATTTTTCCAGTTGTTTTGTAATTGCAAGAAGTTTTTCCGATTTGCTGAGCTAGTGGTAAACATGTTAAAGATGAAACCTCATGGTTTAATAATCATAATATCAGCTAGAAAGTTCAATATGAACAAAGGATTAGAGTTTCTTCTTGGAATTTTGAACTAAATAGTTGAGTTTTTTATAGGTTAAAAAAATATTACGGCTAGACTTTTTGAGATGATGTGTATGCATAGCAATATCTCATGTTTTATGAAGAAGCCGATTCGTCCTAATACAAGAACGACCGAAACATACAGATGTTGCGTCAACAATTGGACAATTCCATCAGCACATCCATTGTGCAAGTGAAGGCTATGGCTTTGAGTCGCTAGATAATGCTCATAACACAATTGTATGCTGCATTCATGGGAATACATGAACATTACACCAAGAACAATAACAATTAACTTGATGCCTCAACTAACTAATGTTATCTATATTTACAGTGTTTTGAATTGATGAAAAAGGAACATGATAAATATCCAAAAACATAATATAAGTGTATAGAATATAAAGGGAATTAAAAGGAAAACTCCATAAAACATATGAACTTTGAAATTGGATGGTGGCTGCATTTCAAAAATACAACAGCTAGGGGTTAGCATTCAGTTAATTCGGTAGTAAATTAACCGGAATTAACCGAAAACCAATTTAATATTAACTAACCGAATCCAATCAAAGTTTATGCAAAATTAATATTGAATTAACCGAATTAATACCAAATTTGTTTAAAAAACAATTAAAAACATTTATACAAAGATGCTCACCCCTAGTAGCAGCATGTCTAATGAATTTACTCAGCACCTCCAAAAGTTTGACCGTTATGAAGACAAAATGAAAAGAGACTTCTCTGAATAAACTAGTAGGTGAGCATCTCAAAGCAAAAGGGCAGCTCGGTGCGAGAAGCTCCCATTAATGTGGAGTCCCAAAGAAGGGTCTATTATGTGCAGTCTTACCCTGCTTTGCAAGAGGCTGACCTCCATGTCACACGACAATAATTTTACTATTGCACCAAGCCTCTCAAAGCATCAAGAAAATAAATAAATAAGCAAGTCAATGCAAGAGAAACACTATGCAAATGATATAATCTCTAACATGAAACATAATGGAGACCTTAATCACAATCGTCAAATTGGGGACAATGCCTATATCTATCTCGTGACCTAAGAGGGTCACCACCTCATCCATAGAGTCCATATTATTTTTTGTCGCTCACATCGATGTAAAATCAACACTTTGGAAGTTTGACCTTTCGGTTAGGTGTCAACAATACTAAACTTTCATTAGTTTAGAATCATCAAAAGGCATCATGTGATAATTAAGTGTGGACAGACCAACTTTTGCAAACTCTTTTTCATGTCATGTATAACAATAATTCATAAGTAATAACAATATTCAAATAATTGATAACACCTGCTCTAATGAAATAGATATTCTAATTTATAAGCATGAAATCTATAAGCATGATAAAAGTAACTTAAGGGACATACAGAGTCAAACAACATATATAAAGGAACAAGTTGATAAAAGAATACATAAGATATTGTAAAATTCCACTAAGTTAGAGCTCAACTAAGTCTCTCAGGCATGCCTAGGCTCAAGTTTTTTTTTTTTTTTTTTTTTTTGCAGTTGAGCTTGCCATTGTTGGTGGGCGGGGTGTTTTTCTACCTCATAGTATGCTCACAACCTCTCTTAGGGTAGGATGAAAAACTTCCCTTGTATTTGTTTCTCCCCTTAATGTGCATATACATATAAATTAATAAAACTACATATTCATTATGCAAAAACAATTGTGGAATCTTCTTCATCATCGTTTAACCACATCCAAAATACCTCATTTCCCATCCTTAGCTTGGTCAACCTCCCACCTAATGGATTCCCTATTCAAGTAAGGCCTATTCAAGTAAGGGGAGAATCCTACCTTGGCTCCAAAAGTCATATTGTTCATAGTCAAAGTTTTCCTCCAATTGTTGCCGCCTTACGTTGAAACAGTAAGAGGGTGGGTTAGAACAATTTGAAAAGAGGAGAAAAAGATCCAATCCATTTGTCTTGCTTGTTCTGATTATATTACTCAATTTGATTGTCTTGTCCAAGTCAACCGATCTGATTGACATCACTTTCCCAATAGGTGCATCAAGCCAATGTGACTGATATAACATGATCTACTACCTAGCCAGTATGTTTGATCCAGTGAACCTTTAGCACAATCAACATTTATCTGGTTTGCATGATCATCCATTTGTTCTTATGTTTATTAGACTTAGGTTCGAGTATTTGACAATGGTGCGGATTCCAGTGCTTAATTTTTTTACACATGATAATTAAAATATTAAGTGTCCATAGGAGTGTTTGTTTGAGTGTCAAACTTTAACACGTATATGGAGAAAGTAGACGAAGAGTTTATGAATCAAAGAATTGTCCTGATCATTTTGTGATGCATGTGTTGATTAATTCGTTCAACCTGCTCAGTTCGTTTGATCATTTTGTCCCGTCTCTTTCTGTTCAATTGACCCTTTTGCCCCACTTGACTTGCTCGACCCCATTTGACCTACTCGATTCTTTGTTCGGCTTGCTCGGGTCGTTCAATATGCTTCACCCGTTTGACTTCCTTGCCCATCCACATTTATCATTGGAGATTGAGATGAGCATAAAAAAAGAATTCTTTGAATAGAGTAAGGGATAATTATTGATTATCATTTCATGAAAATTGATACTCTTGGTTTATTTTTCTAATCCTATGAATATTTATTCCATGAGAATTCATAGGGAATATAATGACATAATTAGCTTATTTTGAAACAAATACAGTTAAAGCTAAGGTTTATGATTCATTTTGCAACTCTTTTTCTCAGTTGATTTATTTCTTATTTATGCCTATTCGTGTATCATCACATCATCGGACATCCTTTTTCTTGTTTTTTTACATGTAAAGTTGACACTATATCAAATTTGATACTAAATTTAGAAGTGTAGGTGATTTTAGCTTAGCATAACTAATACTAACAAGAACTAGCGTATGGTGATTAACATCTGAAAACTAAGTGGCCTATTCATTTTCAACCTCCCTGAACAGTTGATTGCAGCTTTACAAACTAGCATACTAAACTCATTATCAAACTTGCAATGCCCTCCATTTTTGTTTGTTAATGTTTTTGCACTACTATGTAGCAGAAGCTTACAAAGCTGGGCAATTGCAAGAGGAATTAGAGAAAGCTTTGTGTTCGTGATGGATGATATAATGAAGCATTTCATGCTCGATGGGTTGCTCTCGAGTAAGAATTCATATTTTTCCACGCCTCTGATATGTTCCCTGTGTATTGACGAATCCTTTGTAGGTTATCATTATTGAATGCCCTATAAATTAGCAACCATTTCATCTTAATGCTCTAAGATTGCACCATTGAACAAATCACATGAGATAAATCCGCTCATGAATACTTCTTATCCACAAGTTTCGGAAAATATTTACTTTGTCTTTCACAATTTCTTTTCTGTCATTTTATCACAACCCTTGGCAGTTCTACTACACTGAATAAAATAGATACGCTCAAATAGGAAAAGAAATTGTCATTTACGATTGTACTCGACTGTGCGATACTTCTGCAGCATCACGATTCCAACGATCTTACTGTCCAGGTGACAATTTTACAAAGATAGGAACTAAATAAAAATAAATATATTTTAATTAGCAGAGTGAAATATTTTGTTTGACGTTTGGTTCGGTAATATATTAGAAATATTTTTTACAATATGACATTTTATTAATGTCTTACAAGCAACAATTAATGCATAAGTACCGTGAAAGGGTTCTCTCGGAGCGGTACAATGGTTAAGATAGGAGAACTTATCACATGAGGTCTCGAGATCGAATATCGGTAGCATATGCCTCCCCCATGTCTTGACCATTTGCACTTATTGCTAGTAGCCACCCGTGATTTACCTCCTCCGTGTTGGCCTTGGGACGGATTGGCCGGGGCACTCGGGGTGAGCGTATTCACCTTTTGTAACATAAGTATCATGAAAGGAATCCTCTCGGGTAGTACGATGGTTAAGGTATGAGAGATTGTCACATGAGATTTTAAGGTCGAAATTTGACGTGAACGAACATATACCTCCCCCATATTTTAACTATTTGGCTACCTGTGATTTACTTTCTCCGTTTTGACCTAGGGATGGATTGACGGGGATGCTAAGGCGAACGAATTACTTTTTACCACGTACCGAGAAAGGCCCGGACATGAATAGGATTGAATTGATTAGTTTGGGACAGAATTATTATTATACAGTAAGAGTTTGAATCTCGATAAAGTCGAGGAAAAAATCTCTCCTTACACTGATCAATTATAATTTTTTTAATTTACCTTCTAACAGATGATCATAAAATTAACCGTGTAACTACTGAGATGACGAATTCCACTTTCGTTACCATAAGCACCTTAAATAGAATGTAATGCCCTATCTACTTCCAGGTGCGAACTAAAGATAAAATAAATTGTATAGAAATTAAGACCCTTTTCTTTTTTTCGTCTAATCATAGGCAAATGGATTAGAAAAATCAGTCAGCTAATTATTTTTTTAGATTTTTTTTTACGTCCGGTCCGCTCGAAGTGAGCTTAACAAAATTTTCCTTGCCTCAAAACCTAAAAGATTACTTGAATGAAAGTATCTCTCTCGCACTGAGGCTGCAAACGACCAGCTTGTGCCCCCACGGGTGACAGAGTTGGTACTTCAGTGAGAAGATGTAGCAGTAGAGCTCCTCCGTACAGGTGACCCCACCAAGAGGTCGCCCGGCGGGCTGAATGTCCTCCATTATTTATCTTCCTTCAACATATTGTGGGCCAGCAGTGGAGCAGTAGCTGAGATAAGCATAATTATTTCTTTTTACCAATACAAGCGAGCTAGCATGCTGTCACAAGAGTTAATTCGGATCCTCTGTCCTAAAATTATCATGTTCTCATGTCTCCTCGTCGATCGGATGAGTATGACATCCTCATAATGTGCACAACAATTTTGAGATATAATTTAACCCGTCTGATCGGCAAAAAGACATGAGAACATGATAATTTTGGGATAAAAAATCTGAACTACACAAGAGCCACCTCGGATGACAAACAAATTAAGCAACTTATGATTGCAAACAAATCAAGCAACAGGTTCACAAGACTTGTCAACCTCAATCAAACATATTTAATTCACATTTAAAATTATCGAATCCAAATCGAACTCAAACATATTTAATTATTTTTTTTAAACCAAATTCAAACTCATAATATTTTATTTAATTATTCACAAGTCAAGTTCGAACTAAACTCTAAATATTTTTACATAATTTTAATTTATATATGTTCAAATTAAGTCCAAATAACTCGAACCGAATTCAAAATTAAATTATTTCAAACTCGAGCTGAAATTTTATTTTGAATGGAACTTAGCCAAAATTATTTATATTTTCAAATTTTAAATTAAATTTGAATAGCATATATATTTTTCAAACTCAAATATTAATATTTTCTGTTCATTTGCACCTTTACTCACACCAACTCTGCTCATGGCCTCTATGAGCATAGAAGCCGCTCATAGTGGTGAGGTGACTCGCTGTCGTGAGAGCTCACGCCAACTCGCCCCAACCTATCTAGAAGAAAAAATGGTGCAAACCTGATGAGGGCTTAATCATAAGGACTCTCTGACAACTCATTTCCACATCTAAATGTCAAATCAGCTGCTTAAAAGGTCATGAATCAAAAGAAATATAAGGGATATGAATTCACAGTATCACATTCTATAAGATCATTCCATCTATATCCCAAGAAACAAATAATTTTCTCATGCACAGTTGATGACTAAAATTTCGGTACATATACTATAAAATTTCCATCTATGCTACCACTAAATATCATCAAACCCAAGTATAACAACCTACTTTAAGTGTGCCAATAGTAGATAAATTTAACAACTTTTATCAAAAATTTTCAAACTAATAGAATTGGGCTTTTTTGGCTTTCGAGTTAATTCCGAGTACTTAGAGTCTAGCTTGGTAAGGTTTTCTGAAATTTTTGGACAAGAACAAACATTTACCAAGCACAAAAGGCCTAAAAGCTCAAGTTATCCAAAATAGCCTCATGGGACTCAGGGAGGGCATTCACTTTACTCAATTACACCACAATGTCATATGTAGTGTATGATCTAACTGCTGCTAGAGGGGTGGATAGCCAAAATCTAAAACATACAATTTAAATCACTATATTTTCTTCTTACAAGAACTTAAGACTAATGAAAAAGATAAAATAAAGCACAAGTAAAGTTTTGTCTCAAAATAGGAAGCTTGAAGATAAAGTCCTTAAACTCAACAAATACAAGAGACAAAATGAGAGCAATATCAGTAGAAAGTTAGATTTCAAGCAATTTCTCTGGCCTTGGATGAGCTCCTATTGTCCCTCATTTATAGTCATCAAATTGGCTTTAAACAAACTTCAAACAATTTTCTGTGCAATTCCAATCAACTTAAGCTTTTTTTATTCGACTAAATTGGTGATAACAAGTGCTTCAGTCGACTCAACCTTTTTCCAACCTACTGAAGTGTTGTCCATGTAAGCCATGTATGGCAATTGAGTCGACTTAATGGGCCTCACCCAACAGAGAGAAATTGAAACCGTTTACATGACAAGGCTCTTCAGTTGACTAGACAATCAACTAAGTTTATCTTAGTTGACTTAAATTACATTCAATCGACTCATAAATCAACACATCAATCGACTCGTATTAACCCTAATTGATTGGATCGTCAAGTACATCCTTGAAACATTTGTTTCTTGATCAAATCCTCGTCTAAGTCAAAGTATATGTCCAAAATCAAAATATAAGTCATTCGTAGAGTCTCATAACTCACTTAGAGTTTACCAGCTAGGAGCTTATGCCTTTTGATCTTCCTTGTCTGCCAAAAAACCTTACTCCCAAGTTTTCTTGTTTGTCACGTATTTGATCATCCTTGACTACTACAACTTCTCAACCGCAAGCATTTGATCCCTGTTGATCTACATAGATTTCTCTAATCGCCAACAATCCAATCACTTTTGAGTTTTGACCTACTTAAACTTCTCCAACCACCAAGTCTCTATTCAGAACTTCATCCGCCCTTTGCATAAGCAGTAACTTGTGAGTATCCTACACTATATACTTGACAAACTTCATTAGTAAATGCAACATTAGCCTAACTTAAATCCTTTGCTAAACATATCAAAACCACTTGATCAACAACCTCAATCACTTGAAGATAATTGCGCCAACATGTAGAGCATTGTCTACTCAAAGCTCGATATGCCCTCACAAGGAAAACCAAGTTTAGCAACGCAGAATCATCCTTGACGGCATGTAAGGATTGTAGCTAATCCAGTATAAACAGCTCCTTCCTACTCTTCACAACTGGATCACCACCAAACAGAAACTAGAATCAGAGTTTATTATAATTCCATTATCATGACTCAAACTGAAAATAAAACAGCTAACAACTTATAGAGCTTGAACCACTACTTGAAACTTTTAACCCCAACTAATGATGGTACACTTAATCTTAGATTTTATAAATCCCCTTGAGTAACACTTGCTTCAATGCATGCTTATACATGGGCATCAAATATCGATGGAAGATTGGTATACAACAGTGAGTTACTTAACTAAATTCTCAGTGAATTTTCCTAGATTATCAAAGCAAAATAGACATGCTCTGCAAATACAAACTCAAACCTGATATAGGCTGGTTTATCAACTAATAACTGTCAATGAACAAGTTGCACCAGTAGGTTAAAAGTCAATATGATACACAGGGTGAATCAAGCTATAATATTCACTTCGTATAAGCAAATTCAAGAACATCAACACAAGACTGAATATAAGAGATTAGACAAGCATTGCTATCACAAGCTCCATTCAGCATGAAAAGGTTAAGTTTCATAATAACACAATTTCAGCTATTATGCAAATTGGAAAGAGAAATCAAACCAGGCATAATTTATTCTTCTTGGCCTCTTGCAGCACTAAGCCTTCTGATATAAACAGAAGATGTAAACTGAAGTGAGAAGTGATTAGTAGTCAGCACGATAGTCACTGTAATCATCCCTGCCCGAGAAGTCATTCTCTACTCTCTCAGTGATCTTTTCTTCCTCGTGTTTAAGCCCTCCCTCCAGCGCCAACCCGCCTAGTGCTCCAGCCACCGCCCCAACTGCTATTCCTGTAGCCAGTCCTGCTCTGCCTCCTTTTGGTTTATTGTCATACGAAGAATACCCCGTCG
>JBAMIE010000107.1:2472316-2486587 GCA_037177295.1 Kaempferia parviflora
AGCAGGATAGAACGACATATAGATTTAAGGTAATGCAGTCCTACTCATCAAGCATAATATCCATGCACTAAGATCAAACGATCTAAGTAGAGTATAAAGGAAGAAATACCCGCCTTTATCTGTCGATCATACGCAATGTCTTCAAGTCCGTAAAATCACGTCCAGCTCGAATCCTACCAATAAAGGATATGAGATAACACTAAGGATCTATAATCAATAATCCAACATGTCAATTAGGTACTAAGCCTACCTTAACCCATGATCAATCCATTGATCAAATTAGGATTAACTCTTATTAACCCTAATTATTCCACAACCTATTAGATTAGGTTTCTAATTTATCATCTAATTAAATTAATCCTTCTTAATGATTAACTCTATATAGAGTTAACCCTAATCAAACCGGTTTAAATCAAAGCATGAATAATTTCAAACAACACTTTGAATTAAACCTCCATAACCTTTCCACATTCCTGTGAATTAAACTAGCCATAAATCAACATCTAATTCAACCTCAACACTTAACCACAATCATTCCAAACTAATGCTTACCTTGGATCAATCTCCAAAGGAAATAGGCTGTTGGCACACTCAAAATAACTCCAACAGTACTATACTATCCAAGCACAGTCACCCCAACTCTCAATCTCCCAAATCTGTTCCAACAAGATAATAAGCTCAATACAACAATCAAAACACCTTCAATCCACACACACAAATGGAAATCAAATTACTCACAATCCTTCTTACCCCAAATTAGATTTACAACAGCTTGGCAATGATTTCCGATGAAGCTGAAAACAGGCTCTCCGTCTTGAATCATTCTCGCAGCAGGACTCTTGTGGCGTCGACCTATGCTTGACGCAAGGGAGAAATAGATCGGAGTAGAGAGGAATCGGCAACTCCCAACCAGCGAGGATCAAGAACACAACAGCCGACATGCTCAAATCTGTGGTGTTGACTGCGATTTGGAATCGGCGTCACTACGGCGTCGGCAGAGGAAGACAGGGATGGCTCGGTATCCGGCGAATCGGCCGGCGCTAAGGCAAGATCGGCGACGCGGATGTGGAGGATCGGGAGGAGACGATGATCGTGAGGCCGCTGAAACAAGGTCGCGTCTCGTCTTGGTCAAACAACCGGCGATCACAACTAGGGCAGAAGGAAGAAAGTGGCGGTGCTCGCTGGATCAAGGCGGCGACGCCAGGGCTCAACTCGGAAAACAACCGAGGATAGTGGAGGAGGAAAAGAGGATCGACGTCAATATCACCATCTCCCGACACCGGCGATTGTGCGGCGATGCAGATGGACGGAGCGGCTCGCGTGAGGAAGAGGAACGACGCGAGGTGGGGGAGGAATCGGGCGAAGAGGTAGTGAGGAGAAGAGGGCTTTTATTATTTAAACTTAGGTTAATTCTAATTAAACTCTAAGTTAAAAATCTTTATCAACTCCCTCTAAATAGATATTCCAAAGAGGCTTTTCTGAAGCCTACCTGACTCATCCCCGTAAACTTCTAATACGAGCTCCAAATAAATCCCAGAAAATTTCTAAAAATTCAAAAAAATTTCCTCATCGCCAATTCTCCAATAATAATAATTATTTAATTATTATTTACTGCGATATTTTACATTCTCCCCCACTAATAAAAATTTGGTCCCCAAATTTACTGGTCAACTCAGGGATCCTCATCCAAGGGTATCAATCCAAACGATACACCCATGTGTTAGTCCATCCAAGAATCATGATCAAATCTCCAACCGTGAGAGACTACAGACTATATGATAATCCATATCCAAGACAATAGTGGTGACTCTGTGGGTATGGAGCGCACCATGCTTCCGCTACTCCACACTGCTATAGTAAGCAAACTTTTCTAAGTGTAGATAATGTTTACACCTATCACTAATAATCCCTAATGCACGCTATCAGCAGTACCTCTAACCTCTGTAGAGAACTATACCTCATAACCGAGATCTGCTATAAACACTGCCAAAACCGTGAAGTCAATCATAAATCTCAATCCAATATGATACTCAGACCTAATCCATAAAGTCTGATAATCTCCATACAGTACAATCCTATTATCCAATCCAAATAAACCGTCCTACATACCGATAGGAAGTGATCAACAAACCAAATCACATCATATCATCACTGCAAAGATATGCTTCTAATATCGTTCTAGTATCTGGATCTACTCAAACAATCCTGCTAATCTCAGATGTTCAGCTCCACTTGTTGACAAACTAGATATCATACAACCAAAGTCCACAATATCTCTTTCCTCCAATAGGAAATCTTCAAACCTTAATATCATGTATACCACACAAGTGTATCACAAATCCAGATCGATATGCTATCTAGAGTAAATCCTCTCAGACAAACTAAAACTCCGGATCATACACAATCTCCTACAGAAATAAAGAATCTCGTTCTCATCACACGAGAACTCTATCTGTTGTCTTGAGATTACTCTATTACATGAAAATCCAAAGATCCAATCCACAAGCTTGAGTTTCTTTAATCCACTCAATAATAAATGACTAAGTAACTACATATATCACTATCCACTACTCTGTCTGTCTCTGCTCTACTAGTCACAATTTAGATAAATTCTATATCACTTCTGTAACTATAACTCCTGGCTGATAATAATCATACCATCATAACCCTTCAAAAATTTCAGTCATGACTCAGTCACAAATCCTACAACAATTAGTCAGAATACATATTTACAAATTCCAACTAGAATACTCTCATCAAGTCATCTCCAGAACTATGTAAAAATATAGTTCGTGATCCACCTCAAAGATAGAACCAAATCACGATATCTTCAATGAAGACAATACATACTGATCCAAAACTCTAGGAATACCCGATCCATCAAATCCATGATAAACAACCAGAGTATAGATAAATCTAAATGGTATAATATCCGTACACTAGCATACTCAACCATCAGATCACTGACAACGTGATAATAATCTAATCACTGGCTATCTAATCTCCACATCCATAAATATCACACATCTGATACTTCCTACCTCAATATCAATGACAAATACTCAAACACATATCGTCAGATCAAACATCCACCAATAGATCCATCAAAAAGTAAAATATCACTAATCTGACTCCACAATATCCACTAACATTAAATTATCAGATCATATCATAACACAAATATGATTCCAAAATATCTATCAACTTCCAAATCATCCTCAATCTTAATCAAATCTGTAAGACAAAATCATCCAACCAAATAGTTTGACCACTAAAGTCCAAGGAACATCCCTTGACTTTCTGATCCACAACAAGCATTTCTCTAAATGGTAGAAACACTCTCTGTCCATGTGATACGGGTAGAGGTCTACAACCTGTCAAATCTCATCACCTCAAATACTCCAATATCCACAATAAAGATAATGACAATCTAAAAGTCTAAAGAGTCAATGACTTTCTGACTGAGAGTCTACCCATGAAAAGAGATATCTCTACAACTCATAACAGTGTCTATAAATGTCCTCAAACAAATATCGATAACACGTCAAATACTCTAATCTGAAATATACACCACGAGACCTGAGGTAAATGATCAAACGATCAAGGTCTTGAGCTACTTACTAAGACAATATTAGTTAAGTCAACTAACCATTGTCTTGTAATCCACCACATCGTAATTGCTCTACTTAAGGTTCAAGAACCCCTAATGAAGAGCAATAGAAAAGAAGACAGAGAAACTCTAACTCTCCATAATATCATAAATTCACCCTCAAGTGAGTATTTGAGTATCACATGAGTGATAAGTATAATTTTGGTGATATAATATGATTTGATGATCTGTTGGTGATGTTTGATATGATGATATGTGTGTGTGTATTAGTCATTGATACTGATGTGGGATGTATCATGTGTGTGGTATTTATGGATTTGGGATTTGATAGTCAGTGATCAGATTATAACCATGTTGTCAGTGATCTTATAGTTGAGTGTATTGGTGTATGGACTTTATACCATTTAGGTTTATCTATACTCTAGTTGTTTATCATGGATTTGATGGATCAGGTATTCCTAGGGTTTGGATCAGTTGGTATTATCTTCATTGACGATATTGTGTTTGGTTCTATTTTTGAAATCTTGGTCAACACCTTTACACAGGGGTTGATCGAAGGGGATTTCTTCAGATCCCTAATAATGGATCCTCCCGTCAACTTCGATGACTTGCTAAGCCGATCGGTTAAGCATGTCAACGTAGAAGAGGTACAACATGCTCGCCGGAAAGAAGCCGGCAACACATCAACCTTGCCCCCGCCTCGTTCAGAAAGGCGGGAACCCATAGCTCCAACCAAGAATCCGGATTCAAAAGCTTGTAAGGCCCACCGGAGCAATCGGGGCAAAAAGGTATAGATGGTGGATACTGAAGCGCCATCACAATCTGAGAAGTATTGTGAGTATCATCACAATACAACACACTCCACCAAGGAGTGTTATACTTTGAAGAATAAAGCCAAGAGGAAGGCTCAAGCTCCAACAAGAAGAAAGCCTTATAGTGGGAGAGGTAGTCACAGATATCATGTGGAATCCAACCATAGAAGTTGGTCGCCTCCATCTCCTCATAGAGGTCTCTCTGAAAAGAGGGAAAGGTCCTCTGAAAGAAGAGCAAGGAGGTCAGATCGAATGCCCCCTCAGAACAACAACTAGGAGCGATCTCCTTCACGTTCCCCCTCACCTAAACGCGATCCAACCAAGGGCAAAGCTCCAGCGAGGGGACCACCAGTAGGCCACGTCGGGATGAATTCAGGAGGCCCGATGAATAGAGACTCCAATCGAGCACGGAAGGCTCACATCCGGCGATTGGAGAATTACACAATCGGGACTAACAGAGAGAGGAGTCAAGGCCCAGTCATCTCTTTCGGTCCCGATGATTTGGAGGAAGTGGAAGCTCCCCACAAGGATGCACTAGTAATACTCGCCCGCATAGCTAATTACGATGTTGAAGGTGTTTTTGTTGACACAGGAGGCTCGGTCAACATCATCTACAAGGCTGCATTAGATTAAATGCAAGTCAGAGAGGGTGAACTATAGCCAGTGTCTACCCCATTATTCGGCTTCACAGGACACCGGGTGCAGCCGTTGGGACAGATCACTCTCTCCCTATTCTTGGGAGATGATATTCTCTCAAGAACGGAGAGAACGGTCTTTTTGGTGGTGGATGTACCATCCTCCTATAACGCCATTCTGAGAAGACCAGCTCTTGAATTGTTCCAAGTTGTGGTATCGACTTATCATCAAAAGATTAAATTCTCAGTGAAGGAACAAGTCACTGAGGTCCGAGGAAGCCACTAGGTCTCCAGGCATTGCTATAATGGAGAGATCAGAGTTGTTATCCGGAAAGTCAGAGGGTAGAAGAGACTTTGCCAATCGAAGTGGTTGATCCCTGGGTAGAAGACAAAGCTAGGGAGGAGCGCCGAGCAGTAGAACATGAAGATGTACAAATACATCCTCAATTCACAGGAGGTGTAACTCATATTGCTATTGATTTGGATCCTGAGCTTCGTAGAAGGCTGATAGACTGCTTAATCAGCCATCATGATGTCTTTGCTTGGGCATCAGACGAAATTCAAGGCGCCCCGCCTTCACTCGCAATGCACAAGCTCCATATTGTATCTGGCACCAGACCTGTGAAGCAACAGCGAAGGAACTTTGCACCCGAGCAGGATCAGATAATTAGAGCTGAGATAGCAAAGTTATTATAAGCAAGGCATATAAAGGAGGTACAGTTCCCGACCTAGCTAGCAAACATTGTATTAGTTCCTAAGCTAAGCGGAAAGTGACGTGTATGTATTGATTTTAGATATTTGAATAAAGCATGCCCTAAAGACTATTACCCCTTGCCTCGCATTGATCAGTTAGTCGATTCCACCTCTGGTTGTGAGTTCATCTCCATGTTAGATGCTTACCAAGGGTATCATCAGGTGTCACTTGATCATGAAGATCAAGAGAAGGTCTGCTTTGTTACCTCGGATGACACTTATTGTTATAATGTGATGTCCTTTGGATTAAGGAATGCTGGAGCAACATATCAGAGAATGATGGATAAGGTCTTCCGATATTAGATTGGAAGAAACATTGAAGTATATGTGGACGACATTCTGATTAAGATAGAGAAAGGAGTAGACATGATAGATGACCTAAAAGAGACGTTTGCTACTCTCAAAACTAACCGCTTGAAATTTAACCCGATCAAGTGTATGTTCGAAGTAAAAAGCGGGTGGTTCCTCGGATACATTGTTACAGAAAGGGGAATCGAAGCCAATTCGGAGAAGGTGCAAGATATTATTCAAATTCCTTCTCCGGGTTCATTTAAAGAAGTGCAGCGTATTAATGGACGAATCACGGCTCTATCAAGGTTTATAGCTCAGTTAGCTGATAGAATCTCCCATTCTTCAAAATTTTAAGGAAAGCAGTTAAGTTCTCATGGGATGATCAATGTGAGAAAGTTTTCCAAGAGTTAAAGGAGTATCTCTCCAAGCTCCCGACCTTATACAAACCTTGGGAAGGAGAAACTTTATATGTATATATGGTAGCAGTTGATCAAGCAGTGAGCTCAACGCTTATCAGAGAAGAAGATAATACCCAATTTCCGGTATACTTCTTCGATCACCTGCTCAAAGATGCAGAGGCCAGATATACTACCCTGGAGAAGCTAGCATACGGTCTATTCCTGATGGCAAAAAGGCTGAGACCATATTTTCTGGCTCATCCTATAGTAGTCTACACAAATAGTCCTTTAGGTGAAGTTCTTACCAATCCCGAAGCCTTTGGTCGCTTGATTAAGTGGACCACCGAGATAACTAAATATGAGATTGAATACCGACCTCGGACTGCTATTAAAGCCCAAGCTCTTGCGGATTTGATGCTCGAGACAGTCTCCCCACCAGCATATGAGGAAATCTGGAGGATATTGTTGGTGCAGTTTGCACTGATAGTCAAACTTAGGTTTTGATGAATGAGAAATTGGTTAAAGTTAGAGGTTGTGTGATCTAATAGATTTATGGAGCTTGCAGGTTTTCGATCTGGGATGTTCAACTACCGGTGTCTCAATCCGGGATGTCCAACTCCTGGTGTCTCGATACGGGAGGTTCGAATCCCGGTGTCGCGATCCGAGAGGTTCGAATCCCGGTGTCTTGATCCGGGAGGTTCGAATCCCGGTGTCTCAATCCAGATATGTGATTCTAGTGTCTCGATCCAGATGTACGATTCTGGTGTTAAGGTTCTGGATGTCCAATTCCGGAAGCTAAGTAAGGTAAGTCACTGGAGGAGAGTGACTGTGAGGACGTGTTCCTGTTCGAAGGAACATATAAGTGTCGGGCCAGCTTAGACCCATTTTGAGAACTTAAGCTGAGTTCTTTGACTAAGTTTTGGTCCTGGAGGGATAAAATTTAATTACAACTTTTGTTTAAGTGTACTAACTCTATTTTATAGGGTAGATATTTTCTGTGCCTCTAACACTGTTTTACAGGGTCAAAAGTGCAGTTTGACCACGGATGAACAATGCTGAAGGCGCCTCTAGAGGTGCTGGATGCGCCTCTAGAGGTGCTGGAGGCACCTCCAGCGTGAAGGCAGAGAAACTTCGGCGGCGCGGGCTGAAGGGGTCCTCACGGCGCTGAAGGTGCCTTCGGGAGGTGCCCTCAGGCGCTGAAGGCGCCTTCCCACCGATAACACTTGGACTTCGTCGTGGATAAAGGCTGGCCTTCGCGGAAAAGTTTTATCCCACTGAAGGCGCCTTCAGCACTGCTATATAAGCAGTTCGAGTTCAGCACTTTAATATATCACTTCTAAAGCCTCTATATGCATTCTGCTGCTTCCGAGTGCTCCAAGACTGCGCTACTACTGAAGTGCTGCGGCTCCGGACTTCCGACCGCTGCCGACAGCCGACGCCAACTCCCGGACTCAACCGAAAGCAATACTTTGGAGTTGGTAACTTTTATTTAAAAGTTCAAAGTTATAATCTGTAATATTTTTGAACTTATAGAATTATCCAACGAAAGCACCCAGGTGCGGGCCTTCGAGTAGGAGCCAAAGTCGGCTCCAAACGAAGTAAAATAACTTGTGTCATTTACTTTTTTGCTACGTATTTCTGATTGGTTTTTGCAAACGATATTCACCCCCCTCTATCGTATTCCTCAAACCAACAGATTCCTATCTATGTCACATAATGTGAACCTTTCGAAGGTTCAATGCCCCTCTTCTAAGGAAGAAAGGGACCGCATGGATCAAATTTCTTATATATCTACCATAGGGTCTATCGTATACACCATGCTTTGTGTTCACCCTGATGTCTCGTATGCGTTAAGCATGATGAGCGAATACCAGTCAGATCCAGATGAAGGTCACTAGATAGCAGTCAAGAATATTCTTAAGTACTTGAGAAGAATAAAATATTATTTCTTGGTATTTGGAGGTGATGAGGAGCTTGCTGTAAAGGGTTACAGCGATGCATGATTTGAGAATATGCAGAATACCGATCGATGCTGACATTGCTGATTCTTTGACCAAGACTTTAGTATAGAGGAAACATGATTTGAAGATGGGTTTATTTTAGTTTGACTAAAATTGATGAACTCTAAGACCATAGGGTTAAGTCTAATCCAAATTAGACTTATTGAGTTAGACTCAAATTAGATTGAGTCTAATCCGAATTAGAGACGTTTAGATTAATGGGTTAGACTCATTGGATTATTGGGTTAATGGGTTAATTGATAACCTAATATACTAATCCAACCCATTAAGAGGATTAATGGAGATTAACTCATCATTAATGGAAGAATACCAAAAGGCATGAAACCCTTGGCATTCCTTGAATGAATATAAAAGGCCTTTTGAGTGAAATTTTCAAGTGAGATTTTTTCATCTTCTTCTTCTTCCTCCCTTTCTTCCCTTGTTTGAACATCTTCTTGTTGCTAGCACAACAAGGTTATTCTTCTCCAAATACTGAGTTCGTATGATGGACGAAGGGTGTGTTCATGTGGATACCGTAGAGACGTGGACATTCTGATCTCATTGAGATTTGCCGAAGAATTAAAGTTATTGTCGGGAGTACCGATTCATTAACCATTCTATTAGATAGAGTAGCAAAAATGAGTATACCGTATTCACAAGGATATTTGAAGGGATCATTTTTTTGCTACTTTTATGTATTCTTTTATACATAAAATCTTACAATATGTGCGCTCAAAACAACGATTTTGTCAAAATTCATTGTCTTTAACTAAAATCACAATGGTTTCCTAAAACCATTGTCTTTGTGATGTTATCTCCTAAAACCTTTTGGTGTTTCTCCTCAACCGGGAGTAATTTTTGTTGGGAAATTAGTTCCCTCTTATATATGATTAGGATTAATCATAGGGTTTTATACAAATTGATTAAGTTGATGTTTATAATTAATGACTTGCTTGTGAGGGTTATTCATTAATTGTGGAGATTATTGGAGATGATAAGTTTTGTGAGTGACTGTGATCCTCTACCTCGAAGATGATCAAGGATGAAGAGCACTAGATTGAACATTATAATTGTATTTTTGGAGTTTGTTTTGTGTTGGCTTTTCCAAAGATAAGGTTTGTTTTTATGTAAGAAGTCATTACAAGGAGAGCTTATTCTTGTTAAGGAAATCAACTCTAATTAAGGTTAACTATGGTATGGATTGAGTTTTAATGTTTGATCCATATATTTGATTGATGAGCAATGTATTTGGATGAGATAAGTAGGTCAAAATTGATCAAATATATAATAGTGGAGAAATCCAAGTGGATCAAAATTAACTGGACGCTTGGTTGATAGGGTTTAATACATTAGGTAGAGTAGACACTTAATACTGGAGAAGTTCAACCAATGTTAGTAATGATAGTCCTAATAATGATAAAAGTCTAAGAAAATCATGGAAAATTAGACGTTTGCCAAGGGTTGAAGTCTAGTGGAGTGAATTTTTTTTAGATAGTGGAAGTTCTAATAAGTAAAGGTTGACTTGAGGATGAGAAAATAGAGTGTAGTATCGAAAGCGCTAGAGGGGGGTGAATAGCGCTTGTGGTATTTTCACATTTTTTAAATGCAATCACGTAAGAGACGAAGATCATAGGATCGAAAAGCGCTAGAGGAGGGGTGAATAGTGCTCGTGGCTTTTGTTGGAGCAATCTAGGTACCCTAGGTTTTGATGTTTGGGCAAAGGTTTAAGTTAGGTTTATCATTGTATCTAATATGCATTGTGAGTGTGCAGGAGATAGATACAGGAGGTGAAGTCCAAGTGAAGGCTTGGCTGCATAAGTCCAAGGAGGAGCCTTGGCGGCGTAAGCTCAAGTGAGACTTGGTATTGGAAGACCTGACAATAAGGACCGATGCCGATGGAAGTATCTAGAAGGCAAGGCGCAAAGGATGGGAGGCATCCGAGGGGCGCAAGGCTGATGGAAGATGGCTAGAAGGCTAGGTTAGGTTGGTCAGGTGAGGACGAGTGCTGAGGGAATGCACTTGGGGTGAAAACCCTTGGTTTAGGGTTGTATCAGTTGCCTGGTACTGTGACCAAGTGACTGATCACGGTTCGGTCGACCGATCCTAGGGATCGGTCCACCGATCCTAGGGATCGGTCCACCGATAAAGTTTGGTTCAGGACGAACTGTGCATATGAGATCCGTTGACTAGTAAACTGATCCATCGGGAATCGGTCGACCGATAAAGTGATCAGTCGACCGATCAAGCTTAGACGAAAAACCAGAATGCACAGAAATATTGGTTGAGTGAACAGGCCTAACTAGGCAACTGCATCAGTCGCTTGGTCCCAGAGCAGTCGCCTGATGCAGTGCAAAAACTAGCCGTTGGCTAGTTGTTGCAGGACCGTTGAGGGACCAGTCGCCTGGTGCTTGGACTATGCAACTAGTGGCGGGCAGAACAACTTTCGAGGAAAGTTGTTTGCCTATATAAACCAAAGTTGGTTCCTTGGTTGAGTTTGATGAAATTTAGTGTGGTGAACACTAGATTAGTAGTCTTTATTTGTGTGCATCCGAGAGCATTCAAAAAGTGTTTGTGGCAAGGTTTCTCCACCCACAAGGAGCTACACGAGCTAGCCGGAGTTTCTGGGGAATAATCCACTGACGGATCGGGATCATCCACCTCATGGACAGGAGAGGGAGTAGGAGCCCTAATCTCCGAACCTCATTAAATCAGTTTGCGTCTTATCTTTCTTTTGTTAGTGTTATTTAGTATTCCGCTTGTGCAAACTAACAATCGTAGGAAGATGAGCATTTGGGGTGGATCGGCTATTCACCCCCCCTCTAGCCGGTGATTAAGGTCCGAACACTCTTTATCATTATCAAAAGTCAGGTTCGATTATTGGTGCACCCTGCACCAACAGAAGAGTCATATCACTACTGTATCTTCTCCGTCAAAAGACTCATTATATATTATGTTAAAATAACTCCTCAAACACTGTGCAACGATATTCCAGAGCTAAGGCATGGATTTCCAATCATCGAGCCAAATGTGGAGTAGTTGCGACACAATGTTGTAGCTTACATTTTATATAAATAAAATTTTACAATTAATGTTGCTGCCTCGACTGTCGGATGCGATCATAGAAGATCCTCTTTTATTATAGAGAAATCGCAGATCTTATCCATCAGTTTCTATTTTTACGCCTTCGTCTTTTGATCCTTTATCAAGGATCACTCTTTGATCGAGCAATAAAAAATAATCTATGGATGATGGAAACACATACAAGACAGTATGACCAATCACATTTACATTAATATAGATACAAATCTAGCTTGTGACATGCTCGTCCCTGGCCGAGTTACTATGAGTTCTACTTACTAATTGCCTCCCTCAACCATCTTGCCCGCTTTAGTCCTCCGATCGTCTGGTCCTCTAGGTAATAGCTTATTTTAGTGCTAGTTGCTCAAATTAAGTTGGATCAAAAAATTAAATTTTGTATTGAGTACTGTCTCCATACGGCGGGAAGCATTCAGTACCCTTTGTGGCTGGTCTCCTTGCTGTGTTAATAAGTATGTACCAGCTTCATGCTTTTTGTCACTGATCCTGTTTAAGTTAACATATCTAAATTTAGCATAAGATTCATAAATCATGGTAATGTGCTACGAGCAAAATAAAATTGTCTTCTGGTAAATAAAAAGGTTGTATTGTAGGATGTCACTTAGAATCCGAAGAGGATTCCCCCCAAAGGCAAGGGCATTTAAATGGGCCCCTCGCAAGGTCTAGTCTTTCGACTATTTTCTGTCATCACCATAGACAAGGAAATGAATGAGGTATAGAAGAGATGTGAACAAACAAACGTTAGGAAGTGGGTGTGGAAGGGATGTGAACAAACTATACGTTTTTAAAGAAACTATGGAAGTCTTGTCTATTCATGATGGAAAGTTACAATGAGTGGAAAATTTTACATTATCTCCTGAAAATGTAAGCAAAAAGTGAACGCCATATCTGTTTCATGTTACATAATTTGCATAGACCTTCCCAAACTTCATTTTCGAAATTTCATTCTCTTGTAGCTAGTTTCATTTTAAGATGTCCACGACAAACTGCCATATATTGTGGCTACTACATAACATTAGCTCTTTAGCTGCCATACCATTGTTGTAACTCATTAGAGTCTTAGCTGCCATAATGTTGTTGCAAGTACTTAGATACTTAGTTGCCACGATGTATGGCAGCTTTGTGGAGAATTAGCTGTCACACCATTGTTGCAGCTATTTGGACACTTACCTACAACATGTTGTGGCAGCTAAGTCCAAGTAGCTGTAACATCGTTGTGGCTGCTAAGTCTCCAAGCAGTTAAAAAAATGTTGGGGCAGTTAGCTTTTATATTACTGCCACAACGTTATTGCAGCTACTTTGACACTTAGCTACCACAACGGATTTAGCTACTTGGATACTTAGCTGCCACAACGTATTGTAACTACTAGGACAATATATTTACATCAACTAAATAATTTATATTTAACAATTGGATTTACACCATCTTATATATCAGTTATATTGAATCATTTCCACTAGATTGACTGCACATTATGTTGGTAAAATTTGATACAATACATTTTTTCAATATATTTACACAATCTTTTAATTAATCCAGTGTTTGCTTGTGAAAATTTTATGACCAACATGAAACCTCAATTCTCTCATCCCTTCTTGCCCAATATTTAATGGTCTTCGGTACAATAAGCTCTCAGCGTACCACATAACAAAAATTGCACAATCTAACCTAAAAGATGTAATTTTGTTTTGATTGTAAATAAGATAATTTGCAAACATGAATATGGAGATGTATAACAAATAAATGGATAAAAATTTACTTACGATTTTAATTGTATTAGACCCGAAATTGTAGCTACGTTAAAGATGTTGGGTTGAAAGGTTACAAACAAAGTCTCATATTAGAAAAACATGGAAAAGATCATGAGTTTAAAAGATGAAGATATCTCCATTGGTATGAGGCTTTTTGGGTAGAGCCCAAGAGCAAAGACATGAGGACTTTGGCCCAAAGTGGATAATATCATGTCATTGTAGAGATATCTTAATTCTTTTGGACCCAACAATTGGTATTAGAGTCTAGACTGCTAGAAGGACTAACTGTCGACTGTGCACAAGAGTTATTGTCAAATAAAGCCATGTTGGTGCAATGTTGACCTCAAACGAAAGGGGGTTCCCATGTCTGGATCAAGAGTACCTGAGACTAGGCTAAAGTCCAGTTAGGTCTGTAGGACCTGATAATTGGCATGAAGTCCAAATAGGTTAAGGTATGACCTGATATCTGGCAGGAAGTCCAGCTGGGTCTGTGGGACCTGATAGTTGGTCGAAGTCCAGTTGGGTCTGCGAACTTGACAATTGGCAGGAAGTCCTGGTGAGTCAAAAATCAGACATCAAGTGGATGGGCTCGAGGGGGGCTGGTCCTTAGTTGGGGGGGGGGGGGGGGGCAGATTCTTGGATTGCAAGGTTGCAAGGTTGCAAGGTTGCAAACAAAGTTTAAAAGATGAAAATATCTCCATTAGTATTAGACATTTTGGATAGAGCCTAAAAGCAAAGTCATGAGGGCTTAGGCCTAAAGTGGACAATATCATATCATTATGGAGATATTTTAATTCTTTTGGACCCAACAAAAGTCTCTTTTAAGTAACGATTGTAGCCCTGGACCCATCAAGTGCCTTTGACCAATTAAGACTCTAGGATGAGTTTTTGATGTGTGTCAAAGGGGGAGATGTAGAGTTTAAG
>JBAMIE010000107.1:2515820-2527930 GCA_037177295.1 Kaempferia parviflora
TCAACGACCTAGGTTTGTCCCTCGCAGGGACACGACCTCTCCGTCGCTCTACTCCAGTTGTTTACCTCAACCTACCTACCAAACATCTGGTCCTACGACCTGTTTGGTCTTTCTGCTTAGCATCTAATCGGCTACCCAGGACTTCCTCTGCCAGATCTTCAGTCCTTGGCCTATCTGGACTTTCTGCCGCCAAGTATCTGGTCCTCGACCTACTTGGACTTTCTGCCTGGCTTCCACAATCGCTATGACTTCCTGCCTAACCACACTAGGACTTTCTTGGTTGAGTAAATATCCTGCACACTCAAGTAACTTGTTAGACAATAATCAGACTTAACTTGAATCTTTGACAACATCAAAACTTAGGTTCGATTCTGGTGCAACCTGCACTAACATAAAATGCCTAGATAGGATATGCATGAGTTCTTAGATTAGGGAAAACTCATATCTACATCTCACAAAGACTATAAAGTGACTTGTATGTATTTTAGTGCACATTAAATACAAGTGAGATGTTAGGAGGATGAATAAAACTCAAGATGTAGATTGAGTGTATCTAGTTGAGTTTTTGTATCATCAAAATACATAGTTATGTGTTATGCATTCATTGGAAAATCTAATGTACAAGTCATGTGCATTAAGACCAAAGAATATGGTTGGAAATTTATTTTGAAAATCATTTCAAAAATATTTTGGAAAACCTTGGTGAAGACTATCTTTCGATAGTAATCACCATTGTATAATTAGACACAAACTAGGTGAAACATTGAAGTTTTTAATAGTTTCAAGTTTTATGTCATTCTTTGAAAATATGGTGTATTTTCATTGAAAACTATTTTTCTATAATAATATATGGGTTAAATAATGCCCACATAAATTTTTATGATTTTTAAAATTTCGTAGAATTATTTAGAGATTTCTGAAATTCAGCCAAAAATCGAATTAAGAAAATTAGAAATATGGATCGATCAGTCGATCGATCCAATAGGCTACTGCGAGGTTGAATCGATCAAGTGATCGATCAAATCTCAGCTGGATCGATCAGTCGATCAATCCAAGTGTATTTTCCATGAATAGAAACTCGCGGGATCGATCAAGTGATCGATTGGGAGTTTGATTTTTTGGCTAAAAAGTCTGATTTAAGATTTTTAAGCCATTTTTAGTCACGTTAACCATCCATAACCCTATGAAATATATTTATATAAATTTAAGGGTAGTTTTTATAATGAAAATAAGATAGGAATGATTAAGAAAGACTAAATTGAAGTTTAGGATGAGGTTTTGTTTCAACTTTGATTTTTTAACTTCAAAACTTCAAATTTTAGGCTTCCTAAAGTTTTAGGAACTCCAAGTTATTGTTGATATTGACGGAATTTTAGACTATGTTTTGAGGGGAGTCACTCCATAAAGACATGCCTTAAATTTTTTGGAACATTGGAAGATTATAAACCTTCTTTATTACATATGCTTAAGGTTGAACATGGAGAGACAAATGGAAGATAGGAAATCTTCATTGTCATGATTTAATGCTCAAGGTGAGCATTAGGACATATTGAATGGTATGAGACTTTCATTGAGTACTTTGACCATAAAGACTCTAGGGTGAGTTTTTGATGTGTATCCAAGGGAGAGAATGTGGAAGGTCTAAGTTAAAGATGAGCCTAACTTAGATGTATTGTCAAACATAAAAAATGGGAGATTGTTAGTGTAATTTTCTTGGGTCAATGTTGACCAAGTTGAGTAAGCTTGAGTTGACCCAAGCTTGAGTCATGATGTTTGAGTTTTGATATTTGACAATCAATGGGGAGATTGCTGGAGCAATTATCCTTGGGTCAAGTTGACCCGTTTGACCAAGCTTGAGTTGGCTCAAGTTGAAGTTTCGATGTTTGATAATAAATGGCGATTGCATGTGTAATTGTCCATTTGGGAGATTGTGGAATAGAAGTCAAGTAAGTCAAGGTTGACTGTATACTTGACTGGGAAAGTCTTAACTGGAGGTTAAGCAAGGGTAAGTCCAACGGGAAGGTTGGTAGAAGAGGAAACTTCAAGTGGGTCAAAGTGTTGACTAGACACTTGGTATGGAAAGTCCTGGTGAGTGAAGCCAGGTATATGAAAAGTCTCAATGAGTGAAGTCGGGCAGTGGAAAGTCTAGGTGAGTGAAGCTAGGAAGTCAAAAATCCAGGTGAGTGAAGCCTAGTGAAAGACCTAGTGAGTGAAGCTAGGCAGTGTAGAAAGTCTTAGTGAGTGAAGTTAAACATTGAAAATCCAAGTGGGACAAGGTTAACCGAACACCTAATATTTGAAAAGTCCAAGTGGGTTAAAGGATTGACCGGACACTTGGTGACGAAGTCCTAGCAGGTCAAGGTTGACCAGATGCTAGACATGAGGAAGTCTCAATAGGTCACGTGTTAACCAGATGTTGGGCAAAGAATCTAGACTAGAGTTTAAGCAACTCAGGTTTGGGCAAATCGATCAGCTGATTGATTGGACCGAAGTCAATCGATTAGCTGATCAATTGACGACATTCTCTCGCGATGTTGCGAGAGAACATAACAACACTGGATCAATAAGTTGATCAATTGGGGCACGTTTTCTCATAATGACACGAGGAAAGATAAATCGATTGGTTAATAAATTTAGTAGTTGTCATGAGGGAACAGAAGCTCTCGGGATCGATCAGCTGATCGATTCGGATTCGACTATTACTCACACAGGTTTAAAAGGCACTGTTGCGATTTCGAGTAAATTCTCATTCTCCACCTTCTTCTCCGACGAGTTCACGCTAGATCTTGGAGCATCTCAGGGCGAAGTGCTGCTGTACTTCTGAGTTTTCAAGAGACGATCACATGCTACACAAGATCAAACAAGAAGAGGTTTATTTTGTATCGTTGTACATTTACTTCTTGTTTTGAGTTGTATCTTGTGAGAGTTTTGTACGAGGCTTCTCCGTTTCCAGTTGGTTCCAAGAAGTGTATTTTCATTAGTGGAGGGTGTGTGTGTCATGCGGATTCTTGGATTAGTCACCTCTTCTTGAGGTGGATACCAAGTAAATATCTGTGTTAGTATTGGTTAGTCTTGCGTCGAGTTATTCCGCTGCACATCATGATCGACGAAGCGAGACGAAGCTATTCGCCCCCCTCTAGTGGTGTCAACAGTCCCAACAATATAAAGCATCTGCAGACCAGGCAATACCCTATACATCTCACGTCATTCTAAGTTTTTGAATACATAAGAAAGGTAATCCTCGTGTGCTTGTGTGATGCTAGCTGCCTAGAACTATAAGATCATACTTTCTAGGGGGAAGACCTAGGCTAAGTCCATAAAATTTAAGTTTGAAAAATAACTTAAAAAAATAGGTTTTGAAACAAGCAAAAAAATTATTAGAAATGAAACAGTCTTAATCTATAGTTCACATTCCTAGTCTTCTTCGTAAATTACTAAATTCTGATTATGGGAGTGGTTTAGTGAAAATGTCGGTCAGATTTGACTTGGACTCAATATAGTTAAGTTCAATGCCTTTTCTAGCAACATGATCTCTAATAAAGTGATGCCTAATTTCAATGTGTTTAGTTCTTGAATGATGCATTGGATTTTTTGTTAAATTAATTGAACTTCTATTATCAATAAATATTTTCACATTTTTATATTCTAAGTTAAAGTCTATTAATGTATGCATCATCCATAATAATTGTGCTACACACTCATTCATTGCTATATATTCTGTTTCGGTAGTTGATAAAACAACACAATGCTATTTTTTACTAAACCAACCGATAAGTGATGGACCAAGGAGTTGGCATCCACAACTTGTATTTTTTCAGTCCAGTTTAGAACCAACATAATCTAAATAAAAAAATCCTACAAGTTGAAAGTTAGTTGTCCTAGGGTACCACCTTACTACATTAATTGTGCTTTTTAGGTATTTCAAAATTCTTTTAACATTTGTTAGTTGAGACTCCTTGGCACAAGTTTGGTATCTTACATACATGCTAACTACGAATAAAATGTCAGGTCGACTTGCAATTAGATATAAGAGATTACCTATGACACTTCAGTAATATTTAAGGTCAATTAGTTTTCTATTAGGATCACTATCTAATGTTATGTTTGTTGTCATTGGTATTTTTATTTCCTTAGTATTTTCCATTCCAAATCTTTTAAGTAATTCTTTTGTGTATTTTTGTTGATATATATAATTACCCTTTTTAGTTTGTTTAATTTGTAAACCTAAGAAAAATATTAATTTACCTACTAGACTCATTTTAAATTCTTATTCCATTAATATTATAAATTCTTGTAAAAATTTTGAATTTATTTATCCAAAAACTATATCATCTACATATACTTAGACTATAAAATGTCTGATTCAAGGTTTTTTAACAAAGGGTTGAGTCGACTCATCCTTTATTAAACCCTTTGTTAATTAAATATATAGATAATCTTTCATACCATGCTCTAAGTGATTGTTTTAGAACGTACAAGGTTTTCTTTAATTTGAATATATAGTCAGATGTTCTATATTTTTAAATCCATGTGATTGACCTACATATACTTCTTCTTTGATTAGTCTATTCAAGAAAGCAGATTTGACATCCTTTTGATAGAGTTTAAATCCTTTATGCACTGCATAACTTAGTATCATTATAATATATTCAAGTCTAGCTACTAGGGCATAGATCTCATCATAGTCAATCCCTCTACTTGATCAAACCCTTTAGCTACTAATCTTACTTTATATCTTACAATTTCACCATTTCATTTAATTTATTTCTAAATATCTATTTTGTTTGTATGATTTTATTTTATTTTTTTTATTTTTTACTTTTGGGCAATAGTAATAAGTCTTAGACTTCATTTATTTCAAATTGGACCAATTCTTCTTGCATGACTATGATTCAATTTGGGTCAAATAAGGATTCTTCTATTATTTTAGGTTCAATTTTAGATATCAATGCAATTTAACTTAGGTTTCTAAAAGCTGATCTAGTTTGAACTTTTAGGTTGGGTCACCTAGTATTTGATCAACTGAATGGACTGAACTAACACTGGTTGTTCTTAGATCAGTTTATTCTTGTTGATTTTCTTGTGGCTGATTTTTTTTATCTTCTTGTTATTCTATTTAGTTTAGGTTTTTACTAGCTCCCCTTTGATCACTCCTAGCCCTAACAAAGTCAATTGGTTGAAGTTGAGTTTGATTTGAGTTAGGTTCCATAGATTTTTCTTCAAATTTTTACATTTGTTATTTTCTTAATTCATAGTGTATTTTTATTATAGAATCTATAACCTCTACTATTTAATGAGTATCCTATAAAAATTCCATTGTCTACTTTTTGAGGTAAATTTTCTTAAATGTTCTCTTATATTTAATATGTAAACTGAACAACCAAATATTTTAAAATATTTAATGTTAGGTATTTTATTATAGTAGATTTCAAACAGGGTTTTATTATATTTTTTATTTATAGTTGTTCTGTTTTGTACATAGCAAGCTGTACTAACATTTTCTGCCCAAAAGTATTTGGATAGTTGATATTCAGTAAACATTGTTCTAATGATTTCTTATAGAGTTCTATTTTTTCTTTCTACTATTCTATTTTATTCAAGTATTTTAGGACATAAAAATTTATGGTGATAACCATTTTCTAAGTAAAATTGATTAAATTTGTGATTTTTAAATTCACTATCATTATTGCTCCTAAATTTTAAAATTTTTAGGTCTTTTTTATTTTACAAAAATTACTAAAAATTTTAAATGTTTCATCTTTATTTCTTAAGAATTTTACATAGGTGAATTTTGAATAATTATCGATTATTACCAAACAATACAATCTTCCATTAATTAATTTAATTTCATATGAGTCAAATAGGTCTAAGTGTAATAATTCAAGTATTAAATTAGTTTGAGTTTGATTGGTTGGTTTGTGGATTGATTTAGACTCTTTTCCTTATTGACGAGCATTACAAATAATTGAGTTTAAGTTAGATAATTTTGATAATCCTCTAACTAGACCATTTAGTTTATTGAGGTTTCAAATGTGAGTGTAGGACATTCTTCTATGTCATATCTAGGTTTCCTCTTTTTGTGTCAAGTGACACATAAGTAAGGAGCTGGTTGGTTAATTGCATAGATATTGCCCTTTCTAAACTCTTTAAGTCTTATGTTAAGGTTGTCTGTGTACTTAATCAAACTTTCAAAAGATAAAAACTTAACCTTATAATCGAAATCACACAATTGGCTAATGCTAAGTAAATTAAACATAAAATTTTCAACCAATAGTACTTTGCGAATAATGAAATAGATTCAAGTTCAATATTACCTATCATAATTATCTTAAGTTTACCATTATTTTCAAAGACAACTATTTCTAGGCTATTAGGTTTGAGTTCTGTGAATTTGGTGTGGTCCCTATGTTGAGGATCTAAGACCGGCTAGAAGGGGGTTGAATAGTGATTCCCCCAAATCATTGTCTTCTTACAATGTTGGCACAAGTGGAATACTAATGAACACAAAACAAACTAAGAAGACAAACCTCTACACGTTCATGTAACGTGGTTTAGAGATAGTTTACTCCTACTCCACGGCTGTTGGTAAGGTGGACGATCCATATTCGTTGGTGGATTAGTCCCAGGAAAACTTCTGGCTAGCTCAAGCCTCATTGTGGGTGGAGAAACCTCACCACAACTCTAACGAAGAACTCTTGAATCACAAAGAAAGTTTGGAGAACTTGGAGAACTTGGAGACTACTAATTAGGGTTGATTACCACTAATTTCGTTAACCAAGGCCAACCACCCCAAGCTCCATTATATAGAGCTTGGGGAAAACATCAAGGTTGATTTTTACTGTTACCAGTCGATTGATGGCTAGCCAATGGCTTTTCAATAGCTCTTTACCAGTCAACTGGTGTCTCAGCCGTCGGGAACAGAAATATTCTGTGCCTTGCCCCAGTCGACTGCTGCAGTTGTCAATCGGCTGGTAAATCCTAAACCTAGGGTTTCCTTTCCTGGGTACATTTATCTTGCACTAGGACCCTCACGACTCACTTGACTCTTTCTTGTAGCCTTGACCTCTTGCCTTCAAGTCTCCTTCCTTTGACTCTCATCCCTCATATGCATTCAAGCCCGCAGCTTGTCCCAATGTCATTCTTCGAGTATGCCTCGAAGTGTGTTTCCCTTCGCTTATCCTTACTGTTTTGTCTACGGTCCCTTGGATATTCCATCCTTCACCAGACCCGAAACTATCAAGCTAAGTTATATGTGTATCCTGCAAACCTGCACGACTCAAATACATATATCAAATACAACGGTAAACCTAACTTAATTCCTTTGCCCAAACATCAAAACTCATGGTCACACTAGATCTTCAATATTACTTCCAACAATCTCCCCCATTTTATATTTAGCAATACATATAAGTTAGGGAAAACATAATAGCAATAAACATGCAAACATGCATTGGAACCTATCATAAAGCTCCCCCTACAACTAAGTTCCCCATTGAACTTGGAATTTAATGCAAGAGCATTTAAGGTTTTCCTCCACTTAAACCTTACTTCTCATCCTTTACCTAACCATCAAAAAGCTTCCAACAATATCCCAATTGTTGAAACTTGATCATCCAAACTAACTCTAAACTCGTGTATTTATCCCCTACGGATCTCATACACCTATATGAGTTGTCCCGTTCAAATCCGATGCTAAAAAATACATTTCAGACTGTATCAGTCGACTGCCATAAGCCCAGTCAACTGCCCCCATCAATTCAAATACACAGAAATATTGTGTTTGATGGACACTATTACCAGTAGACTAGTATCTCAGCCAGTCAACTAACACCTTTTTTCAGCCAAAATTAACATTCTGAACTCAATTCTAGAAGTGCACCAATAATTCTATAGATCTCCAAAAATTCTCAAATTTTATGAATAAGTCTATTTTACCAACATCTACTTGGAAAAAATATATTTAAAAATATATCTATCATGGATCCCAAGATTGACATAAAATCCAAAACTATCTAAATGATTGAATTGAACCTTGACCTAAAGTCCTAGTTTTGGCTTCCTCTTGATGTATCTGCCCATATTAAACCACAATGCATCCCTAATATTAGTTTATATGACATCTATTCATCTAAAACTAATTTTCAAGCAATATGAACCCAATTTTATATTTTGTTACATAAAACTCATCCCAAATGTGCCAACCAACTATGTTAGAGGCTCAAATCTATCTCTAACCTTTTTTGACACATTCCTTGACTCATCTAGAATCTCAAGTAGAATACACTTGATATCCATTTAGCATGGGTCCCAACTTGATTCTTTGAGCTCCCCCTAGAGCTTTTAACCTTATCCACCTCCCTAGGTGACTCATCCACTATAGCAAGGCCACATCGATCCACATGGATGATGATTGGCCTACACATCTAACCTTCTTCACCTTAGGCACATCACCCTTGTCATAATCATATGCCACCCTTGCATATGTCTTGTTATTGGCCTTAGATGACTCTCCCTTACCCTTGGTTACTCCCTTTTTGTCATTAACAAATGTTACCCTAGCATTTGATTTCCCCTTGGCCTTGGAGAGACTAGATCGGTATCCCAAACCTGATCTACCATTATCGAGTTTTGGCTACCCAAAATCATATTTAACCTTATAGATCCAACTTTGAATCTTTTTAGGGTTTTCTCTAAATTATTAAGCTTTGCCTTTAAAGTTTGATTTTCCTTTTTTATGTTCCTAACCCTAGAATTCACTTGTCCACTATGGGTATTCATAGACCTACCACTCTTTCTAGGCATATGTCTCCCTTTCTTGAAATTTTTACCTAGGTTCTCCATTACCTTCTTCTCCTTAGGTAATGAGAATCTAACTTATCTAAGTTATCATGCATAGGTACCTTAGGGTTAATTCTAAAATTTACCCTACTTCTATCATGATACCTAAAGGCAAAATTTTTCCTTGCTACATGATGGTAATTATCATTACTCATAGCATGCATGGGGAAAATTACAATTTGAATTACAATTCAAATTAGGGTATACCTCCCTTACCCTTGAAGCTCCCTCTTGACTTGAGCTTCTCTTCTTCTGCCATTTATTCAAATGTGCTAGCTTCTTAATTTCCCTCTTCTTAGAGCATTTGGTGTGGTAGTAGCCTTTCTCTCCACACGTGAAGCATACAATGCACATCCTCCTTTTCTTGGATTTTTCATTCCTACAACCCATATTAGTGTTCAAATTAACTTGAATGGGTTTATGAGTTACCTTCTTCCTACCCATTGGACACCTACTCTTTTAGTGTCCCTTCTCATTGCAGCCGAAACAAATTATGTGATCCTTTGACTTGATTTCGGTGGAGATGCTAGCAAGGTAGACTTCCAAGACTTCCTCCTCATTTATCTTGGATTCCTCTTCAACCCTTGAAGATGTGAATGACATCTCCTCATCTCCCTCCTCCTCGGAAGTTGAACACAAGTCAACTTCCGGTTGCTCCTCTTTCACCTGAGTTACTACGTCCTTTTGTTCAAACTTTTCTTCTCCATGTATAGGTGTGGGTTCTTCACCTAGAACTGACTTTACTTTGTTCCACAACTTATGAGCATTCTCGTACTCACCTACACGACTTATCACATTGTTAGGCAAAATATCAATTAAAATTTATATTATCTTCTCATTTGCCTTTAACCGTGATGTTTGCTCCTTGGTCCAATAGTGGGGTCGGAGTCTCTTCCTATGCTTGTCTCTTAGGACTTCAAATGCCTCCTCGACAACCATCATGGTGTCCCAATCCATGTTGAAGAAGGCATTCTTCTTCACCATCCAAAAGTGACCTCCCATAGATTTTCCCCTTCATACTTTGGCAGGATAATCAAGTCGTCCATCCTTGCTTCCTCGACGATTAGTCCGACGGAGAGCAACCTGCTCTGATACCACTTGTTGAGGATCTAAGACTGGCTAAAAGGAGGGGTTGAATAGAGATTCCCCAAAATTGTTGTTTTCCTACAAAATTAGCACAAGAGGAATACTAATGAACACAAAATAAACTAAGAAGACAAACCTCTACACGTTCATATAACGTGATTCGGAGATACCTTACTCCTATTTCATGGCTGTTTGTAAGGTGGACGGTCCCTATCCATCGGTGGATTAGTCCCCGAAAAACTTTCGGCTAGTTCAAGCTTCCTTGTGGGTGAAGAAACTTCACCATAACTCCAACCAAAAACTCTTGGATTACAAAGAAAACTTGGAGAACTTGGAGACTACTAATTAGGGTTGATCATCACTAATTTCATCAACCAAGGCCAGTCACCCTAAGCTCCATTATATAAAGCTTGGGGAAATCAACAAGGCTAATTTTACCATTACTAGTCGACTGGTCCTTGCATCAGTCAACTAGTGGCTGACCTACGACTCTTTACTAGTCAACTGATACCAACACAATCAACTGGTGTCTCACCCTCGGGAACATAAATATTCTGTGCCCTGCCCCAGTCGATTGATTGGTAAACCCTAAACCTAGGGTTTCCCTTCTTGAGTATATTTCTCTCGCACTCAGACCCTCATGACTCACTTTACTCTTCCTTGCAGCCTTGACCTTTTGCCTTCAAGCCTTCTTCCTTTGGCCCTCGTCCCTCGGATGCATTCAAGCCTGCAGATTGTCCCAATGTCATTCTTCACGTATACCTCAAAGTGTGTTTCCCTTGGCTTATCCTTGCTACCTTGTTCACGGTCCCTCGGATGCTCAATCCTTCACCGGACCCGAAGCCATCAAGCCAAGTAATATGTGTATCCTGTAAACTTACCAACTCAAATACATATATCAAATACAAGGGTAAACCTAACTTAAATTCTTTGCCCAAACATCAAAACTTATGGTCACACCGGACCTTCAAGATTGCTTCCAACACCCTAGTCATGTGTCTGGATCAACTATTATTCAATATCCACTTGGAGTTTTACAAAAAGTAAGAGTTGTTTATTCACTTTGATAGCATGATTAAGCTAGATTAGGTTTAGTTAAGTTTGAAATTAATTTAACATAAGGTTTTAATAAATTAAAGTTAAGGTTAATTAATTTTAAAAGGTTTAATTATTTTTAAGGTTTAATTAATTTAAATTAAGTTAATTTGATGGTTAAGATTAATTATATCCTTATTCATTTCACCTTACCTATATTTTCAATCAAGAGTATCCTATAATCTTGTGAGATACTTTATGTTAATAATTTTATTTTTGAAGATTTTTGACTTTGTGTTATATTCAAGTTTAACTATCAATCAATTAAATGTATTTTTCAAAAATTGACTTCCAGGCTGTGGCGAGGCATAGGAGCCTTCTTGGGTATCAGGACAACAACCAATTCTAAACAAAGTATTTTTAAAAAATTGGACATTTAATCTTTCTATTGATAAACCTTAGTCCAACTAGTCTAGGATGTAGCGAGGTAGCTTCGATTAATTCCACTTAGCTAAGTAAACCAAGTAGGGTATGTCTTACCCTGCTTGACTTTCCAGACCAAATTTTCCTAACACACTATCATCTCGCCCACCTTGGTACTATGTTGGATAAAAGTCAAAATATATTTTTCAATTTAGTCCTAATTACCCAGATGGGTAGTCTATGTATTTGAGGTGTCAACTGTTGATGCAATTTGCACTAATACTCAAACTCAAGTTTTGATGAGTAACAAGTAGGATTAAAGTTAGATGTTGTGTGGTTAAACCTTTCTACCAATGTGCAAGAGTTGACTGGTCTAGAGGACCTAACACTAGGCTAAAGCTCGGTTAGGTCAGAGGACCCGATAACTGACACGAAGTTTAGATAGGTCAAGGAGTGACTCGATATTTGGTGGGAAGTCCGACTGGGTCCACGGGACATGACAATTGACTGAAGTCCAGTTGGGTCAGCGAACCTGACAATTGGTGGGAATACATGGTGTTGGTACCCCAAGTTAGTTTTGATGTGATCAACCAAGTTAGGTTAGGTCATGTGTTTTCTAACATTGTGTCTAAGTGTGAAGGAGCTTAGGAACACAAGAAGTCAAGAGGAAAATGTGGAGGATGAGAAAGACGGCACAGGAAGCGAGTTGACAGGCTCAGTGCGTCCGA
>JBAMIE010000107.1:2528030-2538651 GCA_037177295.1 Kaempferia parviflora
TGTATCATCTGACACCTGTACTATTGTCAGAGAACGTAAGTGGATGTCAGACACGTGTCTGACAAGCTTATCAGTCCCCTTATAAGTGAAGTTATCCCTCTTTGTTGTTATCCTGTGCTGTCCGTCCGGTCGGCTGAAAGCAAGCATCCTAGGGTCTCCATCGGACCAACCGGACGAGCGGCATTTGGGCCTTCCTTTTTCATCCGTGGCTACCAGATCACCCCTCCTGCTGACCTCATTTGGGACCCACAAGCCTCATCATCATCCCCAATCAGTACACTTTCAAAAAGAGCATTGTTTGAAAATTTTAACCACACAGATTGGTACAGTTGATATTTACATAAATATTTGCTCTAATAAATTTTAGAATTAATTTTCAATTTATATAAAATATTTCGTTAGATATTTGACCTTTCCGCCACTACATTAGGATAAAGAGCTGCCGCTACATCTAATTTTTTTCTTTTATTTTCCTCTAAGTGTAAAAAAAAAAAAAAAAAAAAATTCATTCATTCCGATAGAAAATATTCAACTAACTAAATATTTTTATTAAGACTGATATCTATACTCAAACATATTTCACAATATTATCATTTTAATTTCCAATGATTTGTAGGAAAGAACCAAACGCTAATTAATTATTTGAAAATTTTAAAATCGAAAGACGTATTTGTAAAGCACAACTTGTGCGGTTCACTGGATTCGCCCAAAATCTTTGAAGAAGATGAAACCTAATTTTGGGTTTTTGCGTTTGGCCTTAATTTGAAACCCCCTTTCGATCTCCACCGAGGCCTGCGCGAGAGGTGGGATACGATGATTCCGGCCGTGGCGAAAAGCTCCAGAGCCGAGAGGGAAGGACAATCCCCCTTCTTCCGTGACCTCGCCACCCCAGTCTCTGCTCGACGCAGTGCCGCTGCCGGCCGGTTCGCCACCCCTGCCCAGGCGGCCGCAGTCTCCGCCCTTTGGCGTGACAACCTCGCTTCCATCGATCCGCCTCCGCCGCCCGCCTTCACCCTCGGCGACCGCTTCGACTTCTCGCCTGAGCCCGCTTTTGCTCCCAGCCCGACACCGCCATCCCCAGAAACACGTACACCACCGCATTCCTTTTATGCTCCTGCCTCGTCCCCCTCCCCTCTCAAGGCAGGCGTGGATCCGAGCGCCTCGGGTACTGCCCATGACGGCGGGTTGCGAATTCTGCGTCAGCCCAGCTTTGGCGAATCGGGTCTCTTATCCCCAGGCAAGAGCGTCGGAAGCGAGGACCGCTTAGGGAAGGGGTCGCCGGTTGATGGGGTCATTCAATCGGGGGCGTTAATTACTCTTCCTCCGCCGAGGGAAGTGGCTATGCCTGAGGTGCGTCGGAATACCTCCATGCCCGTAGCCGGAGGTCTTGATGAGGAGCAGTGGGTTACTGTATATGGGTATGACTGACGAAAAATCACCATCTATTTCTCACACTTTACTATACTCATTCAAACTCCATCATGTTGTGACAGCTTACCATGTTGGTAAAGACCTTGAAAGTTCTTGCCAAGCTTTTGGGTCCAAATATTCACCTTTGTCGAAATGGTGGTTTACCTCTTTACTTCGATATGAATTAGTAAGAATAAAAAAAATTAAGTCACTTAATTTATTGACATATAATTTTCATGTAGAATTGTCAATTCCTTGGAACTTATGGATGGTTTGTAACAAATGCATTCTTCAGAAGTCATGCTGATTACTTACTATCTATAGACCTATTCTTGATATTAACAGTTTTCTATTAGTAGAGACAAAAGGTCCTGCACTTATCCATGCAAATATATATCCCACCATCTGTCTGACTTGGATTACCTTGCATATTAGAAGTTGGAACGGCCTTTTACCCTCTTTATACACTATGCTGACGCTGTTCTTTCCCAAACTGGATGATTTCATTAATAATATTCATGATAGTCAAAGTAGGAAAATGACCACAACTAGAAGTTCTTATTCCATCACAACATGCTGTGTTTGGTTGCTCTTAACACGCCTAAAGAAATTGACATTTTTGTTCATGTAAAATTAAGACCATATTAGCGGACTCCACCTAGTGGAATAAGACTTAGTTGTTGTAAAATTAGGATCATGTCCTCCTTTAAGTACTATATTAAAGGAGCTATTAATAGTTAATTTATCCTATTGATAGTTGGTTTGACCAAAGCTAATTAGTACTATCACAACTAAGTCTTTCGTCTTTATCAACGGATAATGATAGTTCAATAGATGATATACAGTTTTGACTTTTCTTGAAAATAGTTTCATTTGTTACACCATTTTAGAAATTTGACCAAGTAGGTCTTGCATATGACAGAAAATGAATATACGCATGCTGACAGAATCATGCTCTATCTTGATTTTCAGTTGACTTATAACAAGATATCAAGATGCGCTATCAAGCGTCTTTAACATCTTCAGGAATTAGATTAAATGAGAAAAAAAATGATCCATCTAATTTAGGTTTAATTAATGAAAATAAAGAATCTTTAGATGGAGAAGGAATAAGGTCATTAGGCGCTAAGGGATGAATGTTTGCTAATTTTGATGTTTTTAGAACATTGTGTTATCTGTATTGCAAGCGTTAGAAATTAGAAACATTAAATTTATTTGTTTTTGGATGACCATTCTATGTGGTAAGTCTAAACTACTTTTTATTGATTGTTTTTTTTGATTAACCACTTTGCAATTATTAAAGTATAGTTTTATTGAACAACACAGGTGAAGTATTACAAAATATTCTGTCAAATGAAATGATTTTAATAGGAGGTGATCTAAATGGACATGTTGGAGTGAAAAATGAGGAATATGAGAGGGTACATGGGGGTTATGGGTTTTGAACGAGAAATGAAGAAGGAAAACTATATTAGATTTTGCGATAACATATGCCCTTATATTAGCTCATACATTTTTGTAAGAAGAGGGAAAAACACTTAGTCACATTTAAAAGTGGGAATAATAAATCACAAATTGACTTTCTTATGGTTGGGAAGAAGGATAGAAGGATTTGTAAAGACTGCAAGGTTATTCTCGGAAAAAACTCAACTACCCAACCTAGGTTAGGAGTGTTGGATATACGCCTCAAGCATAGTATCAATAGAAAAAAAATATATAAACTCCTAGAATTAAATGGTGAAAGTTAAAAGATGGGAAACAAAATATATTTAAGGAGAAGGTAGGAGTACAAACATTGAGTGAATGAGAAAGTTGAAAATATACGGTGACTCTAATATGACATGGGATAAGATGGTACCAAAGTTGAAAATAGTAGTTAAGAGTGTACTTGGTGAGTAAAGAGACATGCACCACTAAGTAAGGAATCTTGGTGGTGGAATGAGAAAGTACAAGATAAAGTGAAAGAAAAACAAACCGCTTATAACGAATTATATATTTGTAATAACGAGAAAAATTAAAAAATATATATAATAGCCAAAAAAGAGACTCAGAAAGTAATGAATGAAACTAAGAATGAAACTTTTGAACGATTATATCAAAAATTAGATATAAAAGAAGGGGAATGAGACATTTATAGAATAGCTAAAGTGAGAGAAAGGAAAATATGAGATTTTACCCAAATAAAATATATTAAAGATGAATGTAATAGGGTACTAGTAAACGATGAAGAAATAAAGGAGCAGTGGAAGAGGTATTTTCATCAACTTTATAATGAAAGTTTAGGTGACCAACCTAACTTAGGTAATTTAAGTAGGTCAAATGAGTATAGAAATTTAAATTTTTATCGTAGAATTCAAATTTCAGGAGTAGAACAAGCCTTAAATGGGATGCACAATGGAAAAGCTGTTGGGCCAGATGATATTTCGATAGAGGTATAGAAGTGTCTAGGAAGCAAAGTACTGAATGACTTACAAAATTTTTTAACATGATATTGAAAACGAAAAAAATGTTTGATCAATTGAAGGTAAGTACTCTAGTTCCGTTGTATAAGAATAAGGGAAATGTACAAAATTGTATAAACTATAGGGGTATTAAACTAATAAGTCATACCATGAAACTTTGGGAAAAAGTAATTGCAAAAAAGATTAAGGAAGAAGACCATTATGATCGAAAATCAATTTGGGTTCATACTTGGAAGGTCGACAATAGAAGTTATACATCTTAAAAAACAAGATCTGCATATGGTATTCATTGACTTATAAAAAAATTATGATAAGTCCTAACAGAAATTATATAGAGAATTCTAGAAAAGAGAGGTTTTAGCGTAAAATATATTGAACTAATTAAGGATATGTACGAGGATGTAACGACTAGAGTAAAGACTTCAGGCGGAATAACTAAAGTATTTTCAATAACGATAGGGTTACATCAAGGATCAACTCTAAGTCCCTATCTTTTTACACTAATTATGGATAAACTCACTGCATACATTCAAGGTACAGTATTATAGTGCATGTTGTTTGTAAATGATATTGTTTTGGTAAATGAAACACATGAAGGAGTAATGCTAAATTAGAATCTTGGCAGGAGACACTAGAAGAGAAAAGTTTTAGGTTTAGTAGAATAAAAATCGAATATATGGAATTTAAGTTTAGCAATATTAAACGTAATGAGACAATTGTTAAGATAGGAGATGACGAGTTGCCCGGAATTGAGAACTTTAAATATTTAGGATCATTTTTGCAAAATGATAGAGGGATTGAGAGATATCTTACATAGAATATAAGTAGGATGGTTAAAATGGAGGAAAGTGTCGGGTGTTTTATGTAATCGTAAAGTACTTCTAAAACATAAAGGAAAATTTTACAAAATCGCAGTTAGACCTACTATGTTATATGGAGCTGAATGTTGGGTTATGACTCGAATACATGAGCAAAAGATGAGAGTTACAGAAATGAGGATGTTAAGGTGGATGTGTGGACATGCAAGGATGGACAGAATAAGAAATGAGAGCATTAGAGAGAAAGTCGGAGTTGCATCAATTGAGGAAAAATTCCGAGAGACACATTTAAGATGGTACAATCATGTACTTAGACCACCAATAAATGCTCAAGTTAGGCGATGTGAAACTATTACAAACACGCATATCAAATGAGGAAGAGGAAGACCAAAAAAGACTTGGTTAGCAACAATAAAACAAGATAAAATTTATTTAAGTATAGATGATGATATAGTAGGAGATATAGCTCAATGGCGTAAAATGATCCATATTGCCAACCCCACGGATAAGGCTTGTTGTTGTTGTTGTATTGAACAACACAGGTTGTGAGTCTCAACTATATGAGATCAACTACATGGTTCTTACCCTACCACATAACTCCATGTAATGTTTATTTCCATTGTTGATTCATTAGTTGTTGTTTATAAACAGAATAATTTTAATCAATTTCTAAATAACAAATATATGTTGGCATATCTTGGTTCATGTGGTGATTGGGAACTTAACTAAAGTCTCTATTACCTAGGTTTTTATCTAGTCTCTTGACCAAAACTTCTGTAGCTCAAGTCTCTAATCTGTAACCTGCATAGGACCAGATACTCTAATGCTTAGACACCGATGGTCTGAGTCCGACACCAATGCAAAAACATGCATTGATGATTATATTTGTTTGGTAATCATTCTTTTGTTAATGTTGTCTCCAGTATCTCGTGGAAGAATATATGACTTGGTTAGACCCAGTATCATACAACTGATGTAGCTCAACTTGTTTGGTACTTGGAAGAAGGTGGTATTTTGAGTAGCTGACATTACCTTGAAGGTCCAACAAGGTCATGACAACTTACTCCTTATGGACTCTTTTTCCATCTGGGTGTGAAGAGTTTTTTGAGGCATCAATTTTTCTATCATGAAAGGCTTATATATGGATCTGATTTCAAACAAGACTAAGATGACTGTAGCTTGTTTCGAATCACACTTAGTTGTTGCTAGAATAAGACTAGCTTAGCATTTCCTAAAAATACAAATACCATGTCTCACCAAATTGGATATGACATTGTTTGGTAATTTTTTGATAAGTTACACATCATTAAAATGCCTAGTAAAATCTTGGATTCATGTGGATGTGTAATCGACATTTTGAAACCTAAGATCTTCTACACATGTCAGGTTTTCCGCCCATCACCTCTGCTTGATGTTTAAGCCTGGGGTTATAAGAAGGTTTATTGCTTTGCTTGTTTGTTCTTAGAGTTCAATTGTTCAGATGCTCAGTTGATGTGGCTTTATAGGTGCAGTTGTATTTGCTTGCTTTAGACTGCAGGAACATTTGGTAGTTTCATTGGTCCATATACAAGTTCATTTGTTGAAGTTGCGTGTTGTGTTATTGGAGCAGTAGGTTCACTTATAATCAAGTATTAATCTAAAGTGTGAGAGACATGTTAGAAAGCTCTGTAGTTCAGATCCATGCAGGCAAGTGCTACAAAACTTTGTTTCCAGTGGTGAATTTCACTTCTGATGGAGAACCATGTGGTGACTTGTCACTTCTCAAGCTACCACCACTAAGAAGAATGTCCTACTTTGCAGTCTTGCAAGTGACTTGTCCTTCTGGGCCGTTTGTTATTTTGGGGACTTACACACCACCACTCAAAGAATTCTGTCCCAAGCATGTGGATTTTTTGAGATCATTACACTTGCAACTAATGATTATCATGCTTGTCTCTTCGAACAAGATATCATAAGTTATTGACATCATGAAAATGAATGGACATGCATTACCATTTGTTAGGTGATAGCATCTAGCAAATTTGGTTCAATAGAAGCAAATCATGGTTATTACCTGTTGTTCCATTTTCTCTTTTAAAACATCCTCGACCAATTCAGGTACTAATATATATTTTCTTACTTTCCAGATTTTCCCTTGGTGATACAAACTTGGTGTTGCGGGAATTTGAGAAATGCGGAGTGATACTGAAACACATCCTGGGTCCAAGGGATGCTAACTGGGTGCATATTTTGTACCAGGTACTTGTTTTCCCAAAACCTAAATTACACACACAATTGAAGATTCCTTTCAGATTGAATCTTTATCAGATTTGTTTTTTTCCCCCCAAAACTTTTATTACAATTAGCAACTGAACCAAAATCAAAACAATTATTTATCTGTTATGCCTCAAAGTTCCATTTGGTATCCCACTATATGTTGAGTTTCTGTTTAGTCTTCAAATCCTATTTCATGTTGTTCTTCTTTCCTTTATTTAACTTTCTTGGTTGCTAGAGAGCTTTTCCAACATATGCTTCAAACTAGATTCATAAAATCCTAAGCTGGTTCAATTTTTCGATAGCTATATTCATATACTGTCATTTGCATTGTCATATTGAGGCAGATATTACTTTTCGTAGAGTGGCCAAGGGGATCAGTGGAAGATATGGCAACCATTTTTATGAGACCAGCTAAATGCTTCGCCTTCTTTTGTATTCTATGCAGAGCCAATACGATGCACGCAAGGCCCTTGCAAAGGATGGCCTACAACTGAATAATGTCCTTATAATTGGCGTGAAGACTGTGGATCTACAACAGAAGCAATACCTGAACCTGCATTTTGAGAATAACCTTAATAGAGGTTTAATCGTTCCATTGCCATCTGAGTCAGGAGGGATGAACTCTTCTGCAACTAGCCTGATTGCACCTACCTCTCAGAATTACTTCAAGCAGAATATCATCAATAGTGCATCCAGTGAAACTGGCCAACGCGCCATTGCTACCCCTACAAAATCTGTCCTATCTAAAGTCATGGATTTGATGTTTAGCATTTAAAACACCAGGTAATTAGCCCATTAATCATCCTTGCCTCAAGTATGGTTATCAAAATTTCTCCGTCACTCCATTATGTCTTGGAGCTTTGCCATTGTTCTAAAATTTCTCAGAGGCATCTTTACTGGTAGTTCAAACTCTACGCGGTGCACCTTTATAGTGACTTCCCTGCCATTTGACATGTTTGATGTTCATCATCGAGTCCAACACATTTATCTGTGTAATTTTTACTGTTTCATATATTGATCAAGTTTAGAGCTGTCAGACGGACCGGTCATTTGGCGGAGCGGGGCGGGCCGATCCGACATTTTGGTGGGTTGGGAAATCCCTAATCCAACCCAATCTAAAGTGGATTGTGGGTTAGGCGGGCTAACCCGTGGGCCCATTAAAATAAAAAAAATAAAAAAAATAAAAGTTTTATATCTTCAATGTTTATTTTAGAAAAATTTCATCAATCAAATGTATCTAGAAATAGACATTTTAAAAATAATGGACATAAATAAATATTAATGTTGGATAAAAATTAATATTTTTATTTTAAAATTATTTTAAAATTATAACAAAGAAAGATAATAAATTGATATAAAATTTAGTTTATATGAGTTTCTCAATCCGCGGACTAACTCAATCCGTCGCCGGTTGACCTGTGCAGATTGTGGACATAGGCGGGTTAACTTATGGTGGGTTTGGGTTAATAAAATTTCAATCTAACTTGTTTAAATTATTTGGTAGAATGGACCAATCTGATGAGTCCAATTTAAATTGACGGGTTATCTCTTTTTCAAAGATGAAGTTTATTCCTGAGAGAAATAATTGAGAGGTATAATGCTGTTACAAGCTAGAAACAAAGAATACACAAGAATAAAATATTATAAACTGAGAGAAATAGTTGAGAGGTATAATGCTGTTACATGCCAGAAACAGAGAATACACAAGAATAAAATATTATAAATTTAGTTGACTTTTGATTTAGGAGTTTAGGAACGAAGGGAGTAAACTAATAGAAATATAATATGTTTAGTTAATGTATTTAGAATATCAATTTTGAAATCATTTTTAAATAATCTAGAATGAATAAAGCCTAATTAAAGTGTGGATTCAGAATTCATTTCGATCTCTTTTCTTTTTGGTAGAGAGTGATTCTGGCGTTTGGTTTGGGGGTGCAAGAATATAAATAATAATGGATTTGATAGTAGATTTCAAAATAAGTTTGTCTGTTTGGTTTATAAGCTAGATTAGGGATTAATGAATATCTTTCCCATATCTTAATCATTTGTATTTATGGCTAGTAGCCATCAATGGTTTACTTTCTCCGTGTTGACTCTGAGACGGATCGGCGGGGGTGCTGAGGGCGAGCGATTCACCTTTTTTGCCACATAGATTAGGGATTAATGATTGATTAATTAATTAATTTCAAATTAAGGTTTAATAATTAATAATTACTATTAATTAAAGTAATTTATTAATTTAGGATTAATTGATTAATTAATTTGGGATTAATTAAAATAATTTATTTATTTATTTTAAATTAAGGTTTAATAATTAATTAGTATTAATTAAAGTAATTGATTAATTTATTTAGTTTAATTTTTAATTAATTTAGAATTTAGTAATTGGTTAGTAAATTAATTTTAGATTTTATTAAAATAATTAATTAATATTGAATTAAAGTGGTCAATTAGTTAATTAATTATTTTAATTAATTTTAAATTAATTTTGTAATTAAGATAATTAATCAATTACTTCAATTAATACTAATTAATAAATGTTTTTAAATTAATTAATTATTTATTTTAATTAATCTTAAATTAAATTTGAATTAAATCAATTAATCAATTATTTCAATTAATACTAATTAATAAATAATCCTCAATTAATTAGTAATAATTAATCTATTAATTATTTATTAAATTTAAATTAGTCCTAAATTAAAAATTGAAATTCATAAATCCCAAGGTACTTAGCCTTTGTCTTGCTACTATCTCCTTTATAATGGTGCCCAAGGATGTGAAAGAGCTCTTCTACTGATCTTAAATCGCAATCCTTTACCTTACTCTATAAAGCACAAGCAAAGAAGCATTCAAAAAACAAATGGTCATTTGATTCCTCTCAAAGTCAGCACATCACACACCTTATTCTATTCATATGCCATTCTATCCGATGTTCAAAGTCTCTTATGTGCAAGTAACCACATGATGAACCGGTGTTTGGGCATGATCTCTGATTGCCATATTTACGGCACCCACAACGGCTCCAAACCCCTAGGCTTAAAGAACTCATAAGCATTTGCAACTCCCTTCTTTTTTGCCACGAACCATTCGAGTAGTTTCATGTTGGCCGCCCCTATACCATTTGAGGTCCTTTGTATCTTGTCCCTGATGCCCACAAGCCTCTTAATCAATGGAGAGTTAGAAGCCTTGATCTCTCATTGTAAAAAATCAGCCCCTTTAATATAATGTTGGTGATCCATAAGGAATCCGTCTTTGATTGTATTTTCCATAATATTTTTCTTAATAATGCTTCAATCCATGATAGAAGGTCACGAAGCCCATATCCTCATCCTTCTTTGAGGGACAAATTGATGGTTGTCTTGTGCTCCTTGGATTCTCATAGGATCTCATGTCCCCGGATTAAAATTTTTACGAAGAAAACTAATCCGGAAAGGATGAGTTTCCGAGACACAACAATTTCGTTGTCGTGCTAATATCTTTAAGCGATTACTTGAACAATCTTGTTGTTCAAGTAATTCAACTTGTTGGATAAGTTAGCCGCGGAATAGACAAAGATAGATCGCCGGTTATTGTGTTTACAATCGGGATCCATAATAAATAACATATAAAGAACAAGACAAAAATATACATAAAGTATACCTCTCGGTCTTCTACCGTATGTCCTTTCCTCCT
>JBAMIE010000107.1:2549738-2567318 GCA_037177295.1 Kaempferia parviflora
GTCCAGCCTAAGGGAGCCGGGTGATTGAGCTGATAGAACTGACAGAGTCGAACGATTGATCTGAGGGAGTCAAGTATAAGGGAGTTGCGTGTTTGAGCTGATGGAGTTGAATGTTGACTATGTTTCTGACCCGATCTGATATTTTCGACCTACACCTGACTTAACTTTTGACTAAGCAACTTCACTGTTGACCCAACCTTGCCATATGTAAGCTCCTATATTCACCACATCACCCACCTTGAAAAATCCCATCTTTAATCCTAAGAAGACCCACCGCCAGATATACGTCTCCTCCGCCGCCGCCTTACTTCCTCCTCTGTTCCCCCTCGTCACACCTCTACTGGCCCCGTTCTGCCCTGCCCTTCCTCCCTCTACGCCGCCCCAGCCTTCAGAAGATGAGGCCGATCGCGTCGCTAACTACGCCCGTCTCTACAACTTCCTGCGCTCCCTTGGTATCTACCCTGACGAGCTCGACGGCCTCGAGCTCCCTGTCACTGTCGATGTCATGCACGAGCGAGTCGACTTCCTCAACTCCCTAAGGTCTCACTGTCGACGATATCAACAACTACCCGCTCGTCCTTGGCTGGCATTGTTACTCAATTGTAGCGATGAAAAGATTGAAGAACGAATGAATTACGATTCTTTTGGGATTGAGTAAATGGATACAGAACCATCTTTTGACATAAAATCATTTTTATAGCCAAGGGAAGAAGAGGAATCTACTTCTGAATGTGAAAAAGATGATAGTGGCAAGAAGATAGCTCTTCCTCTGAATATTTAGAAGATAGTGAATATGAAGACACTGATTATGACCATATGCGATCTCTATCACGCACCAATATTTTCTAGTTGTTGACATTACAAAGAACGTTTTAACAAGATTAAGCTAGAACTGTCTCAAGCCCCTTTGATGCAATGCCGAATGAGCCATGTCAGTGCGGTCTCAGGCCATTTTTTTTTCCTAAAATTTATAAATTTCCACTAACCAAATAGCATGAAGCAACTACTGATTCAGTCAAAGTCAACACAACATTAATACACAGCCCACATGCATCTTCTCCTTCCAAAGGAAGTTCGTCAATCAAAAAGTAAGTTTGCAAACATTCAAACGCACCACTACAGCCCAGTCTTCCTCTTCTTACTTGAACTTCCCTCTATGCCCTTGGGGAGCATCTCCTCAGGAATCTTTGGAGGTGTAAAACTAAACTCTGCAAGGGTAAATCTGCCTTTGTACTCTTGGTTCGCTTCTATGAACTTCTCTATTTCCACTGAGCTCCTCAGCCTCTTTCCGTTGGGCATCACATAGTTGATATCCATCTTGGAACAGTCTGATCTCATGATCGCCAATCTATCGAGACCAGCTGGAGTCTTGGGCAGATTTGGCTTGTCGATGACCCAAAATCGACTGGTGTCGTACTCTACATCACCAGGATCATTGCAGGAAAGGTTAGGATTCTTGTGGCAGACCCAAGGATCATTGATGAAGTTTTGCCTGATTGTTTCGTATTCTTCTCTTGTTGGGATTATCCTGGATTTGAAGCATTTACCGCATTGCACTGCATATGCACTGATGAGGTTGTTGAACTTTCGCTTGTTCTGAAATTAATCAGGTATAAGAAACCAAACACCATTGATATGCTCAATTCAAAACATGATAAACAGAAATGAATGAATAAAAACATGATTACAACAAATAATATCAATCCAAGACTAAGTGAGACTGAAGGATGTGGTTCAACATGCATTCTCTTTGTCAAGCACTCATGCGGAACATGTCACTCTAAGTATCTTCCAAAAGAATGAAACATAAAGTTAAAAATTTATATATAAAAGCCATTCATATTGAAAAAGTTCATCCTGTTGTGAGAATGACTACTCTGATCTCATCTTGTTAGATGATAGTCATGATAATCTGATAATGATAGATGGCCATTTGTATATGATCTGCTAACCTGAATCAATCCAAGATTATAAGTGCTGCATTAAAATTGACTATTTATGATATTTTTCTCAAGAAGGTAATTGATGTTTGCAGGGTGTGCAAGTGTACTTAATGTGCAACAATCAACCTGAAACCAAAAGTTCAAACTCGCTCCTTCAGATCTATCATCTATTGTTTGGAAATGGGTTTTGAGGATATGATGGTTTCATTAGTTTAAACTATCGTGCTGAGCTCTAGTTCGATGCATGCTCAAAGATGGTCTGGTCTTTGCTAGATGTCATCATGTTCAGAAGGTTTTGTCTCAAATTCCCATCTAAAAAGATATGAACATCATGAATGAAAGATACATGGAGGTGGTGGTCCTAATGATTGGTAAAGTGAAATAGAAGGCTAATCACACAGAAGCCACTATGAGTCTAAAAAGAGATGTGAAACAGTTGGTCTAACGAAAAGGGAATCGCTCTTTACACGACTTGACTCGTCCTCTTTAACTATTTGTAATATGAGTTTGTCTGTTGTTATTATTCATTGGAGGACCATTAATGGCGTTTGCTAAGAAAGTTTGATTCCAATTTCACAGGCCATAAATATTCAAGGACATGGCCTTTTCTGATTGCCATGTAATTCCTAATATGTACGTCTTTAGCATCAATGACTTCGAAATTAATTTAACCAGATGACACTACGGATATGGTATTGGAAACCTCTCACCCTTATGACACAGACAAGGCATTGAGAATACTAAATCACAAAGGATGAACATGACTTCATTAGGATCAAATATACTGGGTGGTCAAAAGATTTACCATTGTAACTAAAGGCTCAGAGCTTGTTGCTGAAACCATCAAGTATTGAATATCAAGAGAAAGGAAGTTGAGTACAAGAAAGAATCAAGATATACAAGAAACATCATATATTGAAAAACTAGAATCAAGATGACAAATTCTAAGGAAAAGCAATGAAAAACAAATAAAGATATCCTCTTGCAAGATTCATGCAAAATACCTAATCTATCCATTTCAAGAAGAATTAAAACAAATAGTGAAGGTGAACATGGTCAGCATCAGATGACACAGATTTACAAGTTTTAAAAGTAACAGATAAAATCAAGATCCATAAGGCAAAGGTGATGAATCTGAAACCTTAATCAGTTTTTGGTTCCCTAAGACATTGTAGTATTCATATTTACCTCTCTGCAACGAAGAGTCATGACTGACCCAACACAACTTCTACAAACCATTTTTCTCACAAAAAAGTAGTTAGCCACATCTCCAATAATCACCTAAAACCTTAGCTAAGTGAAACTCACAATTACTTTAACCAAACTTTGAGAAGCATTAAGCAAAATACTACTAAAGGTATGCAAAAACACAAGTTTCAACTTTTTTCTGATGTTTGTTAGAAGTGCAGCAGTACAAGTTCACTAGACGAACTGTAAGTCATTTTCTGACAATCCTATTTCTAAACTGCAGGGATGCAAGTAATGAAGCTAAAAGAGTTTAACAAGTTATGGGCCTATCAACTGTTCCCACATTAAAATATGAGTAGGACCAGAATCCAAAATTAAGGTAAATAGCACCAGTTGTGCTGCTAAGACAAAAGCGAAGGGAGTTAGCTCATCTAGTTAGGAAGAAAACAGGAACAGCAATATAACTCCAAAAATCAAGAATAACAGGAAAGAAGCAGAACGCTTATTTAGTCTGTTTCGGATAATCCACATTCACAATGAAGAAGCGTTTCGCTGAAACCTAACTTTTCAACCTATTTCCGACGAAGGTTCCTCAGAAGATAAGATCAAAGAGTGGTTCACAAGAACTACCAGAGAAAATTGCAACCAGTTCCACCGATGATACAGTTAGTGAAAAATCCTTATCTTTTTTTTCTCTGCACTAATTCAAATCCAACTCAAGCATCCTTCGAAGTTAGGATCAGACACTAGGGACTAAAGAAGATCTCTGGATTCGCCACGATTAACAACAAATAGATTAGTTTGATCGGAAAACTATTCCTACAAAAATCCAAACTAGGAAATCGACGAACAAAAGAGAAAACGAGACTCTTCACCTCCATGAAAAAGATCACGATCTATATCTGCGCTTCTAAAAATGCGACCTGGGTTTTCTTGACTCCCTCACTCCCATGAAGAGAGAGAAGGCAGAAGACGCGGGCCGGATTTGTCGGCCCATGTCAAATGGACAAAAATCTAAAGAGGAAATGGGCAATTCTTTATTTTTATTTTAGTCAAATATTTAAAATTAAAAAATAAAATGCCTCATTTTTAAGATTTGTTTTTAAATTATTTTTCTTACTTAATCCTTTGAATGTTGACCAAAATACAGCAATATAAAGGAAAAATTAATACATTTTAGAACAATTTTATCAAAACTAAGCATAATAATTTTTTTCATGCATTTAATAGAGATAAATAATTATTGATAAGTTTGATTCATAATTGAATGATTTAAAAGGATATATTATTTGAATTCGATGATTTAATAGGATTTAATCTTGTTGTCGTATAAATTGATTTATTTATATTTGTCTATATTATTCACTATTCTCGAAGAGGTGCTTAGGATAAGAGAGATCCAGTGTGATTGAACTTATGCCACGTGGCTAGATAAGGTCCGTTGGATGTTTCACTTAGAAAATTTGTCACCATCAAATTATGTGACTCGTGAAGAAATTTCTTGATCATAGGAATTAACTGTAGAATCGCAGTTGGGATTCTCTGGATCATAATCGATGGTCTATTCTTGATCCAGTACATATCAACCGTTGGATCGAAGGTAAGATTCAAATACTAATCCATTTTAATCAGATCCAATGGCTGATGTACACTGGTCCAAGAATGGATCAGAGATTGTGGTCAAGAGAATCTTTGCTCGTAGAACCGGTATGTTTGACGGTTGGACAATTCACTTAGGTAGCATTTGGTTAAATAACTAAAATAACTATGGGTATGAGTTTGGTAGTAAGGAGCAATGGAAATGAGAATGAAAATGAACCCACTAAGTTATATGACTTTGGTGATTCCCAAAAATCTAGAAATTATTCCTAAATTGTCATTCTCAAACCTACAATTCAAACACTATTTTTTACTATCATTCAATTCCCTCATTCCCAAACCCACTAATCAAACGCCACCTAAGGATTTCTTCCAGTAATGCCGGGAGAGTGAATCGAGTACAATAAGATTAAGATAGTATAACAGCCTATCTTCCTTGTTTTTTGTAAGTATGAAATAAGTGCAACTATTTAAATTGTTACTAACTCGTGAGATGAAGATCCGGATGTGCTCAAGAGTTGGTGTTGGTCTGCCGACAGTGGTCGGAAGTCCGGAGCGGGAACACAACAGTTGTAGAACACGTTTACAACACTTCGGAAGACGTCACAACTTGTAGAAGAGGTTGTAGAAGTTTTGTATAGATGGTTGCTGGAACTTGCCTTATAAAGACTGCTGAGGGCGCCTTCAGTTTGCTCGAAGGCGCCTCCATGTCAGCTTCTATCCCAGCTGGTTCAGAGCTGATAACGCTGACATCTGTGGTGATTATCATGCTGAAGGCGCTTTCAACGTCCGGAATGTGCCTTCACTAGGCGCTTTCAGCACCATGAGGGCGCCTTCGGCCCCCTCCGCAGCAACGCCCACTGCCTTGTGCCCGGAGGCGCCTCCAGCACCTTGGAAGCGCCTTGAGCACTGTTCATCAGGGGCAAAACTTGAATTTTATACCTACAAAATAAGGTTAGTGCTGCAGAAAAATATCCATCCTACAAAGCAAAGTTAGCACAATAATAATATACATTTATATGCAATATTAGTTAAATCATGTCTCTCAACGACCAGGATCTAGTCAAAGTCTCAACTTAGGTTTTTAAAATGGAGTTAAGTTGTATCGACGCCTACTGTCCCCTCCAACGGAAATGCGTTTTCACTAAGTCACTCTCCTCGAGTGACTTATCTCACTTATCTGCCAGAATCGCACATCCAGACTTTGACTATTCGGGAATCGAACATCCTGTCCTCTTGCCGAAATCACTCATCAAATCTTCAACCCATCGAGAATCAAACATCCCGATCTCCTGCGGAAATCGTATATCCTATCTTCAACTCATCGAAAATCAAACATTTTGATATCCTTTGAAAATCGTACATCTGATCTTCAATCCATCAAGAATCGAACATCCCGATCTCCTGTCAGAATCACACATCCCGATCTCCTGCCAGAATCGCACATCCCGATCTCCTGCCGGAATCGCACATCCCGATCTCTTGCCGAAATTGCACATCCGGACTTCAATCTATCGGGAATCGAACATCTCGATTTCATGCCGAAATCGCACATCTGGACTTCAAATTATATTCTTGGTAAAATTATTAGATCACACAGAGTCTAACTTTAATCTATTTATTATTCATTAAAATTTAAATTTAATTATTAATATAAACTGTACCAACACTAATAAAGAGGTGATAAATAGATAACGCATCAAATTAAGTATTAACCAATAACATTACCCATACTGACTGACTGTCTGATCGATATCGGCTGGACGGTGTGTAGGATTTGAATGCGATTTTGAAAACCCAGAAGAGCAAATTTTTAATTTCCCTTTTTTATATGTTTTTTAGTATACCACAAAAATAGAATATTAAATATAATAAATCACCCGCGCTTCCAGTTTGAAGTGAGCTCGTGCACTCTTTGATGAATGAGATCAATCGATCCGGTGTTGAATTCTGAAGCCTTTTGTGATCTGTGAAGAAGGAATCGAATCAAGCAAGTGACGAAAGATGCAGTATCCAACCATCAAGAGCGCGTGCATGCGGTCGTGTATGCAAAAAGGAGGCCAATGGTGAAACACTAGTTGATTCCCATGAAAGAGCTTGGTTGGTCGAGGAAAGAGAAGAGGAGCCTCGGCGACTGGCTTCAAGCCGTCGTATCACTGGTAACCACCACCATGAAGGCAGAGTTTCTGACTGGTAGATTGGTAATAAAAATGGATCGTGAATCGATTTGGTGTTTCCCCTGTTTTCTCAGAGGGTGTTCACGTTCGGCAAGGGAAAGATCGAAGGCAACAAGAGCATGGAGTCCCAGGTGCTTGAGCACCTGAACTCAATTAATTCATGGTTTTCATCATTTCATGTGAATTGAAATTTGGTTCAAATTTGTTTGGGTGAAGATAGACGGGAAAGGCGCGAACTTGGTGGAGATTGCCAGCATCGGGCTGTCGGTGCCCCGGGTTCACTGTGTCGACGGAGGCATGCCAGGAGTACCAGGAGGGAGGCCACCAGCTCCCGGCTGGCCTCTGGGACGAAATAATCGAAGGCCTCACGGCCGTTGAGGAGGACATGGCGGCTCGCCTCGGCGACCTTCCGGTCCCCTGCAGCCCTGCTCCTCTTCGTCCACTCCGATGCCGCAGTGTCGATGCATGGTATGATGGACACTGTGCTCAACTTGGGACTCAACGACGAGGTGGTCATGGGGTTGGCGTTGAAGAGCGGCGAGAGGTTCGCTTACGACTCCTATCGCCGCTTCTGGGACATGTTCGGGAATGTGATGAGTGCACGCTCTCTGAGTGGCGTGGCGTGATTAATAATGTCAACGCAAACTGCTTGATTTAGGTTTGCGAAGGTGAATGGTTATCACTCAATGGATCGACAGGGGAAGTAGTTCTAGGGAAGCAACTACTTTATTTTCCACCAGCTCTCAGTGGCGACCTGGGGATCTTGATGTCATGGGTCGATGAGATTAGGCAACTGAATGCACGTATTACTCTTTTTGGCACAGTAACAAAGCTGCAAAACTCTCCTGATTAGGAAGCTAATGTTCTTCATGCCAACATCTTAGATTCTTAGGTCATGGCAAATGCAGATACACCTGATGATACACTAACTGCAAGAAATAATAATGGTACACAAGGGATTGGATTATGTAGGACAGATCATATGGTTAATCTTTTCAATCTTTTGCACCATCAAACATCACTTTATTTATTTATTTATTTATTTGTTTTTCTTACTACTTTGCATCAACACACTGCCACAGTTCTTTGCTTTAGATGAAAGGATTAAAGCAGTTAGAAAGATGATAATGGTTGCAGATCTTGAAGAGAGACAGAAGGCCTTAGACTTACTTTTCCCATATCAGATATCTGATTTCGAAGGAATTTTTCGGGACATGGATGGTAGGTACTAATGATTCATCCATAGTATCATCCACTTTAGCTAAATAGATGGAAAAATTCACTTTGATATTCATCACGGTGATCGACTTTCAGGGATTCCAATGACTATCCGACTGTTGGACCCTCCACTTCATGAATTTTTGCCAGAAGGTAATATAAGGACATTATTAGAGAACTTGCTGCAGAGACTGACACAGAAGAAGATGAAGTCTTTTCCAGAATAGAGAGGTTGTCTGAAGTCAATCCCATGCTTGGTTTTCGAGGTTGCAGGTTTGCTCCTTATTCCCTCTCTTGATATGGATTCATCTTTCAGAGGGTAAATTACTTTTTTGTTAAGTAAACTCCCGATTTCAAGTAACAACTTAAGATCCATATAACTTTGCTTAAGCTTTCTGAACTCCCTAAAACTTTGATTGATCGGAGCATTCAAGTGTTCCTGATTAGACCTCCAATGTCATTATACATCCTCCAAACTCAACCTCTCTGACTGCTTGCAGCCGAATTGCTTGCTTTTCAAATTGCTTTCGTACCTGATCTTCGACTGAACCAATTCACAAATCAAATTGGACTATCACCTAACCCTGAACATTTAACACTGTAATCTTGGATACGGAGTTAATCTCTTGTTCACTGCTGGACATGGTAAGAGAATTCTTGCATTAGGCTTGGCATATCATTCCCAGAGTTGACATTCCTTACAGGGTCCCAATCGCAAGGCTTGCAGCAACTCAGGTGGTGGTCTCAACCACGCAGCAGAAACCTCCCTCAGGGCATGCACCAGGTATGTACCTTTGCAGCATTAGGATTTCTCTCTGCATCAGAAAGTGTCTTCTTTTGTGTATTGAAAATTTATTGTAAATAATATAAATTTACAGACAGTATACAAACAATAACATATTGTTTCTGAGATTCAACTTATTCCATTTGTTCAACTCACCTTGTTTCGTCTACATATTCTAACTACTTAACTCATCGAATCTAGATCGAACACACTAGCGCGAGTTAGGCAAGTAAGACCATTTGACCTGTTCATCCCAATTGTTCATCTGATACTCGATTAGGTTAAAACTTCAGGACCAAGTCGGTCAAAATGATAACATGATAAAATACCATTATAGATTTAACACAAGTGGAGTGAGGCTTTTTCCATCTTTTAAATTATAAAATTGTTTGAATAAATAAAGTGGTCCTTGAATGAGTTATTCCATGAATAGTCAAGCGAACAAGCCATTCTCATTCTCATCCTCATCCTATTACCAATTGGACCATAAAAGACATCTAAAAAACAGCAATTTTGATACAAATTCATTATTGAACTTCAGATTATCCAACTCCACAATATTCTACAAGAGGCCAGATGATGACCAAGAAAAGTAGTCATCACGGATAGCTGTGGAAAGCATTTACGAGCAAGTAAAAGTGTAAAACGCATGCTTAAATTCTCCACACACGACAATGCCATAATAAATTTCGATCGGTGGAGGGATTCCCCCTCCCATCAATAACAAAACCCCAAGAACAGCTCCAGCGAAGCTGCCAAGAAATGACACTGTTCGATCCAAATGCTCACGCATTACTAGCGGCTAGACATATGTCCAAGAACAAAAAACGTCCAGGAGACATTGGCCAGTGACAGAGTAGCCTTCAATTACTTGTCTGATACTCTTTCTCTGACTCCATCATTTGTCTTGATTCTATTTCCCACAATAGTTTGGTGCCAAAGACATATATGATCGGAGCGTGTTCATGACGAGATGAGTTGGAAGAAGGGAGAAAAAAATGTGTTTATAGTATTTGGCAGGCTCAGAAGATTTTAACAGGAAAAGGATTCTCCAAATGGGTCTTCATTGATCTTTCAACCCTGCTAAGGGGGAGAAAATAGAACTATCAACAGTTAAATGGACAATACAAATCTCTACTTTTCTTTGAATATATATAAACTGAGAATCTGAGTAGGACAATATATACAAAATAAGGGCTTGACCATGTCACTGTAATCATTGCGGTTAGCTAAAATTCTGAAACATCCGTTGCTGAAATATATCAGGCATAAGCAAATTTGGTATCAGTTGAACTGGACCAATGCTTTTCAACATACCATGTACAAGAACTTATATGGTTCAAATTCAATAGAACAGTTCCAAGAACATAATCTGAATTTTTATGCATCCCTTGATACAGAACCATGAGCAAGCCTGTTAATCATTGCCATCTGTGGAGGAATTAATTGACCGATGAACAGTTGCAGTACATCAAGAGCAGTGTTCCACTACAAGTTAGCATGGATGAATTCCTTGATCTCATCCATCACTTCGTAGAAATGGTTGGTGTTTGGCAACAAATAGAATCCAATTGTGGCCTGTTCGCGGTAGACAACCTTCACAAAGTGGCCAGCCTTCTTCAAGCCTTCTGCGTAGGTCAACTGCCAGTCTTGAACAAGATCCAGACCTGCAACTATGACAAGGCTTTTGGTGAAAGGAAGACCTTCGAGCTTAACACCATTGGGACCAAAGGGATTGCAAGCAGGGTGATCTCTATCTGCCCCCTCAGGGAGGTATGCCTTCCAATACCAATCCCTGTCTTGAATGGTGACAAAATACTTGCCATCCAACCTCTTCTCAGACTCTGTCCTATGATTCCCTCCAAACATGGAGTTAAGGAGAATGTTACCGGCGATTTCGATCCCAGACTCCGCGGCCCTGACCGCCACATGGTGTGCAATGTTACCCCCGGAGCTGTCCCCGGCGAGGAACACTCGAGGCTTGGACTCTTTGCCGTTGTGAAGCCATGGCACCGCACTCGCCCACTTGAAAGCTGCCCATCCATCGTCGTATGCACAGGGATACTTGTTTTCTGGTGCCCGCCGATAATTGACTGAAATAACAACAGCGTCGCAGAGGGAGACAAACCGGCGACAGAGGGAGTCGTAGATAGCGCTGTTGGACGAGGAGTGCGCGAAGCTGCCGCCGTGGAAGAATATGATGACCGGAAACGGGTCGGTTGATGGCGGTTGATAGAGGTCAGTGAGAAAAGGAACGGAACCAGCCGCCGTGGCGGGGGCGGGGCGGTAGATTCGGGCGAGGAGGTTGTGGGAGCGGTCGATGAGGACGTCAAAGGAGACGACGCCATTGACGGAGGTGGCATTCGCGGGGACCTTCCGGTCGAGAAACTCCGCAAGGTGACGGTCGAAGGTGCCGTCCGGGCGGCGCAGCATGTTGTAAGCCAGCTTGAAGTTGGAGATGAGAACCCAAGTGTTGAGAGGAACTGCCATCTGTGTCGGCATGAGAAACAACAAAGAAGAGGTGAGATCGAAAGCTATAAGTGGGCTGCGCTGCGCAACCAACTCTGCTTCAACGACGAAGGCGAACGCGATCAAAAATCCCGTCTTTGGGAAGATGGGATGAAATCTTAATGATTTCGAAACGCGATTGTTTCTTCGTTTTGCTTCGCCTGTTCGAAATCTATGATAAAAACAAACAGAGATAAATATTGCGTTGATGGGGCTTTTCAGATTTCTTATAATGCCATCTCAAACACAGATTCAAGTTTTATCATCATAAGTCAAACCAGGCGAAGAAAACCTAAGAAAGAGAAATCAAACAAGAATGGGCTCAAATCGACACATCTCCCCTTTACTTTTGGATGCATCCAGCTATATAAAACAATCAAGCAGAAAAAAAAACCCAAACGCGAAGCAGAGCCGAGCAAAAAACCGATCAAACTAGAAATCCAATCATAACTGCCTAAAGTCAAAAATCGAAACAACAACAAACAATAATAATAAGCGAGATCGAGCACCTTGGACTCATTGGCGTTAATTTCGTTGCTTCCAGCCATGTCCAAACCGTGCTTAGCGTGGGTGGGTGTAAGCCTCTAAGACAAGAAGAAATCAGAGTCCAAAAACAGGAGCATCAAAACCAAAGAACTCTCCTCCTATCATGGCATGTGTTCCAGGAATCAAATCCCGACTCCTACTTCTTCTGCTCCCCACCAACTACGTTGCTCCTTGGAACATCGATCTCAAATGTACCGGGGAAAGCAGGGGCGATCGAAGATTAGAGGAAGAGGTTGGCAACAGCAACACGCGAGTGGAGCTAGGTAGAAGAAGAAGAAGAGTCCAACATATACAAACCCAGAGAGAGAGAGAGAGTGTGTGTGAGGGAGTGTTTTTAATCAGTATTTTTAAATAGGATCTGATCCGATACGCTACTATTTCGACCGGGTTCATCCGGCTCATGATGTTGCTTGAGCCACGTAAGAAATCAAGACAGATGACTTAAAGTTATTTATAAATAAAATATTTCATATCTGGAAAAAGTCAATCATCAACAGTGTTATTGATGGCATCCTCGTCGACAAACAGCACATCGAACAGTAGAATTATTTAAGCCTTTTTTTTAATGAATTTCCAAATTACAAATTAACACGGAACATTTATTAATTACATTCATTCTTAGTCAGGTGCTCGGCATGTGGCCCCGCAGCAAACGACATCATTTCTCACGTGAACATCACGTGCTTCGCCAAATTATTTTAATTTATCGTAAACATTGTCGACACCGTCGCCTTTCTACCTACCTTCAATTTATTAAAAATCGGGTCTTCTGTGTGGGACCCGCTATCAGAATGCCCAAACTTATTTTAGTATTATTTTATCAAAATACACCATCATAAATTGCATTTTCAAGTTGGCCGTGATTGATCCGTATTTAGTAGTGATCATGATTTGACTGTTATATGGTAAGAAAAAGATAATATAAGATAGTCTTAAAATATAGTCGAACGTGGGATGAATCTATTTTAAAGAAATTGTGTTGAATATAAATCTCAGCTATGTCTTCTAGACCGACTTCATCAAGACTCAACTTTCTGACTTGGACATCCAAACTAGCCCCCGCTAGCAGTATGAGATTATCTATCAATTCATCTCAATAGATAAGTTAGAATTGATTTTATATAATTTTAATTTTGTAATTTTTTCCAATATCTTCGGCAACATGTTGTTTAAAAAACTGTGATATATATCTGATCCGGGGGACAAGAGGCGAGGAACAACTGGCATGACTTGTCCCAAGAAGATGTCCAATAAAGTAGAGAGGTGAGACCCGAGACCCCCTCAAACGAGTAATAGCCGAGACCACCTCGGACAAGTAATAGCTGAGGTCCCCTAGGACAAGTAATAGCCGAGGTTACCTCAGACGAGTAATAGCTGAGGCCCACCTCGGGCAAGTAATAGTTGAGGCCACCTCAGGCACATAAACCCGAGGCCGTCTCGGACCAGTAGTGTCAGAGGCCACTTCGGAGGCATAGACCCAAAGCCATTTTAGGAAAGGTCTATGAGATATGGTCTTATACTTTTCCCATGAATTTCGGTGAATATTAATGATAAAAGGGCGAGGGAGCCTGACATTAATGGCTCGACGTTAACAGGGACATTTATTATCAATCATCTCGCCACAATTATAGTAACTGAAATGCAATTACAGCTGTAACGTCTAACGCATGTTCATAAATGCAGAAACGATTACGATCGATCATGGAGAAGGACCTCACACAAGCCTATATAAGAAACAGGAAGCAATAGGTAAAGTTTCTTCGAAATCTATTTAATTCACACAAAATATTTTCATCTCTCTCTGACTGAGCGTCGGAGCTGGCTACGCCGGAATTCTTCCTAGTGTCTCCCATTTAATGCTCGTGTTAATCTTGTAGGGCATACATCATCTTCCTTGTTGTCATCCGCCTTGGTTGCCTCTTCATCTACGACCATCCACGTCGATCTTTTCCGGAACAATATCTATAAAAAGATCATATTTATTCTAGTTTTATGTGAATAAGGAAAATTTTCTAGAAAAAAAAGGACAAACATGACTTTCTTCCGTATATAAGAAGATCAATGTACCTCGCGGGATTTGCTTGCAATATATGATGCCCATGGTTGGTTTCATGTTTTAAAAATGGTAACCAATTTGCTTGTTACTAGTGATGCTTGCACTACCTTCCAATCCTATGGCAAAAGGCAATCCGCTCTCTCCTAGTACCCCACTAATCCGTCCCTAGGCTAACACGGAGGAGGTAAATCACGGGTGGCTACTAGTCATTAGTGCAAATGATTAAAGTATGGGGAAGGTATATGCTCAGACGCGACACTATCTTCCAATTCTAAAGTTACAATTACTTGCTGGATTTTTTTTTTATAGATCAAATGGCTCACCTTCCTATTACCGAACAAAAATGAAAACTAAAGAAACTATTATTGCTTCAACAAATAACAAACAATATGTTGGTCTTGTTATTTGCTCTATATTATGTACTCATTTGTTCATATCTTTGAGATAATGTTCGTCATATCAAAACAAAAGAAGAAAAAATAGTCGATTGAATGCGATAGATGTGTAGATTGAAAATGGATTGTGATTCTGCTTGCATTAGTCAACTTCGCATGGATAGGGGAACATTTATGATATTGTGTGATATGGTAGTAGACATTGGAGGACTAAAGCCCACTAAGAGCACATCCATAGAGGAGGTTGTAGCAATGTTCATATATACCTTGTCCCATACCGAGGACAACGATATCACCTAAAAGAATTTCATGGCTATCGACAGGAGACACTGGAGGAATATTTCAACATGCATGAAGCATTCCAAATCTAGGAATGTTATAGAAAGATGTTTTAGGTTGTTAAGGGAAGATGGAAAATTCTTACATCCCCATCATTTTTCTCCATTCAAACCCAAATTCGCATATCATTACATGTTGTCTTATGCATAATTTGATTCACAAGTTTATGAGCTTTGATCCACAAGAGTCACTTCTAGTAGATGAGGAAGAGGAATCTAATGGGGAAAATGACGATGAAGAAGTAGAGTATATTATGCAAATTAATCCAAGCAATGGGTGGTCATCATTTAGAAATAATATGACAACCAATATGTATCACACATGGTCCACTAGAAATAGTGGCAATATTAGTGATTGAGTTTTGTTTTATATGTCTGTCATAATAATTGCATGTTTTGATTTTATATATGAATTCGAATAGTACCAAATTTATTGTACTCGACATTATAAGATTCATACATTAGTTTATTTATGTGGTGTTCCGTTTTATATATTTTGTTGGTTTAAAATTTTATCAATCAAATTATATACGTGTTTTGATTATATATTTTTTGTTAGTTTAAAATTCATCGATAAGTCATTACATACGTGTTCTAATTTTATTAGATTTTAGATTATGAGACTGTACATAATAAATTCATCCACTGGTCATTACTAATGATTAAAAAGTTCTTTTATGCCAATATGATATTCCTTTCATATCTCTTACACTATCATTTTTTTTGTTAGAATTACTACAATTACTCCATCAGTTGCACGTGGAAGAAGGAAAAATAAACAATATTAGATGGATGAGGAGGTGGAAGCGTTGGTTGACGCTCTTATAGAACTAGCTTCTGATCTTTTATGGAAGGTAGATGATGGTTTTAAAAACGGTTATATTGTTCAAATACACAAAATGGTATTGTGTAAGATTCCAAGTTTCAATAAAGTAGTTATTCCTCATATTGAATCCAAGATCAAATATATTAAAACCAAGTACAATCCCCTCTCTGAGATGTGTATGCAAAGTGGATGTTAGTGGTATGACGTAGAGCACAAGATCAACTGTACAAACAATGGTTTGTTAAATGGTGCTCGGTAAGAGTTTTGTACACATCAATTATTTTTTTAAGATATGAATGTACTGATTATTGTAGAAATTAAGAAGAAGAAAAAGCTAGCCATTTTATTAAATCTCAAAAGTGCTAAAGAAATAAAAAACACAAAACTTTATATAGAGAATCTAAACCCTAAATTGAAAAAGGAAAAAGACTAAGTCTAAAAATATATATAATCTAACATTTCTCCTCAAACTCACGATGCTATAGCTAGAATCATTGAGAGTTTATCAGACAAAAAATTAAAGCACGGAGTGAAATGAGCCTTGGTAAACATATCTACTATATACGGTGATGAAGGAACAAAAGGCAGTGTGATAGTGCATATTTGTAGATGATGTCGAATGAGATGACAATCAATCTCATTGTGCTTCATTCTCTCATGAAAAACTGTATTACACACAATTTTAATAACACTTTGATTAACACAATATAACGGAGTAGGTTTATGAAGAGAGATATCCATATCCGCAAGCAACCAACACAACCAAACTATCTTACAACTAGTTGAGGCCATGGCACGATATTTGACTTCTGTGGAAGATCTAGAAATAATATCTTGTTTCTTACTCTTCTAAGAAATGAGAGAATCACCAAGAAACACACAAAAGTCAGTGGTAGATTTGTGATCTGTAGGATTACCAGCCCAATCAGCATCAGAGTATGTACGCAACTCTAGAGATGAAGTAGAAGGAAATAAAAGACTTTGAAATTGAGTGCCATGAAGATACCTGAGAATACAAAGAATAACAACCCAATGAACTGTAGTTGGTGCATTGACAAACTGACTAACCACATGAACAACATGCGCAATATATGGACAAGTTACGGTGAGATAAACCAAGCTCCTAATAATAGTTTGATACAAACTAGGATCCGGTAAAAGTGGGTCATCACATGAGAATGCTGAGTATTAGTCTCAATAGGAGTATCAACTACTTTATTATCAGTGAGACGTGCATGCTCAAACAAATCAGATATTTACTTTGACTAGGATAAAAGATAACCTTTTGGAGAATAGATGATCTCAATGCCCAAAAAGTAGCGTAGTATACCCAAGTATTTCATTGCAAAATAATGAGCCAACTTAGACTTCAAGGAAGCAATTTTATCAGAATCATCGCCAGTAATAATCATGCCATCAACATATAACGATAAAAGAATACGACCTGCACTCGTACATTTGACAAACAATGTTGAATCATGATTACTAGGATGAAAACCAAGCAAAGTAATCACTATAGAAAACTTTTCAAACAAAGCACGAGGTATTTATTTGAGACCATAAAGTGCTTTAAGAAGCCTGCAAACTTCACCAGGTTAGTGTTAAAAACCAAGAGGAGGTATCATATAAACTTCTTCATGAAGTCACCATTTAGAAATGCATTCTTGACATTCATCTGAGATATTCTCCATCGACAAATAGAAGCAACAACAATCAAAGTACGAACAGTCGTCATTTTTACAACAGGAGCAAATGTTTCCTCATAATCTATGTCATACTCCTGAGAATAACCTTTAACAATAAGACAGACTTTATATCGTTCGATAGATCTATCAGATTTAGTTTTAATTTATATACCCAATGATAACCAGTGGTGTATTTGTTGGAGCAATCTAGGTGCCCTAGATTTTGATGTTTGGGCAAAGGTTTAAGTTAGGTTTATCATTATATTTGATGTATGCTTGTGAATATAAAGGATACAGGAAAGTCCAAGTATGATCTT
>JBAMIE010000107.1:2640151-2652690 GCA_037177295.1 Kaempferia parviflora
TATACTCCGAATTTACTCAGACACGAACTAAGAGAAAAGCCCATCCATCCCCAAAATTAGTTACGCAAAACTCAAACACCTAGATTTAAAATAAATAAAAAAAATCCAAAAGAGGAAGATTTTGACGTCCACCATCACTAGGCGGGTGACATTTTTAGGGAGGAAAAAAAAGAGCTGCAAAGAGGGACTTAAAAATCATCTGCTTTGGATTTCCGTGCAGGTAAATGGAGGAGAACCCTTGAACTTTGAAATTCAAGCTCTCCTCCATGCCCTACACTTAACCATAGAGAAGTTAAAACACAGTTCAGACCATTTGGTCTTCGGAAGTCAACAATCATCCAAAAACTTGAAATTTGTCTGTGCTCCAGATTGCAGAATAAATTCAAATAAAGAGTCTTAGTGCTGCTAGTGATAACACAGCAGTTGATTGATTGCATGTGCTCAGATTGGCCAGCGTTGTACAGCTTTCAAGCCTGGATAACGCCTGTTGATGCCTCGATTCCTCAAAGTTTCTCCTCATCTGGTTGCGCAGATGGCACAGTCACTGGGTCGGCAAAGTATTCCTCAACTGATACACAATAAATAGCATGTGCATCAAAAAGTCCGATTGAGGAAAAGAACTACTTGACTGAGAAAGTTTGATTCTGTAAATCACTACTTGACAAAGTATTTCTTAAGTTTCAAATAGCGCACAAATTAAAAACTTAGATGAACTTATCAAGTTACGACTATGTGTTGCGTGCAAATGTTTAAGCATAAAGCATCTACCTTGGTCATCCCGTGCAGGGGAGTTGAGTAGGATATCAGACTCCGATGGGAGGAAAGGAGAGCCAGTATAGTCTTCCAGAGCTCCAAGATCTTCAACCAACGAATAGTAAGATATATAAATCAGAAGGGGGACATGGTAAATAAAAAGCAGGATATACTCGAGTTTGTTGATTTAAGGCGTATACATATGTGCTTCCAACAAATAAGTAACAATAGCTTAAGGTAACGGATAAATTCTCTTAATTTAGCATGCTGAATCCTCTAATCACAACTTTATAATTGCTCTAGTTACTGATTTTCTTAACGCTATGCATTTACAGGGAGATAGACTCTAGGGCTTTGAATCTGATTTCTAATGAATCAATTCAGAAGTACTCTAAATAATGGTGTGATAATATTCTGACGCATATTTTTAATTGGGTATCACCTTGATCATCATCCTCTCTTCCTCCGTCCACTACAGATGCCCTGGTTGGTGATCAAACCAGAGCATCAGTAATACTCCCTTCGAACAGTTTTTGGCATCAGCTTCTTAGTTCCTCAAAGTCATATATCCACCCTGTCAATGCATCCTGAAGGACATCACACATAGATCCACCATTTCCCTCATATCACCTGACCCTTCCCTGCTTGCTGTGATTCCATCCATCGCCCCTGCTTCCATTTATCCAATTCTCCCATCAATGGAACAGAACCTAACAATTCATCTTCTCATCCACTTCCCCAATTCTCCAAATTTTATCCATGCTTTAGCTAATAAAACGTCTTAGTTTATTAACCTCGATTAATTTCATTACCATTAATATTATGTAACCACTTCCATATACATATATAAAAGTCATTATTAATGTCGGAATACCTAATCCATGAGTCACTACCATGACTCTGCCACATGACGTGTTGCGATCATGACTCCAGCACACGACGCATCGTGATCATGACTCCACTTCAATATGGCATCGCTACTCAGTCAAGTTTAGACCTCAGTTTGGAAAGTTGGTTAGAGCATCAAGGTGAGTTGAGTTCAACAAGTTAAGATGGTCAAGCTTTATTATGGGCTGAGTTCAACTGGACTAGATGGGATGTGGATGAAGATTTAGTCAATTTGAGGCAAGGTGGGAGTTCAAAGAGATTGTTGATGAGTGATGACAGTGCATTGAGGGTTAAACATTGAGTGTGTGTCGTTCAAGCTAAAATAGAAACATGAGATGGTTGGGGTGGGTGTCAAGATTTTTAGAAGATGGAGGTTCTAAAAGTTGTTATTCAATGGTTGTATCTTGGAAGTCGAGTTGGAGATTGATTTAGATTGAGGGTAGCTAGTGTGGAGATAGATCATAGATTTAAGTTCGTTGTACTAATTCTCATGAAGATCCTAAATTTCATTGATGGCTCTTCTGCTTGATCAATATTTGATTCACAATGTGAATTGCAGTTTAAATTGGCATGAATCTAGTTTATAATTTTGCACTTTATCTTTATGATCATCTCATTTATGTTGCTTGCTTAAGTCCCCTTCTCTTAGCACACCAAGGCTACAAAAAAGAGGGTGTTAAACTCTCTAGTGGGGTTGAGATCGGACTTTCTAGGATGTTGCTCCATAAACACTTTGTGACTTTTGTGAATTTAGGATTCCTTGGTTGCTTTATCATATTTTTAATTGTGTGAGCACATATTTGTGGATACTGGATAGTGAATTTTTTTTTTTTTGCTTTACAGATTCATGGTATATTATAATCAGTATATATGGGTGCAAATATTAAAATTATTTCTTCTGATTTGTATTCTGGTGGTATGGTTGTTTTCAACTTAGCAGGTGCCAAAGAGATTGCCATGTCACTGTAATGAGAGCCATGACATATCAATGGCCGTGGAGACCCACTTGGGGTGTTACCAAATGAGTGAGGAATAAGCTATCAACATTATTTGAATTATTTAGAGATAAAAAAGGAAACCTTGGAATAATCTGCTCTAGGATCAGCTCAGGCTTGCAGTTTCTGCTTCCCTGACTTAAGCCTCCAGTGTTTCAGTTATATGATTAAACTAGGGGGCCTATTTTTATTTAATTCCAATATTTTAATCTACTTATTCAGTTGATTTAATTATATTTCGTTGCTGTATATTCAAAATGACAAATCAACACATGTTGATTATCTAGCAATGGATCATTACCTTGCACAGATTCCCTTATCAATGTTCTAATTAGGCTTTATATAGATCCTCAGCAAGAAATCCACACTAGTTTAGACAAACTGAAAGTTCTAAGACATGAAATTTAAAGTATTAGCAAGTATCCCTCTAGATTTTCATACTAATTATTATCAACAGACAACAGGTATACCATCAGAGATATAGCTTACCTCCTAAATTAGCCAAATCAGTTGTTAATTCTGAAAGGTTTAAATTCCAAAGCTGTCCCAGTGATCCTAATGAAGCTTTGGATGAACCAATGTGACAATCTTGACCTAGTTGAAATTCTTCTGAACTTACCACAGCAGATGTTAAGGTTGCATCAAGTCCTGATGCATCCAGGGCCATACCAGATATCTCAGATGGAGTAAATGGAAAGTGATTGTTTGACGCAACTGATGCAGGACTTCCATTAATCTCTGATATACTACATGGCACCACATTCACAGCTTCTTCAGGTGTGCCACCATTCATCAAAATACTGCAAAATACAATGACATTCAAAAACCACATGAATAGCAGTAGGATTACAAGTAAAGAACAGGTTCAGGTTGCCTGATTTGACACCTTCTTAAATCATAAAAAGTGCACATACTCTTTGCCAGAATTTATTGAAATAGGTTGGAATCTGAGTGGTGCAGGAATTCCATGAACCACATGGCAGTTGGTCAATGCACAACCAGTAGCATCAAAATGTGGCTGACCTATAGCTGTCATTGCAGTTTGCTGAAGAACTGGATACCCCATCGGCATGCTGTTGACTGCTGAAAACAGGTCTTTGAGTAAGAATGATAAATCAGTGACAAAATGTATAATTTGTTGGAAGGAAAGGAAGGGGAAACCCAGCCTGCATCTTTCTCAGCCTTTTGGTTAAGATCAAGTGTGACAATTTATATAGTAACTTGATGATTCTTGAATATAATGATAATAGCTCAAGGATTATGATTGCATACCCATGAAAAATCATAAAAATTTACAGAAGCAAAAAAATCTGATACATCTACAATCTGAACACAACTGATTACAGAGGTAGTTTGGGATTAGCAAGCTTCACTAAAACTCTAACAAAAATGTGATTTGACCAACGGAAAGAGAAATGAAGATTCTCAGTTCAACTTATACCATGAAGGAGTTTAAAAGTAATTGGAACAATAATTTAATGACAGTAGACACGGCATTTATGAGCTTACAAGGGCAAGGCAAAAGAAAAATATGTAGTAAAAAGATGACCAGTGCCAATATGCCTTTTTGACAAGTTTCAGCAGATGAAGAACTGGGTAGATCTTATTTGACTTGGTGACAATGTGACAATTAGTCTACAAGGATAAGCAAGCTTACTGAAATTGATTGAAAGACAGTCAAATGCATGAAATAGAAGCTGTACTATAGAATATACACACTGGATGACCAATAGCACAATGACATCAGTTCTTGAATGAGTTGAGCATATGTTAAACTACATCATATAGTCGACATGAATAAGCAACTTTTGAGTTATATAAAGCAAATTAAGCAGAAGAATGAAGTTATAAAGGACTGTAACTCGACAAATTGGCAAGAAAAGGTTCTGGAAATTCGGAATGCTTGTGCAGGTTTTCTAATAAACAATATTGCAGAAATAAAATCAATAATTAATATCAAGGTGACAGATCATGAGAAAAATGTCAAAATCAATAGGAACTAAAGAAAATTCAGTATTCAAATTAGTCGTAAGTCATAATTAAAAGTGAGAATCTCATATCGATATAGAGAATATAAATATGCCAATATACAAACTTTAAGATAGAAAAAACTTGGAGAATAATGAGAATTATAAATAGAGAACCCAACAATAGAAGACTGAGGTTTTTAGCATATTTCAGAGTGTTTATAGTAGAGGAGCTTACATAGAGAATTGGTTACTCAGTAGCATAGCATAGCATAGCATATCAATTGGCACATAAGCTCATCCTCTTGGTATTGAAAAGGATGGGCTGACAGCATTGTCAGTTATTGAAGATATGATTGTCCCTTTCAAGCCAAATGATTATCAAATGAAGAGGAAGTTTTGGCTACGAATGGTTCAGCTGATTTCCTATGAAAAGAGCACCCGTTTGACCCACCTGCTATTCACATGGTTTATGAACACATGGGCCACAAACCCATTAGACTTTAGGCCATTATACCATATGATTTCTGTTGTATCCTATACCACATGATGGAGAAACCCTGCTATTCAAGTGCAACCTACTAGTTAATATGATTAGGAGTGTAATCGTGTGTAAAACACCTCCACTAATGAAGTAAACTTTGTTAGTGTTTTACAATTAATTTTTTGAGGAACCAAAATTGATTAAATATCTACGGATATACTCTTAGAAGTTAGGAGTATTTCAACAAGATAGATAAAGGAGCAAACTAGTGGATTATAAGAACAAGATTGAACATGAACTTTGAAAAAGATAACAAACAACTTATAGTAATCACTGACGTTTGCAAAATAAATCGCGTCTACTACTTAACTTAGAAAAACTCAAGTTTTAAATTTTCAACTAGTAATTTTGGCAGATGACACCTTAATAAAAGAAATTACCAGTCCTAGTATCCCTTCCAATATGTATTGGAGCAACTGGAGCATTTGGTAGGACAGAACTCTTCATAAGATGGCTTTGGTGTTCTAGTAACTGATTGAAAAGATTGATTTGGCTTTTCAACATCAAACGTATATAATATGCCCTGAAAAATTCAGAATTTTCTTCTTCAAGTTTTTTCCACACTGCAAATTGAAAAGAGACATGACATTAAACTAAAACACCAAAATATTCTCATTTTAAATAGTTAAATGAATGATTTTAAAGTGAATTAATGAGCATTTTTCCCCTCAGAAAATTGTGACTGTGCCATTCATGTGGACATTTGAACTTGAGTTTTTGAAAAAAAACAATGCCTGCGAAACTGAGTGACAGCAATTCTACACAGAAAGTACTTGAACTAAAGAAGAAATGATCTTGTCATACTTGAAGAAATGTTCCGTGCAAGAAAACAACAAACATGTGCAACTATTAGCTAAAAAAGTTTACCAGAAACGAGCATATTTAATGTTCAATTCCCTAGAATGTATCAGTATCAAAAATCATATGAAGTCCACGGAGTCTGAGAGACTCACCTAGTGTGGTAAAAGCTGGTTCTATCTTAGCACGTGTGGACAGAGTCCTAACCACCTCCTCTCTGTTCATATACAGTTGCAGACAACGCTCTATTAGATTTTGGACCTGTAAGAATATCCATAAATAAGTGGTAACAGGTAAGGAATGAAATAGCTTAAGGTAACATGTCTGTTTTCTGTTCCAATTACTTGCTACCATGGTACAGATCATATCCAATGGTAAAGGACATACAGGTAGGTATTTTTAGCTTAGACCATATATATGAAGGGAGAAAAAAATCTGAAACATATGTATGGTACAGTCAGAGCCAACTGTTAAAAATTCTTATACAAACGCATCAGGATGAAAATAAGAACTGAATTGTCTTACTAGCTCAATGTCTTCACGACAAACATTCTTATTTTGATTGATTCCTTTTGAAGATGATCCAGTGGCTGCTCTTGGTGACTCAGCAACTAGAGAATTCTGATGGTTATGCGAAATTTCATTTGAAGCTTGCGATGAAGATTGCATTTCTTCTGTATTCTGCGGATTCTGTGCACTTATGACTTGAGAAAAGGAATAGAAAAGAAATATATCTGAAGACTAGGAAAAAAGGGTCATGTGATTACCATTGGCAAAATATATAAAGCTTCCTCATAAGATCTCATTAAATATATGATCAACAAGAATACAATTATCAGACCTTCTCTCCTTAAGGACAAGTGAATTTATTAAGTCTAATTCACCAAAAGTTCAAAGATTACTAGAACAAAACCAGGCCTTAATAGCTATTCAGAATCTTAACATTGCATGCCATTACCTTAATTGATGCATATGTTGGCATTTTTAAGGTTGTCAAATCAAGATTACGAATCATTTTGGTGAATTTTCAAATTATGGATTGAAAGGTTCAGATAAAAGATTATAAAATATATTAAAAAATTGTCCTTTATTCAAAATAGTTACAATATCCAAAAATATATAAATAAAATGATGTTCCATTTAATAACATAATAGTATAGATGAAGTTAATATTGATCCACATAAGGAATATAGGTCATATCTTCCATTAGAGAGAATTCACAAATTATTATTTATTTCATTAAAGATCAAAATGATATGTGCAAAAGCAAATTTCATTGTCAAATTATTTTCGCATAAAAAAAATCATTGTCACCAAATAGAAAAGGACTCTACTATGACATGGCTTCTAACTCGCTATCAATATTGTACCCTTAGTGTCATTCTATGTATTGATATGACAAGATTAATTCTTCTCGATAATTGTCCGGGGTCTTATTCACTGTGGTTATCATCGAAGACTCTATGTCGCAATTTGACAAAATCTCCTTATTCTATGTAAGCATTGAATACGAGACTCCATTCTCATTACCCTTATACTTCTATAATATATATATCATAACATTCATCTTTTCATTATTTTTTCTAATGGTTTCAGTTTAATTTCTAATAAGTTGAGTTTAATTTATTTACTTAATGAGTCATAGCTACTCTTAATTTGTAAGAATTAAAATATTTTCTTTCTCAATTTTAGAACTGTATAAAATAAAATTCATATTCTATTGAATTAAACCTAAATCATCACTGTTCTTTTGATTTCTGGTTCATAAGTAAGAACTAAGAACTATATCATTTTACATGTGAATTGCAATGTGTTGTAGGATATAAATTATGAATTGTAAGATTATGACAACTATGGGCAGTTTAGGAATCACTTAACATTCTTGTTGGTCAGGCATTATAATTGTTATTCACTAAATGACATTAACTTGAGAAGAAATAACAATAAAATAGACTAAAGAAACATTAACATGATTGAAGCAAATTTCCTAAAGAAACACATTTTTCCAAATAATATCATACAATAGAGAACTTTTGGTAATTTTGGTTAACATTATCTTCAGCATTCAAAATATTTTTTAAAATCTGAGTCAAGATTCTAGAAGCACCCAACAATATAATGAGGCCACACAATATATTGCAAGATTAGAAAAGTGAAAGAATGTGTAAATTATGACAACCAAATGTAATACAGACATCACATTTGTGTTTTACTTATGCATGCTGTCATGTAATGGAACAGTGAATATCAAAATAGACAATGTTATGAAGGAATCACTAGATAACAACTATTATGGAGTAATAATGTACTTCCACTTCGTGAGAAATTATTTGAGTGCACTTTGGGCAGGTTATGATGAAGAGAATGAAAAGAAAATACATGCTTTTGAACTACAATTTGAACACAATTTTTCAATGACTGAACTGTGAAGCAAAAGAAAATACATGCTAATGATTTCCTATTAAAATATTTTGTTGCTGCATAAATAGAACACTAGGTGACTTATAGCTAATCTTGAATGCATGGACGTAAGCCAGAAATTTAGAGCACAATCTCATCACATGGAGAATGTAAAATAGAGCTCAGGTCAAAGGAAGAAAATAATCAGCTTTAGATTAATCTTTGACTTTGCATAAACTCAATTCAAGTGCCTTTTCATCTACCACGAGTTGTTCTTCCTACTCTAAACCTCAATCGTTAAATGACAGATTATAAGGATCAAAACACAGAGCAAACAAAGAACTACTTCGAGACAAAGCACACAAATCTGGATTTTGAAACATTCTTGACTAAGTTTGACCACTTCAGACCGGCCCAAAAGCCCCCAATCAGATTTGGTCCGCCGTTTTAATCCTTAGATTCAGAAACACATCCATTGACCAATCCGTGCTTACCAGAGAAAGAATCTGACGCTGAAAAAAGGAGCTCCTTTTAGGGTTCCGAGGTCGAGCGGCGAAGAAAAAACAAAAAGAGCGAGCGGACGATGAAAGTGAAAGCTCAACGAGACCTCTAGTTGGAGCCTTATATAGAGGTACCATCGACAGGGTCTTAATAATTGACGATGATTTTAGGTGGGAGACTAACTAGTCATGACGGCGAAGATAACAAATACTCAGAAATTGATTTCAATGATTAATAATTTACCATATTTAAATTACAATTTAAATCATATTTATTATTATTTCTATATTTATTATTATTACTATAGTTACCATACTAAATTACCATATTTATAATAATATATAATATATTACCATATTTATAATAATATATTTCTATATTTATCATTATATTTTTCATATATTATATTAACAATATATATAAATAAGTAATTATGAATTAATTAATTAATTTCCTTCTTTATTGAACTTTCTTTTCTTTTCTAATGCCTATCTGCTTATTTTAACAATTACTAATAATTATTTAGACGTAGAGTTAATTAATGCAAAACTTGACTAATTAATCGTAGACTAATAATTACTTTAGATGTAGAGCTAATTAATTACTGTCAATAAATTATTTTTAGGTGTTGAGAAAATATATTTTTTTCATTTTAATGTCTATTAATCAATCGTAAATTTTTAAATTAAAAACTTGATATTCAACAAAATAGTCAATGCAAGAAGAATCTAACCATATTAAATTTATTATACGCAGTTTTATACTGAATAGAAGTGGTTGTTTTTATAACTTAGAATCCGTAATCATTAAATTATACGATAGTTACTTTAGCAGTAAAGTAAAATATGATATTGTTTATTTTAATCAGTTTAGTATGATCGATCTCATATAAGATATAAGCAATTAAATTACGAAAGCATTTTACCTTAGCCTAGTTTTTTACATATGAAAGTATGACACCCAATAAAATATTTTACATTAATTAAAAATTAATTCTAAGAATTATTAAAATAATCATTCATATAAATACTAACTGTGCATAGGGCGATAGTAACTTCACCGTTGGGCAAGACTTACTAACTAAAATAAAAAGGATAGAACATGCCGCATACAGATTTATATATATTAAGATTGAGTAATAAGTCGCGAAGAGCTTACGACTTGGATAAAGCTTCACATAATATATATCGAGATCTAGTGAGAGCTACGCAGAGATTTGAACTTAGATGATCATTATATTGTACAGGAGGAATACATAAAGTATATATTATTAATGTAATTATATTTTGATGTGTGTGTTAAAAAATTTAAGTTATGTTTCATGTGGATTTGATGTGTGTTTAAATCATGCAAGACTTGGAGAACACATGGAGATCTCATCTAATGGCTCGGTCCTTGAGTCGGTGTAGGATGGAGCATCCGAGAGACCATCGGACGAGGAGAAACGGAGTGGAGCCAAGGAAGCGGACTTCAAGGCGAGTGAAGGATGACATGGAAATGAGTCGCGGGCTCGTATGCAGCCGAGGGACAAAGGCCGAAGGAAGAGGGCTTCAAAAGGCGACTCGGGAGAGATGAGAGAGTGTGTTTGTACCGTACCAGTCCACTGGTAACTATTACCAGTCGACTGGTCCTGAAATGTGAGCGAAGAGAAAACTCACAGAAATATTGGTCGAGTGCAATAGTCGCCTGGATCAGTTGACTAGTCCTGAGACTAGTCGCCTGGACCAGTCGACTGGTCACTAGCCGTTGGCGATGATTTGGCTCGCCGTTGAGTAAAATCCGTGATTTTGTGACTAACTGCTATGAGGCACCAGTCGACTGATGTCTCCATCAGTCAACTGATGTCGGGCTGAGTGGAGAATTCAGCTCCACTCTTTCCTCCTATTTAAGGAGGACTTTTAGGAGAGAAGCCCCTAATGCTTCATTGTATATTCTTGTAGCTTTAACTCCCTTGTTCCTCCTCATTCATACTCTCCATTGTTGTAAAGAGGAAGAAGATCTTGTGAGAGGTTTGCTTCACCGAGAAGAAGTGAGTTCTTAGTGAACAATCGTGTGATCGGGTGGACCCTTGGATTAGTCACCTCCGCTAGAGATGGATATCAAGTAAAAAAGATTTGTTAGCATTGTTCTTGTTTTGAATTGTATATTTCCGCTTGTCCTAACCTCTTAGAAAGAGAACCGGCATCGCATCGATCCTAACATATATATGTTTTATATAGAGTTACAATCTCCCCACGAAACTGATATATGATTATTACATGGGACCCTATTATTAAAAAATCTAGAGATCAATTTCTAACAATGAAATATTTGTGAGTTCCTACCTTTTCCCATGCATTGATAATTGTTCAAAAGATTAAAAAAAATTATCTGTGATTTACCTCTCCGCGCATGATTATATATATAGAGGAATGATATCCTGTCCGACGCTTCGTGCCCAACCGTGCCCGACGGACACTGTAGCACAGCCGCGTCATCATATTTTATATTTTCTCTCATTTTCACTTGCCAGCGCTGCCGCGACTTCTTTTTATCTCTCTCCTCGCCCTCTCGATCTCTTTCCGGTGAGTTTTAAAAAGGCGGCAGCGTCGTCTCTCTCGCTGCCGCAGTCGGTTCGACAAATCCCTAGGCTGTCCACCGTTGCACCGACGCTACCTTCTTTCTCTCGTCAGGTAAAAACGCTTCCATATCTCTGCTCTTTACCCCTTTTTCGCATGCGTCATTTCCTTCATTTTACCTAATCTCTGCTCTTTACTTCCTTTTTCGCCGCCGCCGTCGTTTCCTTCAATGTACCTGTGGTCAAATTCTAGGGTTTGGGTGACGGGGGACGGCTCGGACAACCTTGTGGGAGCTGCAACAGCAAGTGTGGCAGTTCCCTTTTTGGTAGCTGCCACAACAGCTGTTGCAGTTACCTTACCACTAGCTGCCACAACAGCTATCGCAGCTCCTTTAACACTAACTGCCACAACAGCTGTGGCAGCTCCCCATCCATTAGCTGCCACAACATCTGTCGTAGCTCCCTTTACACTAGCTGCCACACCTCTTGTCGTAGCTCCCCATCCATTAGCTACCACAACAGCTGTCCGCAACTCCCTTTACACTAGCTGCCACACCTCTTGTCGCAGCTCTACCAACCGTAGTTGCCACGGCGATGTCGTAGTTAGCCCACGGGGAGCTGCCACGGCGTTGTCGTAGTTATCCCACGGGGAGCTGCCACAACGTTGGTACAGCTAGGCCATCGGGAACTGCCACACAATTGTCGCAGCGAGTGGCTAGGGAACTAGCTGCCACATAACATACTGTAAAGCTGGCGCAAAAAAATATTTTATATCTGTTCACCTGTGCAAATTGGCAGCGACGAGCCGACGCCGCGACTTGTTTGAATTTCTCTCTCTCTCTCTCATCGCCCTCACCCTGCCGCGAAATTAAAAAGTCGCCATTTGGCCCATTTCCCTCTCCGACGCTTCCTCTCTCTCACTCTCGCTCTCGTTCGTCCCTCTGCCGGGCGTCGGGAACGTTGCGTCGCCTACCATCCTGCCTTCTCCGCCGCCGCCGTCGCTTCCACAAATCCTTACTCCGTCCAGCCCTACACCGGCCCTACCTTCTATCTCTCGGCAGGTAAAAACGCTTCCACACGCAACGTTACCACTGGTTTTCCCATCCCAACCTCCTCCTCCATCCACTAACTTGTT
>JBAMIE010000107.1:2689435-2702322 GCA_037177295.1 Kaempferia parviflora
TTTCTAAAAAAATATATAGTATTTTCTGGAAAAATAGAGAATGTCAAAAAGTCATTTTCTATTTTCTGGAAAATACGTCTTTTTCAGAAAATGAAAATAGAAAACATTTAAACCAAACGCCCCCTTAGGTTTTTATTTCTTAGACTTAGGTTTATATTAATTAAAATCCTAAGTTGATTCCTCAATTAACTCTCACTCAAAGTGGGTATTCTAAACAGATTTTCCTAGAGCCTAATCAGATATCCCCACGAAAACAATCATACGGCCTCCGATAAATTCCCTAAAAATTTCTAAAAATTCTTAAAAATTCAATAAAGGTTATTCGCCCAATAATATTTATTATTGTATTATTATTTTATAGGGTATTTTACAATTATTGCCCGTAAAGAAGGCCTTCTATACGAACACCATTGAACGCCTGACTGGGTTCGTCTAACTTCATATGATGAAAGGACTGTAATTTTGTCAATACCCTTTAGCTAGTTTTTTGTGTAGTCGATTAGCTAGTTACCGAAAGCAAGAGTCTATTTTTGTTGTGGTTGTTTATCTGTACGATGGTTGTTGATCTGTACGATGGACCATGTCTCAATTTGTCGCTATTACTTTACTTTTTAGCGTATGATGCAAACAAAATCTTGTAAATTTTGCATATGATGTGATGGGGTGGAATTCTATAGCTCATATGGTCAAAAGTCACATTGACCTAGCAGTCAGAGTCAATGTGAGTCAGATGTGACCCAAAGAGAATTGGATTCAACCCAAATGAGATTCGAATTTGATCAAGCCTACTCAGTACATATTCCTAGAAATAGAATTTGCCTGGGGACAAGATAGTTATTGTGTCTCGACCTCAAACCCAAACATCTTCCTTGCCTAGGTCTCAGATGCCAATTTCATTGATGTATCAATCTTAGATCCCCGCATTTGTTGTATCTCGGCCTCAGTCGTCGACATTTTCGATGTCTCAGTCTCAGATTCCGACAATCTCCATGTGTTCAGTCTCAGTCACTAACATCCCCTACGCCCCTCTGCCTCAGTCGCCAACATCATCCATATCTCGACCTCAGTCGTCGACATCCCCTCCATCTCAGCTTCTTATCCCAGCATTATTTTTGCCTCATTCTTAGGTTCCGACATCTTCTCTCAATCTCAGTCGTCAGCATCCTCCCTGTCTCGGCTTCAATCGTCAACTTTATCTATCCTCAAGGCCACTCAACATCGACGTTATTTCCCTATCTGTCCTTAAATTGAACCCACACTAAACTCTTATTGATGAGGCTACTTTTCCTAGAAGAATAGAAGTAGACAATGGCCATAAATATTCCAAAACACATGGCACTGGGTGAATGGAGAAGCGGTTATGCGATTGACAGATCTGGTCTCCTAGATACCCTCTTTCAAACACGTGGCGCTTAGTGGACTCTTTAGACAACAATGTAAATACGCTCTCTCTCACACTCTCTTCGACTACATCAAACTCTCAGATCTTCTTTTGGCCCCTGCACTAGTTTCATACTTCAAGCAAATCCTAACTTGAGCGTCGGAATAACCTACTGGAATCTCTCCTTGACATCATTGTAACCCTATGTTGAAGTGTGCTTTAGGTCCTCCTCTTCACCAATGATCTCCGGAGAGCGCACACATCGAATTGTTTGTTAACCAATGGCTTGACCATCCACGGTATTGGACCGGAACATGATACAATTGTCGAGCAGACCTCTCCTTTAAAGACTCATTTGTTGTGAGCCGTCCATATTTATTGTGAGCTAACTTTTCCGTCTGTTGTCGATTGCCTGTGTGGGTCACAGTGTGTAATCACCCTAAACCCTAAAACCAGTAGGGTTGGCAGGGAAGCCTGAGTCGTTTCGCTACCTCAAGGTCCTGGTGTTTGTTATTTATAGTTTGAGCAGGGTCTTCCAGTCGACACACAACTATAGTAAGAATGGGAAACAAATCAGTTGGTGTTAGCTTTTGTTACTTTAGGAAATAGTTTTTCCTCGCTAATGGCTAATTTAGTATGAAAGATGGATAACAGAAGGATGGACCAAAGCGGTTGACGCAAATCAACCATGAGCTTGGGGCAAAGCGATTGCTGCGAACCATGAGCTTGTGAGCTTACTGTTGGGCTCGCAGCAAGTGAGCTTGCTGTTGGACTCGCAGCAAGTGATGGCCGCCTAGCTAGCCACAAGCTCACAAAGAGGCAGCATCTGCAAGCTGGCCACAAACTCATTGTTGGACTCGCGACAAGCAGCAAAAGGCATGCTCGAGAAGACAAGGGAGGAAAGAATCACTACATATTCCATAAAGAAACACACAATGTTCATAAGCAAGCTGCACATGATAAAATGTGATGTCATGCGAATTAATCAGGTTTTCACCGTACTCCATCCTTTATTACTAGGTGAAAAAAAGAAATACAAAATAATACAAAAACTTACACATGAGCAAAGAACATTGTTGCAGCATTCTTAATGAAACAAACCTCGAGGCTTCAGCAACAGCTTATTAATAATATGATGCATTCGTTTGTACTTTTAACGATCAGTGTTCATGATGCGCGACTTTGAGGAGTTCATCCCATGCCGTCAGCTTCTCTCTTGGTTTGTTTCTCAGTTGACCTTCGAATTTTTCCTTGGCATCTATCTTCTCCCAGCCACTGAAAGTAACATATTTTACGTTCTTACTTTCGAGAATCTGGAGTAGACATTTCCTTCCTGGTTTGGGCGATGTAGAAGCTGACACGATCAAACCATTGTTCAGATCCTCTAAAATACTCGCTACCTGCAATTTCAACACCACTCATCTTGCTGATGCGCACTAGAAGAAGAATAGTTGTATGCATCAAGGTGGGCATAAACTCCGAGCAGAGATAGTTTATGTATAGTATCAAATCAAAATGCAAGCTTGCTTGTGAATGTAAATTGTTCTTGTTTACGGTCAAAGTAATGGTTGATGTTACTACCACATCTTGTAAATGAAAGAATGAGAATATTCCTATTCGGTGAGATGTTAACGTACTGTTTCTTCGGCACAGTAGAGGTTTGTTCCAATAATTCCTGTTGGTCCTCTTTTCAACCACCCGACGACATATAAACCTTTCTCCAAGTTTGCTTGCTCTTCCTGGTTGTCACTGAGCACTCTACCCTTCACATTGGGCACTACGCCTGCGAACATTCATTGTCGTAGAAGAAATCAATGTTATGATACAAAAGAAATGGGTCAGACTAATCCCACAGTAATTGTGAAGTATATACTAACTGAGTTTCAGCAATGACAAATGAAGTAACTGTATAATTAAAACAATAAATTTCTGAAAAGAAAAACTTTTTTAGGTCAGGAAACCATTTCAAGTCCAAGCATGGACACTGCGAAGGAGCAAGAAAACTGACCTTTGTAATCATCAAACGGCAATCCATTAACTGGTAGAGACTTGTAACCAATGCTCTTCAAGACCAATCTAAAAAGAGAGTACGGAATTATATAACAAGGTGAGCATTCTCTACATTCAAATTACTCCCGAGAAGGAAAACAAAAGGCAAGAAAGTCAATTTAAGTGCTTACCCACAACCGAGTTCCTCAAATTCACCAGTTCCAACCGCAACTTGTTTGCCAGAGAGACCATTTTCTATTTGAATAAAACAAATGAACATGATAGTCAGAAACTACTAAATCATGCATTCGAAAGTAAATTGGAAAGGAACACACACTTTCCCATGAAGAGCTAATTGCTACATAGATCTAACCTTTCAGACAAGTCTTCTCGAGACACACACCTCCAACTCTTAATGGATCCTCTGAAGGTAAGAACCTGAGAGGTTTCCTGAAAAATTTGAAGTTCAATTCTCGCTGGGCAACAAGATCACGTTGTTGATGGGAAGTAGCTGATTTACATAGCAAATCATAAACCCGTCTATGAATCCTACTATTCTTCAGTTCTTCCTATAAAATAGCAAGAATAAGCACAAGCTCCAACAATTTACGAACTGTAGTAATGCTAGATGATTAATCTTTAATACAAGTACAGTTTTAAGAAAATGAACCGTGTTTGCAGAATTAATTGACAATGAACAGCCAAACCTACAATAATCATCCACCTTTTTCATCTAGTCTTAGGACCAATACTAGCATTGATGATGCTTCTTCAGTTATTTCTATAACCAGCACAAATATTACCACAGGTTCAAATTTTGTTCCAGGCCGGCCAGCACGATCAGCATTTTTTGTTCTGGTGGCCGACCAGCATGCAAGATGGTACAAAATGCTTTGAGCCCTCAACATTGCTGCAAGAAGCTCCACCTTTCTCCTCCAAGACGCTCCAAGCCACCCAACATGGCCATGAGCAGCTTCACCTTCCTCTAAGATACTCCAAACTCCCGACAGCCACTAGAAGCTTAGTCTTCCTCATCAAAGATGCCGCAAACCCCTAACATAGGCACGAGAAGCTCTTCCCTCCTCTGAGTTTCCGTGTGCCACAAGAAGCTGTACCTTCCTCCTCTACAAGCCAAATGTTTCTCCGAGGTACACGATTCTTCCACCTCTTCCTCCACACCATCCACCTCTTCCTCCAGCACCTCCTCTACCTCATACTCCTCTTCCTCCACCACCTCCTCTTCCGACTAACACCTGACCTAAATAAGATGATACCATTTTGAAAATATATCATTCAGGTCTCTGGCTGATGCTCCAAATCTGATTGAGACTTTAAACCTTGACCAAACTTATTGTGCATTTGATATCATGCAATGATAAACAAAGCCGACTTAATTCCAATAAACTATTGCACCCATATATTGGATGAGACACTCTATGCAACCCATAACATGTCATAGTGGCCACACATATATCTTAGCTTGTATGCACCATATGCATGAAGTTATAAATTATCAGGGATAAAAGAGAACCCAATTAGGATTTGATTTATTTATGCAATGAAATTGATTGACCAAAGTTGAGGTAATGATGTTAGACAATCAAGAGGAACCTACATTGTACCTCATCGGTTTTCCTGAACTCTTGAGACCAAGACTAGCATTGACAATGTTCCTTTATAGTTATTCCTCCAACAGTCCAACTAGAACCAACATTATGTTCAAACTTCTAAATAAACTATGAATTTCTATTTTATAAGAAAATAGGAAAATATAATAAAAATTGTATTAAAAGGCAAGAGTTAAGCCATCTAGCAATTATTCATGGTGAATATATTATTCCTTGCAATCTAAATGAGATAGAAAACAAAATTTCGTTAGGAAATAAATGGATTTGATATAACTATAACTTGCAACTCAAGTAGAATGTTTGAAAGTAATATCTGCTTCAATGTGGAAGGAAAAGCTAGGTTAAGCTGCTGCTAAAAAATCTGACACATAAGATGTGAAGGAAAAAAAAAAATCAAGATACAGAATGCATTGTTAACGTATACCAGATCTACAGGGCATTTGCTGGTATGCAGTGGTAAATAGTGTGAACTTAGATAAACTCTGGTGACCATATATTAGACAAACACAGAATGCTAAAAAGTGGCCACAGATATATATTAGACTGTAAGCACCATATATGTTAGGTTATAAATTATCAGGGATAAAAAAGAACCGAAATAGAACACGTTGCCATTTTCAGGAGTTAATTAATGAGATGAAATTGTTTGGCCAAACTTGTGATAATGATGCTAGACAATAAAAAAGTGGAATCGCAAAAGACAATAGAACACAAACAAATAAGCTTATAGTTGCTAGTGAACATATACATGATTCTTTCTTTCTTTTTTTTTTTAAAGAAAAAGATATATATACATACTTCTTCAGCAGGGGATATAACCAAGTCAGGTTCATCAATGTGAACTCGGAGATCTTTCACACCTGCATGACATTCCAAAATAACTGTAATCTCCATTGAACACCATAAAGGTTATGGGCTCACTATCAAGTTATTATTTCTCCAATAAGTTAGGTAGGCTAGGACGTGGAATGAACAGATATGTATTCAACAGGTAAAAAGCACTTTGCATCTGCCACAGCTAATGGCATCAGGCATCTAATCCCTTAATCTCTTTGCTCTTCCAGTGTTCATGTTTTCTTAAATGCTTGAAATTCAAATTATTAAATGATCAGCTTTTCTTCTTTTCAAGATTTTATATCATTCAATAAACTCGATATGTTGCTCTAAGAGTTAGATTCTTGCACAAAGGAATAACTGTCTCCCAAAAGATGATATGCACTATAACTTGTTTCAGGAGGTTGGAAAACTTTTCCATAAGATGGATTAGATGCCAGTTTCTTTCACAGCAACACTTTTCCAAGAAGAAAAATGCTTGTTGTATTGAAATCTCTACAGCATATCTTAAAACAAGTCATACCTAAGATTTCACGCAGTTCCTTTGCAGTGCATGCCATCTGTACTGGGCCACGTCTTCCAACCAAATAAACCTTTCTTTGTAAAGAAGAAGAATGGTTGAAAGCCCAAACAAAGCCCCCATTGTCTACAAATACCCATAGAAAACCTTCTGTTCTAAAAACTTCCAAGAAGGCCTCAATATATTAAAAAAAAGTGAAAATGCCTTTTTGATGAGGATGAGACCTTAATAGGGAGTTTTCAGAAAAAATAGGCCCTTTTGGGTGCTTTCAACAATAGGGACCTTTGGGGGGCTTTCACCAAAAAGAAAAATTTCAGTATTGGGAACAGATTTTGCAAGGTGAACATTAAAGTAGAACAAATGAACAGTTTGCTGAGCCAAAAACCTTATGGTGCTCTCATGAAGAGAAACTAAAGCATGATCAGCAATATCTGTTTTCTGCAATTCACTGGTAGATCGCAAAAGAATACGTGCCACATCCAAGGCCACATTCCCCTGAAAGCAAAGGCATTTGGAATTGGAATTGAAATATTGAAGCAACAACCATGAGATGAATGAAAGAAGGTACACATTAGAACTAACATTTCAAAACTAAATTGAAATGCAAACAAAATAATGTACATTTTCCACTACTAAATAGGTAATAAACCACATTTTTGTTTCAAACAACATAACAGTCTTTTATGAAAACTCTGTTCCTGATCATATGTAAATCAAACTTCTCCATATACAGATGCTCAAGAAACTTGATATGCCTTTATGTTAATTTTGAAATATATATATAACAAGAAAGCCATCAACTGGAGAAAAAAAATGAAATGCAAGTACTTTGACAGTCATTTTAAATGCAGGCGAGGTGGTGAGGAGGTGTTTTCAAGAATCATACAAACAGATCAACCTAAAGAAGAATAACTTGACTTTGAACAAGACTTATTTGAATAAACTCTTGCATTTTAGGAATAATTGCAAAGAACCTTTAATTTTTAGGCAATAGTATAATGCTGCTATTGGAGAATAGATTGGCGTAATAAATGTATCTGGATTCAGGGTAGATGAGAGATTGGTGAGAGAGATTGGAGAAGACTAACAGAACAGTGAAACAAAATTAGTCAAAAACAAAGGCAGAAGGGACAAGTGAACCAATCTAGGAGTATGTCATGATAAGAGGAAATTTATGAGTAAAAGTTAAGATAAGGGTGTGGGTGCTAATAGTGCATTTGGTTGGTAAGGTTAGCTATTCTATATTTCTATTCCTTATTAATTTTCATGGAATACGTATCCTATATTTGGTTGGGAGAATGAATTTGAAAAACTAATTCCTAGAATTGTTATTCCTTAATGATACTACTTAGCCATCCCTTTTGCTATTCCAAGGAATAGATATTCCTCTTCTATCCATGTTCCAATGATCACATTCTTAGTAGGGTGGACAAGTTAGGCAAACCAAGTGGGTTGAATGAGTCAAACCAAAAGGATGAACAGATTGAGATTGAGAGAGCCAAGCAAAATAGACGAATTGGGATTGTGGGCTAGTTGGACGGGAGGAGCAGCAGATTAGGTGGACCTGGTGGATTTGTTGAGATGGATGGGCTGAGCTAGTCCGGATGAATGAGTAGAATGAGCGGGAAAATAGGCCTAGCAAGTTGGGCAAAATGGATAGGTCTGGTAAGTTGAGCAATTCGGATACACTGGGAAAATCACAAAGGCAAAGCAGACCAAGCAGATCAGACAAGTAGGGTGGATCAGGTGAGTGAGCAAGTCAAGCAATTGAGGCAAACATGTGGGCAAGCCAAGCAATTGGGGCAAACAGTGTGGGCTAAGAAACCCATGTGTTCCAAGCAAACCAGACATAGTGAGGGTTATGTAGAATATCTCTACATAACATACAAGTCAAAAATGAACCATCTATTCCATTCTATAGACTAAATACATAGTCTTATTACATGCCTTCTGTTCCAATTTCTAAAAACAATTGTCACATTCTCTCAATTTCAGTCCATGATCCAGATGTACCATCAGAGAAAACAACAATGAAATCTTCAAGCATGGAATGGATGCAGAAGAATCACAATTGGAAAACTCAACCTACCCATTGGCATGATTATTGATCCAGATTCTAGGTATCTTTAGTCTGAAACAATATACTTCAATGTGATTAAACCACCGCAAATTTCAAAAATGTTACAATTTTTGTTAGCATCAGTCACGTGAGTATAGAATCCAGCAAATAAATTTCAGTAAGATACCTGACCAAGCACAACAGCTGTATCTGTGCTCTTCAAATCAGGTGTCATGTTATGGTAGTCAGGATGTCCATTGTACCACCACACAAACTCTCTAGCTGAGTGTATCCCCATCAAATTCTAAAACATAAAATTTAGAAGTTGAAAATGAATAGACATTGGCTAAAGAATAATTCAAAAAGAATAAATGTCTCAAAGAAATGTATTACTACTGGAGTTGGCTGGAGACAGATTAAGAACCTAAAATTATCACAAAGTTAAAGTAAAAGGGAATCCTTTTATAATTTTACTGGTATCATAACCTCATGTTGCTATGTTCCACACTTACAATCATATTGTGCCATGTTTTGATATAAATACACAGTACTAAACAAAATTGTTTAATTTTTAACTTTAAAATCCTCTATTTTTCCATTGCCTGCTTCAGTGACTGTTGCTATAGCTAGTGGAAATTTCTGAGACAATTATGAGAATGAAAATGTACTCTTCATCCATTTAGATGTTCCACCATTTTACCAAATATCTAATGATAAGTAAAACAAAACTATCAAGTTTTATTTCATTCATACATTATATAGTGGCATATTGAACTAGTGGAACACTGATCACAAGCAACATTTCAAATATTAGCACTGCAATACAACTTCTACACTGCTGTTGTCAACCTGTAAAGCCTGAGACAAGCGAAAACATATAAACAATCCATGTACTACCCAATAGATTCATAATTCCATACTTGTGCTCAGTTGAGATAAGAATGCAAAGGTGATCAACCGAAAGAAACTTACTTCTCCAGGCACTCCAAGAGATCTGTCACTTTCGGCACCATATGCAACAACAACCTGACCAAGAGACCATAAACACTGAATTAAGAATATTAATGGAAAAAATATAATTAAGTATGAATCACGTCTGCTACTTTCAGACCTTATGAAACTTACCACATCATAAATATCACGGAGCTCAGGCAGATTAACATCAGAATCCAGTGACACATTCCCAAAAAATGAGCATCTCTCATTCAAAGCAACCCGAGAGAACTGGTTTATAACAATCTGTGGCAAATTTCTAATGAATTGATCACAACAAATAGACATCCTAACGAAAGAATGAGAACCTACATAACAAAGAATAGAAACCAACTAGAATATCTAATTTTATCAAGCAATTTGATTTAATTGGCGTGTCAAAGAATATCAAGTGTCAACATAGTACAATACTTAATCGACATGATTAGCAAGAGCAACAAGGGGAGATTATAGTAATTTGATGAAATAATATGTTTCAATAGTGCTACATAAGGACACATGATTCAAATGAATCATGATCAGTACCAAGAAAATACCTATACCTACCAAACCAATATCCATAAGCATCTACAAATACCTTCAACTAACTGCATGGATGGCAGGTAGGGCTCACATTTTCTACGTTGCCTCAATACTTTACAATGTGTAGGAAGTTGCATTTCTTCCATATGGAGTCAAAATTCTCAGAGTGGATTTTCAGCTACAAGCAAGTAAACCAAAACGAGCAAGGAAAAACCCAGCCTGATATTTAGGAATATTTGGGAAAGGTTCAAAAGTTCAGGGTTAAGACCTAGATTCAATAACACTAACTCAGACTAAAGGCTATGTGATACAATGTTGCAACATCACCTTCTCCTTTTCATCATTATCCTTTGTACTCACATTAAACACCTCCCCTTCATCACCCTTGTTTTTGTAGTCATATATCATGGATCCAATGCCTCAAAACTCCAATTCCTCCAATATTACATTTAAACTAAAAAAATCTAATCAAGCGGAACTTTCCTCATTTCCCACAAAATAGTGAACACCATTACAACTCAAGCAAGATCTAAATTTCTCAATTATATCAAGTTGATGAAGAAAGACATTGGAAAGAAGGCAACGAACGATATCTGTTGTTTGTTTTTCAGAAAAAATAAGCTTGTAAGATGTCAACTGGAAGCAGCAAACCCCACCTATGAAAACCTGACTCAATCATAATGAACTTAAGACAGCCACTTCCTAAACCTAGATAATCTATCTGGTAGAACCAACTGACAATTATCTGTTCTGATAAAAAAATCTTTAACTAGCAAGATAATTTTAGTCTTCTTTTGTTTCACCATATTTTTATATTTCTTGTACACACATTTTTAGCATTAGACTCGTTTTAATATATCTGTATTTGAAATTAGCAATCGAACAAGAATAAAACTCAAAAAATAGTTGATCTATTTGTCAATATAAATTCTTAAAAAAAAAGAATGAAATAAAAAATTAACATAACGTGCCTTTGTTTCAGGATGATCAGGTGCTACTCCTGAGCGAACTAATCCAAATGGAGTTGGCAATCGGTCAAGAATGTCAACTTGTGCCCTTTCCTGTGCCTTTAACATCTGCCAACAAAAATTCATGGCACTGAACAAAATCTGCAACTTCTAAACAAATAAATAAAATAAATTTAGTAAGAACAAGGGACAATCAGAAAAAGAACCTTTTCTGCTGTGTAAAAACCAGCAGGACCACTGCCAACGATGCAAACATGGAGAGGTTTATGATTCAAGGAACAAAAGCTTTTAGAGCTGATCTGTTTCCACCCACGCAGAAGCAACCCAATCATCATGCTTTCTTAAAAAACCCGAATGGGAGCGTAACACTAACTATACATGAAGAGTGCCAAATGAGAACAAATTTGGCATGCAACCAGCTGAAGGGAAAAAAAAACAACTTTCATGCCCCAAGCAGGTCACTACAACCGTTGGCATATGAAACCCACTATAGTACGCGACGGTTTCCTCAACAGCCACTAAGTTAGAAACATTCGTATTTACCGCACGAAGCTCCTTCGTTGATGCAAGACGATCCTCACTCAGTCAGGCTCTGCTGGAGATGAAGAACTGCAAGAAAACATCAGTTTTTACCATTAACAAACGCCCAAAACTCCGAAATCACAGCAATGCTCAAAACGCACGTTACCGCACGAAGCTGTGATGCGACAGAAGAATATGAAGAGGAATAGGGCTACCGATTCAGGAGATGGGGGCTGCACGCAACTGCGACCACAGGATGACAGCGTACGCGATCTGCTCGCAGGTGATGAAAGCGATTGCAGGGGCGTCGATCACGCAAAGAGGAGACAAGGGGAGGGGAGACCGACCGACGGGGGAGACAAGGCGGCGGCGGCGGCGGCAGCGGTGGTGGGGAAGTCGCGAGAGGAAGAGGGGTTTCGGACAGGCTCGTCAATCAAATCGGCCGTGATTCCATTATTTCCAATTTTATAGATATTATTCCAATATAAAATTCTAATTATACAAAAATATTTAGTTATTAACTATTCTAAATACATTATTTTTTTAAATCTAAGTGTAGCTATTTAAACCAACTAATTTTTAAAATGATAAATTTGCCGAGCGAGGGAGGATGCGGTAGTGTACACGAATGCGGCAAGGAGGATCACGTGTGGGAAGGTGTGGGAAGATGAACCGACAAAAGAGTTCGGGTGTGGCTGATGAGAAAAAATTAAAATGACGAAAGATAATGCTCAGCCAATCAATCAGGGCATCAAGGTTGAAATTGCGCAAAGAAACAGAAGCCTTATGGATCGATCAGTTGATCGATTAAAAAAGAATCGCGCGAAAGCAATAGATCGGTTCTGGATCGATTGGTTGATCGATTGCACTATAGGAAAAATGAACAGAATACTCTGGATCCCAATCGATTGAGTTTCAGATACAACCACAGACCCCGTTGATTTGGAACGGAACATTTTTGATCGATCGACTATCATTTTTGATCAATTGTTATTATTTTTGATGGGGGTGGCATAGACGCGCGATGCCAGAAGAATCGCCTGTGAGAGCTCTCGGGGAGGGACGATCCTGTGAGAGCTTGTCGGCGAGGAGGGGCGCGAGTGTGGGAGGAACTGGAATCGCGTTGTTCGGCGAGAGCTTGTCAACGAGGAGAACTACGAGCAAGGGAGGCTGCGGCGATGTTACGCAGATGCGCCAAGGAGGATCGCCTGTGGGAAGGTGAACCGACAAGAGAGTTTGCGTGTGGCTGACGAGAAAAAATTAAAATGACGCATAGAGTGCCATGAGGGTGGCCCGTAGGTGTCAGTAAGAATTGGTCGGCAACGGATCAATTCTGTATATAACCTACCTATCTTATACTGCACACTCATGGACATCTAAAAAAAATTGTTTGAATTCTTTTCTTTAGTTCAGACCAAACATATATACTACACAACCCCCATGGGTGACCATCGTCGGCAGCCCTCACAAC
>JBAMIE010000107.1:2702422-2714331 GCA_037177295.1 Kaempferia parviflora
ACCCAGCCGGTCGATAGGCTTCCCCGGTCCCTCCGGCTAGGACGATGGGCGGCCCGTCAGGCCGGTCAGCCCATACAGTGCTCCCTTCGGATGCAAGGACAAACGTCCAGTCGGCCAATCGAGTCGGTTACGGTTGAGACGCCACTCGGTTGTCCGAACTTCTTTGGGAGCAACGCCCCATCCGGCTGTTAGAGTACGAGTGTCAGAGTATCAACAGGATCAAGTTATGTATCGTAACAGTACCAGCGGAGCTTCCTCTCCTGACAACTGTACAGAGACGGCATGCGCAGACGTTGTAAGATATCAGAGTGTCAAAAAATGGCTTACCCTGACTAGGCACCGCATTGATACACATGTCGGGATAAGCCTTCGCTATAAATAGAGGTTCACAACCTCCGACGTAGGTACGCGCATTATAGCGCATTTACTGCTCATCTACTTCTTCTTAGGCTCCTCACTGACTTGAGCGTCGGAGTACCAGAGCCGGAGACCCCTTCCCTGGTTCAATCGCTAACGTTATTTGGAGTTTGTGCGAGTGTGTAGGTATCAAGAGGACGGAACACCACATATCCGGTCGATCAACACTCAATCCACTTGTGATCTAGTTTAACATCGTATTCTCTAATATCATCCGTTCGATTTTAGACAAAATCACTATATATTATAGACAGTTGCATAATAATTTATACACGATATAATAGCAAAATATTAGTGTCTACAGTAGGGTAGTTAATTGTAACTGCTATAATGGGTTTTGATATCTTCTACGTGTTTGTTGAAGTTACCAATAATTACTACAACAACATCGAGATAAAGGGCATTTCAGGGGGAAAAAAATCTAACGAAGAACCTTTTGACTTTTTTTTAACCGAGGCGTCCTTGATAATTCTTTTAATTTAGAACGTCCTTTCGATTTTAACTCTATTATTTTAGATACAAAATTAAAAGTGAATCTTTATTTTTTTAAAAAAAAATATTTTTATTATGGTATTAATTACACTCATAGGTTCTATAATATAATGAAATTATTCTAATTTAATTAAAATTAAATCAAATTAATTTTTTTAAACTATTTAAAATTATTTAAACTTAAGCAAAATCAAATTACTTTAGTCAAAAACAACTTTAATTTATCAAAAACTAGTTATTTATCACAAGTTGTTGGTCTCCTCTTCCTCTGTCGCTTCTTGTTGTTCTACTCTTCCTCCTGTTGCTTCCTTCCATCACTTTCCGCATTGTTGTTGTTGTTGTAGTCGTCGTCGTTGGCGTTTCTGCTGGTGCTTTTGCTGCGGGCAGCCTTAATGGACAACCGGTTCCAGGCCTCCACGACGAACTTGAAGGCTCCGTCAGCTGCCGAGGAGGAGTTCTTGTCGGGGTGCGTGAGGATAGACATCTTGTGGAACTGCACGCGGGCCTTGTGCAGGTCGTCGTCGCCAGGGCAGAGGCGGAGGACGGCGTGCCAGTTCTTCTTGGAGGCCGCGAGGTGGACCTCGTAGGCGGCGACGGCTTGGCGGATACCCGGAAGGTCGCCGAACATGTCGTAGGCATCTTGGCAATGCGCTTGGCTTCCTCGACGTCGTTGGCCTTGAACTTGATCTCCGCAAGCTCCATTGCCTTCTTCGCTTCCTCCTTGTTACAATCCATTTTCAGTAAATCTCCAGAGGAATCGTTTGCGTATATATAATCCATACGATGTCAGTTTCCCAGATGAACGATCGCATAATTAATGGCTCTGTGTTTCCCAACAGAGATTGAAGACGAAGAGACGCATTAAGCTTGATCAATGGTGCAACTTTTATTTGAGCAAATGGGCAACAACTGTCGTTGAAGATACATGATTACATACTAACACAAGAATACTCTACAGCAAACTGCATCACCAACAATCATGAACACACGAAGACTGATTGGTAGTAGTAGACATTCGAGCTGGGGCTTCTCGTATCATTTCAAGCACGAGATTATTAACCTGTGTATCGTTTAGGCAGGCATTTATTAGCTACAATGAAGGTTGAACATCAACATTGGTTCTCATTTGGAGATCTCCAGCATCTGTTGTGGAACCACATCGAATCAGCAAGCCTCGAATAACCATCCTGGTTTCGATGCCAAGCGTAGTAGGCATGCGTTCGATTCTTGATCTCAAAGATGGCGTGGCCGAAGCTTGCTTCTCTGAAAGCAGAGTAGCTCGGTTGTGGCTCTGTCATACTGCGTATACAATAGACGTAAGAAAATCGATTAATAAGAAATGAAAATTTGAATACTCTCGTCGACAGCTTCCTCGAATCTCTTACTTGGTTGCAAGGCCTTCAAGATTTCCTCCATCGCCAATGGTGATATATACGGGAGCAGATTCATCCTCCACTGGTTGGCATTTGCCATTCACTATATTGTAAGCTATATTCGATATCCTATGCTGCAAGAAGATCATAAACAGCTACATCTTCAGAAAAGTTCATGTGCATAGAGAAAAGAAAATCCACATGGGGAAGGAATTATCTTACACTGCGTTCGTAAGCATGAACATGGCCAGCGAAAACAGCATCGACTTTGTGTTGCACAAACCATGGCTCATACATGACTCTCATTGTTTCCCCTTCCATATAGTGATAGTTGTAGCTGTTGTACCATGGCGAGTGCATTAGGATAATCAACCATGGTGTCTTGCTTCTATCTACCTTCGGTAGCTCTTCTTCGAGCCACTTGTACTGAGGGGTGTATTTTCCTGTAAAATTTAGAAGATCCAGTTGCAGTTCATGCATCATCTATCGCTATATTTTATTGAAACAACAACCGTCTTAGCTTCATACCATATGCAGAATAGGATGCCAAAACAATTATGTATGCTGAGCCGCGTTTAATCGAGTACCAAAAAGGGGCAGTGCTGCCTGAAGCTTTGTAAGGAACATGATATCTATGTCTGAATGGTTTAAATGGTTGAGTTTCACCCTGCAAAAATTTTAGGATCTTAATTCTAACAAACTAACCGTGACAATATCGATGTCTGAATGGTTTAAATGGTTGAGAAACATAACAAACATATTTATAGATTTCAAACGTGACGATATGTATGTAACTATGGCACTTACAATTTCAGGAGCAAAGTCAATCTCATGGTTTCCGGCTGTCCAAATCCATGGCTGATAGGCAGTGCTTCTCTCGACAAACCTGCCCCATGTATCCCATCTGACATTGTCATGGTTCGGATAGTTATCAGCGTACGAAAGATCACCTACAAACAACACTGCCTGTGCTTTTGGGTTCAATTCATAATGACTCAGAGTAATGTTTGAATCATAGCTTTGTCCAAGATCACCTGCAGACGATAGAAATATACGAAAGTGGGCAAGAATTTCTAGACCAAAAGGAACCGTTTTCTATGGTAAAGTTTCTCGAGAGTCTAATAGAAAGATCTATACAATTGACTCAGAGAAAGAAAGGTAGAAATCGAAAGAGCAATCACATCAATCTCCATGTTGGACAATAGTATTACCAATAAGCCCAAAAGTGTAGGGAACATCTAGGCCAACTTTTGGCGGGGTAATGAACCAAAATGTTCGAACGGTATGGTCGATCCCAACGGCGTAGTAGTAAGTAGTATCATGCTGCAAATATACAAGAAGCCAATTTTGTCATGCAAATCGATGAAAGGAAGAAATAAATGGCACTGCTGTAAGACTTCTGATCACCTTCAAGTGGTGAAGAGTGCAATGATGGATGTACCCTGAGGTGTAGTTGAAGAATGAGTAACGTGTGTGTTTTCCGGTAGCAGAATTGTTCAGCTTATCCTTGTGAGTCCCATAGAGAACATTACTGGAGCCGGGTTCGTCCTCGGTCACCCATGAGATGATCATCGCCGAGCCATCATGATTCCCTTGGGTAATATGCACCTTTAATAAAGGTAAGAAGGAGATGAGTCAACTTGTAGATCTGCAAAGAGTTCCTTTTTCGATATCATACATAACAAAACACCTTTACTGAAAGAAAATAATCACTAAATGAAACCAATAGCAGAAACATAGAGAAGCAAAGAGGCAAGAGAGATCACAATTCACGCAAATGTTGCAAAAAAAGAAACTATTGAAAGATCTATACAACTAAACAAGTTTGAGTTCAAGGTTGAACAAAGAAAAGACCTATACAACTAAACAAGTTTGAGTTTAAGGTTGAACAAAGAAGAGGGGTTTTGGATACAAATTCAAGAACAGGGAAACTTTGAACAGTAGCATTGAGATAAAGGTCCCCAATTGCAGAAACACAGAGAAGCAAAGAGGCATGAGAGATCACAATTCACTCGAATGTTGCAAAAGAAGAAACTACTGAAAGATTTATACAACAAAACAAGTTTGAGTTTAAGGTTCAAGAGAGAAAAAGAGGTTTGGATACAAAATTCAAGAACGGGGAAACTTTGAACACTAGCATTGAGATGAATCTTTAACTGAAGGCCTTGTAGGAAGAGAAGCATTGATTGAAGATAAAATTCAATTTGTTTAACACTGTAATAGCAAGAACCCTAAGGCGAAGAAATCGAAATTCTCCAAGTAAAGAACTTCGCAATGCTGAAAAAAAAACCCCTTTTCTGTCGGAATCACGGAAAGGAGGCAACTTTAGGGTAACCCACCTGCTGGGGCGCGTTGTAGCCGGACGGTACGGCGAAGACATCGCTGTCGATTGGCATATCCGCGGTCTTCTCGGCCTTCCTAACGAAAGAACTCGTGACTCCTCCCTGACAGAAACCCGCCAGTCCGGCGGCCAGAACCACCGCAAACATTACCCCGACTCCCAGGCGCATCTTGTACTCTACACCTCGCGCCATCCTTCGCCGCCGCGGCACTGCCCAGCGCCCGCCCGCTCGCTGGCCGCTTAAATAGAAGGGTTAACGAGGGTAAGACAGCGGGGCGAGGGCTGGATCGGCGAACACTGAGTGGGGACGCGTGCGGATGAGGATAACAGGGCGAGGACGGATTCGGGAGCTGAAAATTTTGACCTTGAAGAAGGACAATATCGATTGCGGGCGGAAGCGGAGCAAATGGCAGCGTGGGCGTGCGTCGAGTATTGGCCGGGAGTCAAATTCCATTTGAAGTTTCTTCTGCCTATGGAGTCAAATTGCATGTGCGATGTTGTTGACTTTTCCAGTTCGAGGACTTTGTACGTATTAAAGCAATTAATGGGGTGTTTTCAAATTTGATCGAAAATTACTCTAATTTTTTTATCATAAGGGCTCCATTTTAAAAATATGTATATTAAAAGGTATTTCAAACCTATTTCTAATATAATAATTTAAATTAAAATATTTTTAATTAAAATAATTTTAATAATATTTGATTAATTTTGAATTAATATTTACAAAAATTAATTATAGCTATCAATAATTAGAGCATGTTGGACCAGAATTGTCCCTTTAGGACGGTGTGATGGTTAAGGTATGGGAGGTTACCATATGACGTCTTGAGATCCAAACTCGGCACATTAGAGCATATACCTCCCACATGCTTTAATTATTTACACTAATAGCTAGTAGTCACTCGTGATTTACTACCTCTGTGTTAACCTAAGAACGGATTAACAGGGATACTGAGATGAACGAATCACATTTTACTATAGGTTGGACCAGAGCTATATTTTTATGTTGGAGCAAGCTATTATATTATTTTTTCAAAATGTAACAACTTTTTAATGTATTTCAAAATAAAATATCATTTTAATGATAATGAAAATAAAAAATACTTTTTGATTTTTTTCCCTTGAAATTTTGACTTGTTTGCAGTATTTAAAAATTTTGACTTATTTGGTTTGATTATAGTGAATATTCTTACCATTATTAAGTGTGATTTCATATTATTATTTGAAAATTTTTCCAATCGAGCTATTTATGCTAATATATATAGAAGAGCACCATCAAGAGTGTATAACAATATTATTTTTTATTTAAATGAATAAAATTTAAAAGAATTATAGACCTGTTGGGAAGATGGAAATGAAAATTGTAAAAAGATTTTTAGCGTAGAAATTTTATTACTTTGTAAAAAAATAATGAATTTCTTTCCTGCTCTGTTTCATAGTTCAAAGTAAATAGAGGAATAATCTCACACTATTACTGTCGACCCGCTTACTTGTCTTACTCAATAAAACTTTATTATTTAAAAAAAAAAAATCTTCCACCTTCAAGTATCTTTAATAAAGAAAAAAAGAACTTCCAATAATTTACTTTCTTTATCACAAAAAAAAAAAGATGCATGTAAATGAGAATTAACGAATATTTTGAACTATTTGTTTGCTTTTTATTTGTTATATAGTACCTATCTGTTGCGCAAAGAGGGGGTATCAACCTTTAATATCTCTTGATCTTCTCATCCATGTGAACCTTTGATATCTCTTAAATCTTCTCATCCGTGTAAATGCAGTGTGAACCTTTGATATCTCTTACATCTTCTCATTCGTCTTTAGACACTATGTGTTGGATAACTTGAAGTGGTGTGTCAGGGGTGTACTCATCAATTTCGCATTCTCCATATTTAACATATCCAACACCTTCTCCACATAGCCACGTTGAGACAACCATAATCTCCCTGCATCTCTATCCCTATGAATCTTCATCCCAAGAATCTTCTTGGCCTTGCCCAAATCCTTCATGTCAAATTTCTTCCTCAGTAGCCCTTTAATTTGTCGACTTCTTTCTTTTTCTTGAACAACCACTTGCACTCTATAGTTTGTTTTCCCTCAGGAAGCTTCACCAGATCCAAGGTTTGGTTCTTATGCAACAAATCAATCTCCTCTGCCATTCCACCTCATCACTTGTCATTTTCAGAGTTGTGTACTACCACCAGGAAAGATGTAGAGTCTCTGCTACTAGTGATAAGTGCATAAGATACCAAATCTTCAAAACTGTATTTGGTGGGGTACTTTTTGACCCATCTCATCCTGCTTCTAACTATAGTATGATGTTCTGTGTGTCCTAAGCTATCATTATCAGAGTTATGAGTCTCTAGCTCCACCTGCACAATGTTCTTCTGCTTGTTGTTCTATGATGTTTCCATTTCATCTTCTTGAGTACTCTATAACATGGTATTCTCGTCAAACACCACATCATTATTGATCACCACCTTATTTTCCTTAGAACCCCAAAGTTTGAAACCTTTAACTCCTTTTTGATACCTCAGAAAATGCATTACTTTGACTTCGCATTTAGCTTTGACTTTTCTTCAATAGACATGTGCATATAAGCTGGACATCCAAAAACTTAAAGATGATCGAGAGTAATCTACTGGATTTCTTGTTCATACTTCCTATGATACTTTGTCTTCTAGTACTACTCTTGGTGATCTATTAATGAGATAACATGTCATGTTAATGGCTTCCACCAAAAATTCTATGCTAGCCCTACATTCAACCTGAGACATCTTGTCTTCTCAATGATCATCTTGTTCAACCTTTTCACCATCTCATTTTGCTGAGGTGTCTTTAAACTGAAAAAATATCTTATTATTCCATGTTGCTCACAAAATTCCTAAAACTTTGAATCTGTATACTCGATCATATTGTCTGACCTAAGACATTTAATCTTCCTTCTAGTCTGGTTCTCCACTTCAAATTTTCACAGTTTAAACTTTGCAAAAGTTTTTGACTTGTAATGTATAATGTATACCTAAACCTTTCGTGAGTAATTCTCAATAAAACTCACAAAATACAAGTATCCTCCTCATGATGCTACATTGGCGGGTCCCTAGAGGTTCGTATGTGCATAGTTCAGAATCCCCTCTATCTTATGTGTTGTCATCTTGATTTGTACATTGCTTTGTTTTCCAAGAACATAAAATTTACAAAATTCAAGCTTACACATCTTGATGCCCTCTAATAACTTTCTCTTGTGAAGTTCTAACATCTCACGTTTATGTAAGGATCTAGTGCGCTAAACATGAAAAGCGCAATGCATCGGAAAAAAGAAATACTAGATCTTCTCCAGAAGTTCCAAGCGAAGGACAGCCATATACTAAGTTTTTGATTCTATCTAATAGATTGAAGTTATCTTCGTTGCGTGCCCTTCGCAATCCCAACACTAACCTTCTTCCATGTTTGTGGATCTTAGCATGATCAAGATGTTCACGCCTCCAAGGTATCCACACACACCAAAATTTGGAGAAAGAAAACTAAATTATGGTCTAGCCACAAGATAGGTTTCGGCCAAGGGTGGAAGAAGAGAGAGGAAGAAGATGAAGACTCAAAAGTCATTCACAAAATGTAAGTAAAATCCTTTTATATTTATCCTATGAATATGAAAGGTTTTTGACTTTTCATCTTCCCCTCTTAAATATATGATTAATTCTCAATTAATTATCATTATTCCTTCTTAACTTGAGTTTAACTCAATGAGACTAGCTTGAGTCTAATCCAATGGGCCTAACTTAAGTCTAACTTAAAATGCTCTAATCCAAATTAGACTCAACGCATTAGCCCAATAGTTCATTGTATAAATCCAACAAGCCTAAGCATCCCATAATTGGCTCTTAGGACTAAGACCAACAATTAATTGATCTAACATACAATGTAATATCCTAATCAATTTGTTAACCCACCAATCTGATAATTAACCCATTTAAAGATCAATTAAAATTTTAAAATAAGGAATATACCCTTAATTGAACTCTTAGTCTTGTCGAAACAGTGGTGACCAATCCTTGGTTCCCGATTGATGCTTGGATTCTTAGCAATAAGGGGATCGGATCGGCGGTGGCTGGCTAGGTTCACACTGCGAAGAGAGCAATGGCGCACAGTGAGATGGCCCCTTGCTCATGGCTAGAGCGGGTCGACGACTCAGGGGGTCGGCGACGTCGGCAAAGATGACAATGCATGAGGATGGTGGCATCCATAGACGGATTTACGTTTGGGTAGTCCTGGGCTGTAGCCCAGCCCAAGTTCCGAATGGTGCAGTTCTAATCAGGTCCATGCATGATATCAAATTAAAACAAAACAAGTCGGCCCAAATAAATTATGTAAGAAAATCTTAAAATCAATTCATTTTTTTCTTCACCGATTCAAATAAAAGACCCATTTTATTTTATTTTTCTTTTAAATCATTCCTCAAACAAATCTATCCTCCATCTAAACTATCAAATCATATAATAATTTTATTACATTAATGAAAAAAACACAAATCAAATGTATAGGTTTACTTTGTGAATCAGCATACGAAACAACTTTCGAATTAATTAACTATGTTCGTTGTCCTCCGCATGTCCTCTCGATATTGTCTCCCTCTTCTACCTCGCTTACTTGTCCTCAGGTCCTTTTTTTGTTGTCACTCGTGACAATGTCCACTCCTTTCGTGGTTGGACCCTCGCCCCCAGAGGCATAGTCATCGATATAGCTACCCTGTGCTGTTATGACTAGATAAAGGTGTCGTCCATATTGACGTACCCTTACACCGACGCTGGAAGTGAACATCTATGAATAAGGTCTTGTGCAGGATGCTCAAGTATGGCTTTGCGCTGCGCTCGTAGACTGACTATACCTCTATCTCACAATCTAGAACACACTTTTTAATGCTAGTGTGCCTTCCACCATGGAAGGCATACAGAGGTGGTCTGCAGCGGATATTATGATAAACGAGATGGTCCGCACACAGAGGTGGTCCGCATACAGAGGTCTTCTATATATATAAACGAGAGGTTACAAGTGCCTTATCAAAGAATCACCATAATTTAATGAACCTAAATATTATGATAATTTAGAAGAATAGGAGATTCAATTAATTAGAAGACGTGAATACTTGGTCATCCAAATAATGCTTGCAATTACTTAAAAAAAAATTGATAAATTCAGTTAACCTCATTGACTATTTTTTAGAGTGGTCGGTTCGGTCCCACGGAAGTTTCCCATCGGCCACCAAGATAAATCGGGAAGCGCTCACGGTGGACGGCCCAGAAGCCCAGCGTCCCTTAGTTGTGAGTTCCATTTGGAGGAAAAATCCCTACAAATACGCCGTAGCTGAGAATCCAACTGTAAATATCTGGGAGACAACTAAAGCTTGCAATTACTAACAAGACAATGATACAGAGTGATTATCACATAATATTTTCAAAACTAAATGTGAATCTCATGAGAAAATTTACTTTCTTATCACTGATGGAGGTAGCTTTCAGCGCCTTGTCCTTTAAGATGTGATGGACATGCTTAAATAGTAGTGCTTCCTTGGCCATATTTCTTCAGACAAGAATGACACAAAAAGACGAATGCCATTCATTTTCTTTAGTATGTTCGATTCTAACAAGTGGTATCGTAGTAGACGGGTTCTTAATTGGACTAATAGGATCTAGCATCGTACAAAACGGAGGGATATTCAAGATAAGGATAACAAAAATAAAACCCAATAAAAAGGCCTTAACAAGTTAGAGAATATGATTATACCTTTGTGTGGAAAAAAAACTAAAGATTTTTATTTTTATTTTTATTTTTTTTACCACACACAAGTATTTATGTAGTCCTAGACCTTTTTCTGAAGAAGAGGGGAAAATGCTTAGCTTACTTTATCATTGTTTGAGAAGTAAGTTGAAAGGGATGGAATGGTTAAAAAATGATCAAAGCCTACATATATCCAGAGATGTCAAAATCCTATGAAAAGATATATTATCCGCAATGAGTTTCTAGTGGTCTTTCACCTTTTAATCGACAATTTACTGAACTGCTTCAGCAAGTTTCACTGCCTGGCATACGATGTTGTTGTTGTTGGCTGAAGTTCTTCGTAATTTATCTTTCTTTGAGATAGTGGCCGGTCAATCTTGGAGGGGCCGTTGATATGATGGTTTCATATTTTGTTACCACGATTATCCATTTCACGTATGTCAATTTCAAAATACCCAAATCACGTAGTGTAAGTTTGAAAGACCCTCCTTTTTTTTTCTAAACTCTAAATTTTAAATCAAAATCAATGTCCTTCTGGAAACCTCTTTAAAGTATTTATGATTTGAATTTGATTATATAAATTGAGAGTAATGAATTTCTAAACTTATAAAAGCTTATTATAATTCCTAAGATATTTACTAACTAATATCATCAACGGGTTCCTAGAACTCCCTTGATTCGAAAGATATCAAACTTTTGAATTTTCGAATGGAATAAATAAATCAGTCAGTTTCATGGACGAAACTGGATTATACCTAGAGAACTCTAAATAATTTTAAATCAAAATCAATGTATTCTTAAGAACTTCCTTAATGTATTTATGCTCTCATATATGAATTCCATAGTGTAAAAAATTGAAAATGTGTTGCTCTCAATTTAATTCACTGCAATTGAATTATGATATAAGGGAATAAATATATTAAGGAATTCCTTAATGTAAATGGTTTTAATTTGTAGTTATTCAGAGTTCTTAAAATCTATCATAGTTTCAGATGAAACTGGACAGAGAAAAAGAGAGAGGAGTATTTCGGAAAAAGACTGTACAATTTGGGTATTTTAAAACTTACGTATGTGAAATGGGTAATAGTAAATTGCCGCCTTTAATTGATTTGATTCTTAATGTTAATCTATCTAACAAATCATATTATTTTTTTTATAATAGGTAAATTGTCTTTTTTTAATTTATCTATGGAGTAAATTCCGAACACAATTTATGCACACTCAAAAATCAACCATATTCATTGTAATGGGTCCAAATCTAATCTTTTAAATTGTTCCTCTAAATATTTTACCACTATACCACATCTGTGTGGGTAATTAGTCTGATAACCTATAGTTGTTCCAGTATCAAATAAAATACTTCCAACTAACTGTTGGGATCTTGATCATCGGCTAGAGGGGGTGAATAGCCGATCCACCCCAAAACGTCGTCTCCCTACACTCGTTAGTTTTGCGCAAGCGGAATACTAAAGAATACACTAACAAGAAGGAAAACAAACGCTAACAAACCA
>JBAMIE010000107.1:2762624-2777652 GCA_037177295.1 Kaempferia parviflora
CAAATTGTGATGGCCAAACATGGTAAAATTGGGTTCGGATCTAATGTTAAAGCAGAATTGGTGGCTATGTTTAAAGGCTTGGAATTATGCATTGAAAATCACTTATTACCTTGTTGGCTTGAATCGGACTCTATGGTTGCTTTGAAGATGCTTTATGCTCCTTCTACTTGTTGGGAACTATGCAATTTGGTCTCAAAAATCCGTAAATTGATATTGGAGTATCAAGTTAGGTGTACACATGTATATAGAGAGGCTAATGCTGCTGCAGATTACTTGGCAAATCTTGCATTTAAATTTCCTACAGATAGAATTTTGTTAAGACATAATGTGGATACAGAACTGTTTGGCATTTGTAAAGTTGATAGGATTGGTTACCCTACATACGAGTTATTTGTAAATCTGTTTAGTGGTTTTCTAAAACTATGCTAGGAGGTTAGGTTTGGCCCCCTTCTAGTATGGTTTCTGTTCTTTGTTGGTTATAAGAATTCCTGTTTCAAAAAAAAAAAAAGGAGAATCTTCTGCCTTCATCCCCCACCTCCTCTAAACAACTCAGTTACGCAAGCTCCTTTTTGTCCTCCTTTTCTGACTAGCCTTTGTAACACACGAGCTCTGCATAAGCCACAAGGAGCCTCTTCTGCCTTCATCCTCCACCTCCTCCCAATACAAGCTCATCCTCATCCTCCCACTACAAGCTCAAGCCACCCGAGCCACAAGGAGTGTCTTCCACCTTGGTCGTCCAAATCCTCCTGATACAAGCTCATCTTCATTATCCTATGATCTCCACCCAAGACACCTGAGCTATACGGAGTGTATTCCACCTTTGTCATCCACCTCCTCCTGATACAAACTCCTCTTTATATTCTTGTGAGCTCTAGCATCTTCTGATACACAAGCTCCTCTTCATCCACCTCTGCTTCTTTTTCCCCTCCTCTTCCTACTCCTTGGAGCAACCAACACCTGAACAAAACAGAACGACATTGTTCTGAAATAGTATCATCTCAGTCTCTGATCGAAACTATGAAATGGATTGAAACTTTAAACCTATACAGTTAACACAAGTTGGGCTGGTGCTCTTATATCATTTTGCAACAAAAAATGTTTCTTTCTTCAATGTGTAGAAAGCTTATTTGTTACTCTGAAAGTGTTAGAGATAATTCTTCACGAATTAATTAGTGTCTGAACTCGGGAATTTTATTTACTAACACTTTGATTAATGACATACTTATTATGGTAACTTAAAGTGTTAAGATAATTCTTCACACACTGGTTAGTGTTTGAACTCAAGAGTTTTGGACATTATTTATAAACACTTTGATCAATGTCATATTTACTATGGTAACTTATAGACATCTGCATGTGTTGATGATCACTAATAGATGATAAAATAGTGTGAAACTATTTTTCCACTTAGCTAACTGTTAGAAAATAGATGTTGGTGACATGACTTTTTCTTGTTCTGGTCATAGCAAGTTATCTTGTGCCAAACATGATGACTGATATGACAACAAGGGACTGACAAACGGAAACATATTTAATGATACAGGCAATTTATCCTGAAAAAGCTAGCCAATTTTGACATATCAATCAATATAACCCCTGTACATATTGATCGTAACTATCCCATCAGTTCCCATTCTTCTTGGATGGATATGAATCCAAAAGCATTTATCATTTTTGACTAAATTTGTCTTTAAGAAATCCTTTTAGTTTATTGACAATATAGAGTTAATTACAAAATCAAGATAAATAAACTTCTCTCGATGATGCATGTACCAATGAGCTAGTAACAAAATGTCTCGTGTGAGATAAAAATGTACCTAAGATCTCCATGTGATCCATTCCAATTGAGGTTATTCCACAGACAACAGGCTCCTTAACCTAAAATTATAGTTAAGTAGCTCAATGTTCAGAATAGATGAGAAGTTTAAAATGTTCATGAACAGAAATTAAGGTTGATGTAGTATCATATAAAGAAATTATTCCAGGAGATCATTAGCAAATGTTCATAAAAAAATTTCACAAGTAAATGGAGAAATATGTTAATGCATGTCAAAGTAGAATATTATTCTCGTAATAATTTCCAGGAAATCTTAACTTAATACTAAATATATTATTTGTTTCTCAACTAATTCTAATCGCATGAAAATTGAAGTTTAACTGCCACAGAAATAGTACTGCACAGGTCAAGCTTATTTAAACATTAAAGATCAGGAATAAAAGTCTTGCAAGATGAATTACAAAGAGTATGATTAAACAAAAATAGCAAAAACAATATAGAAAAATACCACGTTTGTGGAGTCTAATCTTCCCCCAAGCCCTACTTCAATAACTGCAACATCAACCTGCACTCCAGTCATGTAACACATATTGATCACCCAAGGACATGTTTACTAACAATTACCAAACAGTTGGAAGAAATAATTTTTTTCTTGAAAAGATTGGAAAATATAATAATCTTATTGCTTATGTAAGTTTAATCTGTCTCGTGCATAGTTAGCCCAAAAGGAAATGAAAATTTCTGACCTTTTCTGAGACAAATATCTTAAATGCCAGCACTGTCAAGAACTGAAATAATGGAGGCATAGGCAAATTCTCATCTACATTCTCCTACAAAAGAAAATAACCTTTGATAAGCATCTTTTACTGATTCAAATCAGTAGTTGTATACATGATTTCCATCTACCATAAGGATGACGAAATATCCATCTCAAATAATGGTCCTTTGAGTCAAAAGTACAGAATCAGCAATCTACTTAACTATTCTCAGGATAATATATGATAAGTAACGATCATATATGATAAGAAAGATTCTCACTTTTGTATGATTCTACATTGCACCACAGGTTCCACCATCAAGAAAATGTTGAGAATTAATTTTTTGCCCATGAATATAAATATTCAATGCATTTGTGTTTCTACCCTTTGAAGCTTTCTTTTGTGTGACCTCTACATCACACCCAGAAGTTCCTTTGGTGTGTATAAAACTGAATGAATGAAGATGCCCTTAAGAATATAGAGGTTGTATCAACAATTCATGGCACCCAAAACTCAAAAGTAGATAGGTATTGGACAGATTTGTTGTAAAGCTGTCAGAACACATTTCCCAGATTCTATATTAGGAGGGAATCACATTGTAGATCTTGTGAAACAGCTTCCAATCTGACCATTTCAGAATCATTTATCATATTTATCTCTTTTAAAAAAAAATACTTTTCAAGTATCAAGATTCTTCGCTGGGTTAATAACACATTCCCTCTGATCCTTGAATAATACAGCAATCTAACAATAAATGAAGAAGACATGAACATTATTTTTCAAAATAAAAATAATATAAACATACCTTCAATAGGTTCCAACAATCCCAGAAGTAATACAAAAATTTATCTTCTGAGATGTCTAACCTGCATAGTTACCTGATAAGTCCCAACATAACAACAACAATCTGTATTAAACATGATTATTAAAAGAAAGTGGTAATCGTTGAGGCAAAATTGAGAATGCTATATTCATAAGCATATATATATATATATATATATAATGATCGGTCCGAACCTTTGGATTGCAATCTTTCGATCAAACTTGTTGTGAAGCAGAAGGTCCTATGTTTGATCCTACTGTCTGGTAAAATAAAAGAATACTCCTCTGGTGATGTAGTACAAGTGTAATAGTTTTTCACTAACAGGATTATCTTAGTTGTTGATTGAAAACGAAGTGATGGTTTTTTTAGCAGGTAGTTCCCTTTTTGAACAGCTGGGATCTGAGGCCTATGCACCTAAAGGCAATATACCGTGTCTTATAGACTTATACTATGTTATATTAATATATAAACTGAATTCCACTCCTCCCTCTCTCGTAACTTCCACTTGTTTTTTTTTTAATTTTGATAAAGGTCAATTGTATTAAAGTTGATCACGGACTTACATGAGGACTCAAAAATCTAAAGACATGTGTTTGAACCTTTCTAAACAACCTCTCAATGATTAGCACATCCCCTTCATATTGACATCGATTTCGGGTTTGCCAAATCAAATAGATCATACAAGATACACCCAAATGACAGACTTTGTTGTGCAAACTCCCTCCATGATATCGTTGTTGGAACTTCCATTTTTTTATGTAGAAAATGATTAAGCAGGTAAGGTAATGTCGAACCTGGGTTGACCGGCCCGGCCCCACGGAAGTTTCCTACCGGCTGCAAATCGGGAAAGTACACATGGAGGCCCATCCTAACAACCAACATTCTTAGGTCCATTTTTTTATTCTACATAAAGTGGTATTGGCGCCAACTGCTTTTTTGCATCTAGAGCATTACACAACCTGCCCTCTTTGAAACCACTTTTCCTACTCATAGTAAACTTTAGTTAGTCCAATTGGATGCCCTTGCCACATTGGTGGATGGAACTGTTAGGGATATAATCATGGTTATGAGAATAATATAACTCAAAATTCATACAACAACTAAGCCTTTATCACACTAAGTGGGGTCTGCTATATGGATCCTCCTATAGCATTAGACTCAATCCCCTATTATAACTCAAGTTTTCTTTAGTATCCCTCTTCTTCTATTAATGTACGTATTTGCCATAGCCTCACATTACCTAATAACTCAAAATTCATATTACCAAAATTTAAAAGAACTGTGATAAAAGGAATGGACTAAGAAATGTTCGGGTATGATCATTGTGATAAAAGGAATGGACTAAGAAATGTTCTGGATATGATCATGGGATATATACTAAGATGTGGAATACTTGTCAAACATATGCACCAAAATTTAAAAGAAAGGTGATGATATGAGTCAATACAATTTGACAAAAATCTTATTTTATAGGGTCCTAAAAAAAAGTATGTCAGAAATTCATTTCCCATCATATCGACACAAAATGACAATGAATATGAAATCAATTGTGTCAAAATCATCTCCCATTCCTTTGTTTTGTAGCATAGTTGTCGTCTATGTCTGTCTCTCACAATTGTGTTAATATTATTAAGATTCTGAATTAAAATTAATAGTGGAGACAATGATCTTTTTATTTCAAAAGTATTTTATGATAACATCTCCTATTCCTCCATTTCAATTCTTAGTAAAGTGAAATAAATAATCATTTGTAAACAATATAAGATATTAACCTGTATATCTTTATCATGAATCAATATCAATTTACTTTTTTAAATAGAACATTTATTTTTCAATCTGAATTCACAATTCAAAAGTTTACCAAAATCATTCATGGTATGTTGATAATCTTGCTCGTTACAATTAAACCTAACCCATTAAATTGAACATAATGAAATGTAAATTAAACCCAAGAAGCCAAGACATTATAAAAGGAGAAAGAACCAATGAATCTTTTGGAACACGGTCCAAATGGAATAGGAGAAGATGGAATCTTATTGTCTACAATTTAATTATGTGAAGAAGACGTAACCACTGAATCAGTGAGGAAGATGTAACCAAGTGTCGAGCATTTGACTAAAAGAAGAAATCTTGTTTCATGTAGAATCAAAGTCAATGATTGGGGAAAGTCAAAAGTGACTGTAAAATTCTTGTCATGGCAAAATTGCCTTCTCTGTTAATGTAGCATTATCTTCATCTCCCTCTTCCTCTCTTTAATTGTATCACCCATTAAGACTCATGATTGATGATGAGAATGAACTCAATGGTGATTTTTTCCTATAAGCAGCCAACCATGAAATAATAGATTGCAGATATTTTTAATTTCTTAAGAAAATGAAATAAAAATATTTTATAATTTTAGTAAATGTGCTATAGTCATCTTTCTTGGAATGAATATCATGCTCCATTTATCATTTATTATGCAATAAGATATAATATTACATTTATTTTACATATTTTAGGACATGAAAATCATTCCGAGTAAGGTATGAATCTTTATTAACTTATTTTACATTTTTCTTTACTAAACCTTCATAGTTAGATATGATTCACAATTTAAAAATTCCTTAGAATGATTAATTACAAGAAGCAAAATCTGACAACCTTATTTCTTGTAGCTTAAGTTTAATCGACTGGTTATAATCACTTATTTAAGTATTGAGAAAGTCCCTAGCCTTTTCTCTATAATTCTTTTACACTGAATCACAATGATAGTACACATCTACTCTTATTCCTATTTCTTCCTTTTTTGATAGGTGACAGTCTCACAACACTACTTGTGCTCAGACTCATCCTAGGACGTCGTCGAAAAAATAGTGCAAAAGGAAATTGATTTCCCACAATCAAAGAGGAATAGATCCATTATGTTGACAGCTTATCAAAACTGCTCAGGGATGGAACAAATTATGATTGTTTATCCTTTGAAAACCTTATTTATTCTTTTCCTTTGTGTGTCTTGTTAACATTCCGCTTATTGAACAACTTCAACAAGCCATTATCAGTCCCATCTATTTGGAACCAGCTACATGGATTTTATCCTTCTATAACTCTATGCAAGTTTATATCACTAGCAATATTTCCATCTCTTAATATGCAATCATGAAGATAAAGATACTACCTAATAAATATATTTAGCAGGGACATCCCCCTCCAATTACAATAAAAAGAGAGATCAAAACAATATCAGAGTCCACTTACCCATTAATTCGAAATCTTTCTCTCACATCCATAAGATGAGGAGATGTGAAAAGTCCTGTTCGAAAACCACATTCACGTAAAATAGCTTCAGAAAATGTGCATGTTGAGCCCTGGAATTTTCAATCAATAAGAAAGGAACAACTTGTACCATTTCATTGAAAAATCAATCAAGTTAAAAATATTTACAAGAGATGATAATCAACTTGTTGAGTAACAGGAAATACAAATTAAACAATTTTAGTAGGATGCTATGACATGGTAACATATCTTGAAAAGATAAAGGAAACATCATATTACTCATTAGCATGTATCATAAATCAACCAAGAAAGCAGAAAAACTCTTGTTTGACCAGAAAATATCATATTCACTAACTCTGTAGAAAATCTATGAGAGAATTTTCTAGGGTCTAAAAGAAGCATCAAGCTGAAACGAACTCTTACTGCAAGCTAGTGCATAGAAATAGGAAGCAAGATAGTATAGTAATTGGACATTCAAGATCAAATGCAGATAAAATCCATCGATGTTTTTTCAATCTCAAAATTCAGAAAAGAGATCAGGCTGATGTCATGTCTTCAAGGAAAGAATTTTAAGAAAGGCTGTTTAGGTTAGTATCCTAATTCCTAAGTGATTTAAATGATTCGTTTTGTTCAATTCATCCACAAATAATATTTTTCTGGCTATATTCATCTCTCAGTCCTTATTTCAATTTTTTTTCTTCATTTCATGATGCCAGCACAGCTTATTGATTTGCTGCATGCATATAATACACAATACAGTAGGGAAGGAGGTCCAAATTTGCAAAGTCTTGGTGGCTTATGAATTGGTGGTCTTTTTGTCTCAGCAAATGCAAAGTCTATGCCATAATGAAATCATCAGTGGCATAGAATATAAATCACGATTCTATCACTTCAAATTCCTCACTCTATCCTAGCATAAAAACAACACCAAATAGTACTTGGCCTCTCATGTTATTGTCATCATTCTAAACCATATTTGCTATTGAACGAACTAAAGAATTAAGCAAAATGTATTTGGGTTTTCTCTAAAAGGTGAGGAGGTGGTCTACAATAGATTAAATTCGGCAAATTTTTGTACTGCTCATTGGTAAGTGCCTACACAATTATCAATATATTGGAAATGGAAAGAATAATCAATTATGACACCAAAATTGTAACTAAGTGAAACAATTTTCAAAACATAGAACCTGACGTTTGCAATGGATGAAAAGAAAAAAAAAAAACAAATAATCACACAAGAATCACCTTTCCTTTTGTTCCACCAATGTGGATAATGTTGAGTTGAATTAAGTTCTTCTCCACCCCTATTATCTGCAGGGAAAAAAGGAAAATGGTATAAATTTGAGGAAGTTATCTGCAAAAATTGAATTGCAAGGAAGCAATAAAAGAGAGTGGAAATATACCATGTAATCACAAAGCTATAAAGAAACCAATGAAACTATAATCATACAAGTTAGTTAAAGAAGAAAGAAAGTGCTAAACAGTGCTACTCATGGTGTACCTCCTTCGATGACTGTCCATGCACCAAGAGATTGTAATGCTCAACCTCGCCACTCTTGTATTCCAATCTGAACCATACTAGAGTATCAACTATCCACTCCATCCTTCCATTAGTTTGAATGGACACAGCTAAGGTGAAATCATATCTCCCACAAATACCTGCATTTTCTAACGAAATATTTCTTCACCTCCCCAAGTCTCAGTCTCCAGTGCAGAATCTCTAACACTCTGCATAATCACTTCCACTATAGGCATCTCCATTGGATCAATTTCATCCCAAGCTATTGCACTCAATGATTCGCATCCCAAGATAGAGTAATTAGATGTCATTAGGCATGGATCTACTGAAGGTTCCTTGAACCTATAGTGTAATTCTAATTTATAGATCCATCTATGATATATCGTGAACCTTTGAAAGTGAGCCTTCTTAAAGTTGCAAAATTTGTAAAGTTCTCTACTGTTTCCACGGCGCACCACAAATTTTAAATGTTCCCTTCATCTAATCCTCCACCTTGTTGAAACCTCCACTGCCACCAACCATCCTCAACCCTCGTTGAGTTAATCATGTGCATTATTGACCATTATTGTCATCCTTCCATCCGTGATGGAAATACACACCCAATATTTTCAACATTGTTCTCTAGTTGTTCCTTCATAGACTTCATCCATCAGTCAAGAACTCATATTTTCCATTGATGTCGTCTTTCTTTCCTCATACCATTAACACTATCAAAGAATATTAGGTTTTATGAGTTCTAGATTTAAACACTAGATGTTTTTAGGTTGGGGTCAATGTTATACTGTGTAATAGTTTATTATACCTATGCAATACAATATTTTGTTTTCCGAAAATTTAACAAGGTATCAGACCTAACCTTTCTGGGTTATCGGTTTCCAAACAGAAATTCCCCCCTTAGGGAGAGGCAAGTGACTTGGCACAGCCTCCCTCCGCATCCACCTTTTCTTTCTTTCTCTCCACCTGCTTGAATTTGTGAAACCTCCTCTTGTTCAACTTTTACCCTTGTCAAAATCAATTTTGCCCATCTCTCCCACTCCACATGTGAAACCTATCTCCGGTTTTGCACGCAACATAAAGACACTGAAACTACATACTTCTATGCCTGGATCATCCCTGCTACTATAATTTGATTTCAATTTGAATTTTCAAGCTAAACTATTTCAGTTTGGTTTTGATTTTATCACCAAATAGATAAACTGAACCATGTCACCCTAACAAGCATTATATTTTCATTTCATTATAGTCATGCCTCCACCACTAACCAGTTCATGTAACACGCTGAAAAAAAAAATTGTTGGCAAAATAATCGCAGATGATTATAGCAACATCTACAATGGAAAAAAACAAACAAAAGACTTTGATCTCCTTATATATCAAGGACTAAGGATTTATCCACTAAGTGTAGTCAATTATATGGATCCTCATACATAATTGGAACTCTAGTCTCCTTATATTATTCCTAAAAGTGATAACCTATGCGAAACAAAGGGTTCAGACATAAACATGAATATTGTTTCTATAGTGCTCAACTCAAGATTAACACAGATCCAATGAGCCATGCCATGGAATTTAATTATGGAGAAAGACAACAATGTAAATATCACTTCTCATCTAAAACATTTTCATAATGCACAAGGGTCTTTACTTTCATGAATCATGATAGACTTGGCAATTGGCATGGCCTAGTTCTTACAGAAATGATGAACCTTTTAACACTAGGCATTGCTTCTCACACTACCAGATCCGATTTGATGATATTTCTTACATCATGTATTAACATTATATATTATTTTTATCAGCATAATTTTTTTGTGGAGTGTCTTGTTCACAAACATTATAGGCAAAAAGAAATAAACAAAGTTGTTGCTCCCCACCCAGGTTCAAGAATAAGATGGAAAAGGTCTTAATAAGTAATTCAAGATCAACTGTGTTTGTATATCATAGCCAATCCACCACAGGGAACAGAAGACAATGAGCTGTAATTCAATTACTGAATACATTTAAAAACTACAATATTTAGAATGAGATCAGCTCCAAATTACCTTTAAATAATCAAGCATTGCATTCAATTTTCCTTTTGGGGGTTTAACATTATTTTTGCGTCCTCCAATTAGAGAGGAAAGGGCCTGCATTGCAGCTTCATATGAAGAGGAGAGAACTAAGTCAGGTTCCTTTCCTAGAAGAACCCCATTGCTTCCCATATCTGTAAATAGATGAGCAACTGTTTAATCAACTCATAACATCTATTTGCACTTGCTAAAACTGCATACCAACAAAGAGAAGTCTTGGCTTTAGCCATCGAGTAGAAACATGTTATGTTATATGATATCACAATCTCAATTAGTTTAACCTTGAATTAAACAGTTCAAACAAGAAAAATGCATCCTGAAATATCTTACAAATGAAAAATGTAATTGGGGTTCTAGAAACGCCACCTAAATTGTCATTTAGGCAATTAAGATAAGATGATGATAGTATTTCACTGCATAAACATTTAATTAAAAAGTAAAGAAGGAACTAGCAACCTGACATGAACCTATATTCTTTCTTTTCTAGTATATAAGCGTACAAGGGAAGTATATAGAAGTTTAGCAACGCCACCCAACTAAATCACATTAATGAGGGACATAAAAAATAATATATTAATATTATATGCATAAAGGATGCTACACATGAGAAAACTAGGAAGTAATTTGAACTTAGATTATAGTATAGTTATTTTGGCCAAGTTACTCATAAAATGATCTGAACAATGGTATTAATCTGAACAGAAATAACACCATGAACAGAAATGAGTTTCTTTATTTTATGTACATTTATTGCTCCTTTCCCTCATATTCATCCATTCAACAAAAAGGCACATAAAGCTGCGCCTACCTCGACTTTTGCAACAAAAATTAACTCTAAGAATCTATTAGCAGAATACACGTTTATGGAAACAACAGGCAACAATTTTCAATCTTGACCCAAAAAAAGGAGAGCGCCAGTAAGAGGAAAACCAAACAAAAATATGATCAAGATGCAAACTTTTTCAGCCGAACTCATTAGCATCATTGGCCTGTTTAGTTGGATGGATAGGAGGGAGAAGGAGGGGAAAAGGAACAAAAATAACATATGGAGAAAAAAGATGACTTTTTTTTTTATGAGCAGTCATTGTTCCTTTCCCTCCAATTCATCCACCAGAATAAAGGGAACACAAAGCTGCAACTACGACTCCACTTCTAAAGACCCCCAAAAAAAGAGGAGCAACCAAGTAAGAGGAAAACCAAAAATCAATATGATCAAGACTCAAGATGCAAAAGTAGTTAATAGAACCCAAAGTAGTTAAGAGAACCCAAAGCAGAATAAGAAATCCCAACTTGTGAGTGAAAGGCCGGGAAAAGGAGCGCAAGAATAAGAGAACCTAAAGAAGTTAATAGAAGAACCACAATTAGAAATCCCTAGAAAAGCCTTCTAGCAGTAAAGTACGGCGACTAGCAGCAGTACCTGTGGGAAGAGGGGTAGGCGAGCGGAAGAAGACGGGGGCGAGGAAGGAGCGAGCTTTGAGGCGATGACTGAGGGGGAGCAGAGTGCGAACGGAGGAGGAGGTCAATCTCAAGTCGAGGCAAGTGGCGAGGTAGGTGTTGAAGATTTGTAGTGAGCTCGACGCGGTTGGTGGTGATGCAACGGAACAGGCACCAGCAGCAGCGATAGTTGCGGCAGCGAAGGAAGGCAAAGGCATCGGACGAGGGCGAAGCAAAGCATCTCATAAAAAAAAAAAAAAAAATGTTCGCAACGTGGTCTCCGCTCATCGACAACGTTGATTTATTCGATAAAATACCGAACGAGCCGTGGGGCAGGGGACCAGAGAACGTTAGGCGGAGATCGAGGCCGAGGCGTGCAATGCAGGTCAAGATTTTTTTTTTATTATTATTGTTTTCTTTAAAAAAAAATTCTTTTTTTCCTAACCCAGAGTAATTGTTCCGACGGAGAGTCACTTTAGTTAGAAAGTGTCATAATTAATTTTTGATGGACCAATGCTCTCAATTAAAAAAACTTCTCACATATCTTAACTATTTAATAATGGACTATAAATTGATCCTGTCATAATTAATTTTTGATGGACCAATCCTCTCAATTAAAAAAACTTCTCACATATCTTAACTATTTAATAATGGACTATAAATTGATCCTGTGACTTAACTTCAGATAGACTATATGTTAGTACAGCAGAGGCCGATGAAGAGGATAAATAATTTGTAATTAAAAAAATAATATTCTTAAGCTAACTCTACGTCTCTACATGGATACACTGTTAGTTCAATAAAACAGTTAAGAATAATAACATAAAAGAAAGAGACTCAGAATTACTTGATTACAAACTAGATGATTGTTAATTCAAGGCAGTTGAAAAGCTCATTAAAAGATTTCCTTCGTTGAAGGCCGAGAAACATCTTACAGTCGTTGAACGCTTAGAAATTAACTAGGAATTGAATATAGATGTTGTGTACAAGTTGTCTTTTAATTCCTAGCTCCGGGGGTCTTTTTATAGCCCATGGAAAAACCTATCCGCACCTCGAAGGGGCGCCTTCAATGTGATTAGTTTTATCTGCCGAAGATAAAAGTTTATCTTCGGTTAACGGTTCTGAAAGGCGCATTCAATACTGTTTATATAAGGCGTCTTCTAAGCCATTAAAGGTGCCTTCCCTGAGGGTGTGGATGATGTTCCAGTTAATCGGAGTTGAGTTCACCCAAATTCAACTCCGACTTTCTCCTCGAGCAGGCTTCCCTTGGACGTCGTGTACGTCCTTCTCCTCCACCGGTGTACTCTTCCACACCACCTATCTCTCGGATGCACCGAGCCCGTCGGCTCCCTTCCGACCTTCCCATATCATCCTTCTTACTAACTGTATCTTCCGCTCGACTTCTTGTATTCATAAGCTCATGCACACTTAGACACAAGGATCAAATACACATGACCTAATTTAATCTAGTTGATTATATCAAAACCAATCTGGGGTACTTGCAATCTCCCATTTTTTTTTGATATGTATCAATCCAAATTAAGTTAGGGTCAAACAGAAATAATAAATACAATAAATAAATAAGTGCAAGTAATTTGCATAAATTATAAATTCAAACAAATTAAAAAATAATAATTTCTCCCCAAAAACTTAACTCCTCACTTTTCTCCCACTTTAATCATATTAAAAATAGGGACACTAACTTAAGAAAAAACTTGAAAAAATTTTAAGGGTAAAACAAGATGGTTAATCTTTTATAGAAAAAATTTAAAAATTAATATTCAAAAATTTAACTTTTTAAAATATAAAAATTATTTTTGATAAAATTAATTCTAAAATTAGCTTTAATTATTAAAAAATCTTACCGTTAACAAAGAAAGTAATTTAAATTTGCAGAAATTTTTTTACGAGACATTTTTATAGAAAAATAAATTATTTTTTAAAACATATAATTTTTGCTAAAATAATTAACAAAAATATATTTAAAACTAACAAAAATTATAAAAAAATTTCTAAGTATGGAGAATAGAAAGTCTCAGTGCAAAAATTTAATTTGTGAATAATTTAATATTAACAATTATACTTTAAAAATCACAGAAAAATAATATATTCAAAATAAAAAAAATTCTCTTAACACATACTTCTTTCCTAATTAACAAAAAAATTGAATAGAAATATTTTTAGAAAGTTTACCAAAATATTTTTAGGATTAAAAATCAATATTTTTAAAAAGAATTTATAAAATTTCATTATTACTTAAAAAAAATTATCTTAACAGAAACTTTATTCACTTATCATTATTATGATTTTTTTTTAAAATATCAACATAATATTTAACCAAAAATTATTTACAATTAAAGTATTTCTAAAAAAGAAAATTTAAATTAAACATATTTTTAGAACCCAAGGTGCCTACTAGATTGACAAAAAATTTTCTAGAGATATACTTTTATGATATTTTTCTAATTTAGCCTTGATAATATCTAAAATGTCAATTTAATCCTTTCAAACTTCTAAAGTTTCTAACACGTGAGCATGCATCATTCTTGTTCAATTTTTTTAATTGTCTTTTAATTTTTCATTCTCAAATTTCAATTTATTAAAATCCTCTAATATGTATGCATTTGCTAACGTTAATTTTAACTGAGCATTTTCTTTTTTTTAACTTAACACTGTTTCTAGTAAACATCTTAATAAATTTAAAAGATTGTTCAAGAGATATTGTACGTACCTTACTTACCTCGTGCTTTGATTCTCCCCCTTTATCAATGTTTACTTCTAAAGATCCTCCCCATTCGTCGATGCTCATCTCTGAGGAACTTTCGGTGTCCCTCTGGTGGTCTGCCATCAGGGCTAATCTGGCGTACTCTTCTAGCTCCGATTCAAATGATGATGATTCATCCCATGTCGCCTTCATGTTCTTGTGCTTCAATCTTATTAGTCTTTTACCCTTATCTTACTCCTTTAATTTAGCGCAGTCATCTTTGATGTACCTTTCTTCTTGACAGTTATAACATTGAACCTTCCTCTTGCTCCGAAGGTACTTTTTTGCCTACAACTTGTTAAATTTATTAGGGCACGCTTGGTTCAAATTTATCAATCGGAATAGTAATGGGTTTGATTATAAAGTCAATAGGAATGGGAATGTGAATTGTATTATAGTGTTTAGTTCAAATTCTGGAATGAATATGATTGTAATTGATACTATTTGTTTCGAATCCACTTTAGTAATGGGAATCAAATAAATTTCTAATTTTACCCTTACTAGTTAATATATTAAAAAATAATTTCAAATATCAAGCAACATTTCTAGTTCCAAATATAGAAACATATTTTTAAATTTCGAACCACCATCAAATAACATGTATACTGCTGAATTAAGTAAAAGACTTT
>JBAMIE010000107.1:2842564-2853375 GCA_037177295.1 Kaempferia parviflora
AATATCTAGTGTTTGGCTACTTGCTCATAGGAAGTTGAGAAGGACGGACAAATTACCATTTGAAATGTACAAGCATTGTGTTTTGTGCAGTCTAATAAATCAAATGCACATATCTTCTTTGAGAGTCTCATTACCAGAATCCTATGGGACACGATGAGGAGATGGTTAAGATATGAGAGCTTATCACATGAGGTCTAGAGGTCGAATCTCGGCACGCCCGAGCATATATCTCCCCGTGTCTTGACCATTTACACTTATGGTTAGTAGTCACCCGTGGTTTACCTCCTCCGTATTGGCTCTAGGACGGGTCGATGAGGATGTTGGGGCGAACGATTCACCTTTTTACCACACGATAAGATGATGGTTGGATGATAGATTTGAGATCTGAAGGTTGAAAAACTTGGTACAGATTTTCTAACAATACTATAGAAGCAACGAGTATATCATGAAGGCACGATATCTGCTGTTATATGTATGATTTTTCTTTTATAGGAATATTGCCATAGATGTCATTTTATAAATGAGAAATGATTTGCAAAGAGAAAAAATCTCAAGGAAAATTTCAATGACACTCACATAAAGTGATGAGGCCTACAAAAAGTGAAATAGTGGGCCCTATCATTATATGAGTGTCATTAAGATTTTCCTTAAATTTTTTCTTTGAGCGTATCATTGCTCTTTATAAATATATGTCTATCGGTTTGTAGACTTCTAATGATGGTATATTGTTGAGACATTTATATATATATATATATTCTAAAAATAAAAAATAAAAAGTTTGATTAATTGCAAGAAGCTGCGTGAAATTTAGTGGATAGTAGAAATGCACGTGGATTTTATATATATTGCATAAAAAGGTAAGTTAGGTAATCATTAGAATAAATTTTTTGAATTTACAAAAAAAAATGAAATGAATAATTATTTTTCTTTTTCCCCTAATATAAAATATATATTCTAGATATATGAAAAAAAAATTATTTAGATTTTACTTGTTTTCCTTGAACTATAAACTCCATTTAAATGAAACAGAGTAACGTAAATAGTCACTCTTTGAAAATTTTATATTTTATATTTAATTTTTTATAATAATTTCCTGTTTTGATTTTTAATAAAGATAAAAAAGTGTCAACAAGTTAATAATATTAGTTTTTATTATTATTATTTTGAAAATGAAAATAAAAATATTTTTTGAACCCAAATAAAGTCTTTAATTTTGAGAAGTGATTTTTATATATAAAAAAAGGTACAAAATAGGACTAAAAATGAGACTTTGCGTTGTTAAATAATGTATTAAAAACGAGAAAAAAAAAACACAGTGATAAACACTATTTTTAATGACGAGTAATTAAAAAGAAAAAAAAACCATATTTTGTGAATTAAATTCTTCAATAATAGTATTACCGAAACGATTTTTTTTTAAGAACCTTCCCCTTTGCGATCCGAAATTAAGGTACCCAAAACAAAAGGGGGAAGAACTAAACATTAAATTAATTTTATTTTAATTTTAATTGCAGTACATTGAACCAATATTCCAACTCTATCTTTTAGCACGCTTCCAGGACAGGCAACATGACCTCTCCCGGTATACTCCAACTGGGCCCCACCGTCTCCGCTTTTCTCCGGCGTTTACTGCCATGCGAGAAACCTGTGCTGCGCTCGCATTAGCACACAGAATCCCCACTAGTTGATATTACTGTTGAAACGGCGTTTATCTAAATGACCTAAAACCCCTCCACGAATGTGTACCATTACGAAACGTATGTGGGTATTTACGTCATTTAGTCGCCCTCTCCCCATAAAAGGAGAGAAGAACAAATGGTGAGAGCGCTCTGCTCACTTTCTCTCTCGTTGCCGTTGCCGTCGTCGTCGTCGCCTTCATCGAGCACCTCGCCGTCGGAATCGGCCGCCGCCTCGTAACGTCCTTGCTGATCTTAATCGCCCTCTTGTTTATTTTATCTGCCATATTGTTTCGATCGAGCTGCCGATCAGAAAAAAGATCGATCTTTCTTCTCTCAATTGGTTTGGTTTGCTCATGATTCTTACTCCGCAGCTCGGTTTTTTAGATCTATTTGAATCACTGATCGGAAATGGGAAGTCTAAAAATTGGTACTTTAGTAGATCAGTCCACCCAGTGTGTAAGTTGAAGCACTAGGTTCGATTTCCCTTTTTCAATGGTTCTTGTTGATCGATATATTTTGATATTTTCTTCTGGTGAAATAAGTTATGCTTTTATTTATTTATTTATTTGTTCATTTTCTTTACCTTCATGGATGTTTATCCAACGTAGCGTGCATGGTTATGCCCAATGACTGATAGAGATCGACAGACAGTTTCAAGTTTGTTCTTTTTTATTGTTTTTTTCATTGTTTGATCAGAAGGATGAGCGACAGAGAGGAAAAAATGCACAAGAGAAATCGTTCAGAGAATAAATCAAATTCTGTTAAAGATACGAGTGATGATAATGATTCATCTTTCGAGGTTCATGCCGAAGCAGCGTCGGCAACTACTGTGAATTGCGCTGATCAAGAAGATGAAAAGATTAACGATACGATGAGGGGCAAAGACAACTTGGTGAGAAAACTAAAACTTTCTTGACTAATTATAACAAATGTTGTTCATTCAACTTCCTGACTAGCATGCATTTTACTTGATTTACATTAAGTTAGCAACACTTCTTGCAAAATAAATCCTGTTTCTTAAGCTGTTTGTTTAGTACTATTTAATTTGGTGCATTTATCTGTCATCTGTTAATTCAGGAATAGAACGCAGATTTAGAGCATTGACTAGCTGTATTTGGAGTTGTAGGATATACATGTATGCATACTGATAAGATATTATTTCTTATTATGATGAAAGAAATGTTGGAGTTGAGGCTGCTCTTGCACCATTTGTTTGGATCAACACAATTCAATTCCTACTGTCTTTTATTTAAAACAATTTTGGTGTTGCAGTTTGGTTTTAGTTTCTAAAGCATCTATTACTGTTCTCTTGCATTTCCTCTTAACTGCCTCGATTGAGTCTTTGCTTCAAGCTAGGCTATCAGCTCTTATAGTTCATGAACTCAGTCAACTCATTATACGATCATCGATGTTTCTTTGCAATCAGTCATTACTTTGAGCAATTCTGAACACCTTTAAACCAAACGACATCCAGTCTGATTTTTTTTCTTCTTCATAGTTCCTCACTGCATTCAGGGCAACTTTTTTCCTTCCTCCTACCTCTTTCAGCTTTTGTGAGGAGTCTGACATTCGTGCCAGTCTGTACATTATAAGTAAAGAGTTATTAGTAGTAAAAATTTGCTAATATTGGAAAATAGAAATCTAAGGATTCTACTAGGATCTTTTCTTAGAAAGTCTATTTACTAATTGATTCATCAATCCTTCTTAATGAGGTAAAAATATTTATAGGTGGTAGAATCATTAACTCTAGAAAATATCGATTGTGACAAATTATAGTAACAACTTTGTTGTAATAGAGAACTAAACTTTGTTGATTAACGTCGAAGATCTCGTGTTCTATGGGTCAGATATCAATCCTTTGCTAGATGAGATGAGCACCAAACAAAGAGGAAGGAAGATGAACATCAAAGAGGAAGGCTGAAGATCCGCACTTGAAATATATTTGTGTTGAGCCATTTGTTATGGTCATGTGTCAATTTCGGTTAGCTAATGAAACGAGATGTTTCGACCATGTCAACCGAAACACCATGCCGAATATGCTCCACTCCTATGTATATTAAGTTGATTACACTTTTTTTGAGCCATTGGCATCTGTTTGTAAGTGGCATTTGAGAGCAACTCATTCGAGTACTTTTAGGACACTCGAAATAACTCTCACAAACAATGAGCAAAAGTTATAAATGAAGAGATTGTTTGAGTAAAGTCATTCAAACATCGCCCTAATGTAGGTTAGGAAAGATTACGAGTGAAAAATCACTACGGAAGTATCAAGTATTCAAAGATAACCGATAAAATTGGAGCAATACAAAGAAGATATGCATTCCCATGAGTTGGGATAACACTCAAGCACTAAAAAATTATGAGAGTCTATGACTCAATATGCTCACCTTAACCATAGAGGGCCGATAATATAAGTTTGGATTATTAACTAATCTACCACTCGAAGTTATCAAAGCATTGGTCCTCAGAGGAATGGCTATACCAAACCCACCACTAGTTATGGCCTTGAAGTTATCAAAGCATGTTTGTCAAGATAGACAAAGCTCCAATTCACCCTCGGAGGAATGGCCATTTCGGTTGGGGAGCTTACTTCATATTGTTATAACTGGTTCAACTTTAACTCGCCTCCTTATGTCTATCCAAAGGGTGATCCAACATCAATTCCATCTTGAAGGGTGAGACCCAATATTGCCCAAGTAACGACTTACTACGATGTCGTAATGAAGTCTCATCTGAGATATTGCTATAAATTATTAGTTTTGACACGCTGCTAAATAAGACAGGCTCAAACTTTTGCCATTTTGGTGCCATGAGTAAATACCAAGAGGGAATGAGCTATGATGATAGCTAATCCACCACTTGTTATGGTGGATCCTTCATCAAGGCATTAAACAAGCCATTTAATTATCATGCTTGTTATTATAGTATACTTCATGATTCATATTGTATGATATGAGATGATATCTTTTAGAAGTAAACCAATGCATATCATACATATGAATCTCTATTTAGAAGAATCGTGACATTCCGATTTGTTTAGATAGCTTCAATAAGAATTTACTTTAAATGATTCTAAAATAGTTATTCAAAATTAAGTCCAACTCATTACAAGTAAACCTAATCCCATTAAGGCTTTAAATTAAACCTAATAAATCAAAAATTACAACAAGAAGATGTTACCATTAAGGCTAGAAGATATTTCTTTAGCCTCTCAACTTCTCATGGTTGTCTAAACATCATGTATCACACTCATGTATTCAAAGTTTCATCATGGTGAAACATATACAATGGGCATCCAACTAGGCCTCTTTGTAACTCAACTTTATAATGTACGAGACTTGGTGGTGAACATTGACGAAAAAAAGACTACTTTGATTATGAAAGAAAATATCATAAAGGCCTTCTCAAGATTTTTATGAACTAAGAACGATCCATTGATGATGAGTGGACATTCGTCCGCGAAGGACATAAGAAGATAGGGATCTCCTACCACTTCTTGATGCAAAAATGATACATAACTATGGTCATTAGAAATATTGTAAATCATGTATTCTTTTCGTTGTGCATTGGTAGTAGTTATAATCCACGCAATGCAATTATTCACTATTTAGAACATGTCTTTCCATGAATACCATCCAATACGTACAATCAACTCTAATCGTAACACATACCCAAATATTTTATACCTAAATAGGAGACAAGACTCTTCCGCCTACTAGTTTAGTAAGGGTTGCAACGCTCATAAGACCCCTCATTGCTTAGAAGACTTGTGATTGTGAATAGAGACCTTAACTTCTTTGTAGGATTTAACTATTTGTACCATAAACTCATTATCACTTTGTTTTTTAAGTATTGTAAATTTGGATACATACTATACCATAGCGCGCGCGCGCACGTGCACACACACACACACAAATATGTACCGAGGGAGTCAAATTTTTTAGGATCAAATATGTAGGCATTGCCAAACTAGAAAGTGACTTAGCCACTACACTAGTAGTATGTTGATGAGTGAACGGTAGAAGTTACATACAAAAGGTCAATATGGAAACTCTTAACAACAATATTTGAAATAACTTTTTGTGTCGAGGATGCGACAAACTTGATGGCACTAATGAAGTATCACGGTGGTGCTCATGGTGTTGCCAATTAGGAGGAATTGAGGAGGGGAGAATAAGAAATGGGAAGGAACTTTAGATTTTTGTCGACGACCTTCAGCTGACGGGGTTATTGAGGACGCCACTAATGAAATCCTTGCTCACAAAATGTCTCCTCGATGACCTACAAGAAGGTTATTGAGGACGCCACTAATGAAATCCTAGCTCACAAAATGTCTCCTCGATGACCTCCATCTCGTAGGTCCTTGAATGGAACCTTAGCTTGCAACACATACTAAAGGAAACCTTGTGAATTGATTGCCTCTAGTATTGTCTGTATTGATGAATTTTGTATGTTAGTTGACTGACAAAATGGTAAATTTCACCTGCATTAATTGGTGCGGCTCAAAATTTTAAACAACCTTTAGCAACCTATTAAAGAAAGTTTTAGTGGAAATTAAACATAAGCTTTTAAACTCTCTTCTTTATTAAGGAAAGAAAGAAGAACCACCAAATATGATAATCTAGACATTTTAAAGGATTCGAGTTAAATAATGATACATTAAAGTATGAAAAAGGTAAAAGCATCCATTGATGTTTTCTTTGGAGTTGAAATGGTATAACTAGTTTGGTATGAGTCAGTTTATATATCTTTGTAAAGTAATAGTGAGATACTTTGCTTGCGAGGAACATACGGAAAGACTAAATACAATCTTAGCGATTAAATGCTACATGGTAACATAGAAAATTAAAACATAAAATTATAGAAACATAGGTAAATGACAATAACATTTCAAGAGATACTATTCGTATACTATTGTATGACTCAAACTATTTGTCTAGGCCAATTTAAGACCCTACATAATCTTACTACATTGTACGAGCCTACGAGGTTTATACTATTTTGTAGCTAACTTCTAGAAGATAAATGGAACTGAAGTTTCATGATTTTATTTATGTATTTGCCATGGTATAACTTGTTAAGTTCCGGTGATTTTAATTTTTACCTTCTTTTACTTAATATTGTCAGGTCTTTTTCTAAGCAAACTTAGATGTTGTACATTCTGAAACACTAATTGATACACCACACAGTTGATGTATTCAGCCTACTGAAGATGATCAGGATTCAGTTCCAAGTAGTCATCTCTTATGTTTGTAAATCTTGTATGTTATGCATGAAAGATGTTAGACAATTAATTTGATTTACTGATGGTAGCTTTCACTTGATTAGTTAATGAGTAATGCAATATTCAAAGATGTTTATAATCCTTATATTTTTTTATTAATGTTTATAATGCTGATTATACTGTCCTTAACTTTTATTCGAGCATTTTGGACAATGGTTTAGAGTTATCAAACTAGCGGTTAGCCTTATAATAGGAAATGGTAATGAAGTGGATCTAGTCACAGGTTCGGTTAGATGATGAGAAAATGATTTGTTGAATGATAAAAACATAGCTATGTCAGAGGTCTACTGGTGATGGATTTGCTAATAGGGATGGTTATGCTATAACAGGATGAAGTTAACTTAATTGAAGTTGTGCTCTCCCTTATCAAAGACGCCTAGATGAATCCACTATAGTTTTTTGGCCCTAAGCAAAGGATGATAATAAGTGTTGATTCCGAATATCATGAGTTTGCCTTTTTAGACTTGTTGATGTCTTTTTTTCCTATTTAGCCAATCACATTATTACTTGTTGTTACCTTATAACATTCCAATGAGGTGCCACACATGGATTTATCTTGTAAGGTTTTCGATGTCAAATTCTGATATAGATTTCAACAATATGTTATATAGCATGTTCTATGGTACTATTTGATGCTATAATTTGAGGTACTTGTTCAACTAAGGTCCTTCAATAGACGAGATAATGACAAAAATTTGCGTTCTAGATGAGTATACCACTTGGTATACTAACTCAATGATAATACAAAAAGGCTGAAATCAGTATCGGAATAGTATTTCAAACCTTGCTTGGTAGGAAAGGCATATTGTACTGAAATGCCCTAAGACCTGACACTGGTAATTGATCCTAGTAACTCTGAACATGAAGAATCAAATGCTTTATGTAGTTGAATATATATATACTCCATGGTTTTTCTCTTTTACATAATTTTGGTTCTAGCATCTTCGACTTTATTGGATGTTAAATTCTAGGTTCTACATATTGCATCATGATGTGTTCTGCTCTTATGCCATAGTTCTCTAGATGTATCGATGTTTTTTGTTTCTTGCCTACTTGTTCATGCATATTATTACTTGTGTTTACTCAGTGACAGGTACTTATCTTGCCTACTTGTTCATGCATATTATTACTTGTGTTTACTCAGTGACAGGTACTTATCGATATGTTCTCGAAACAAGGATATATGTTTGGTTCATGGTTATGGCCATATGATACCATTTTTGCCAAGGAGAAAAACTTTCCTGGCTTGTGCTAATTTCTGATTCATCTATTCCTGATTAAAGGTTCTTTATAGGTTCCTGAAACTTCAGTTGGAGATCAATTGGGAGGTGCATTATGTGAGGATAAAAGGAATTTGAACCTTTCTCTCGAACTTGTTTCGCCTACAACTGCAACTGACAGAAATTCAGATGAACATCCATTTGGTGTCGACATTGAAATCATTGTGGAACCAAAGGATGCAACTCCAAATTATCCGCCCGATGAAGATAGTGAAACTAAGAACACTGAATCGGAGAAGAAGAACATTTCCAATAATGCAATAGATGGACCTTCTCGGTCTAACACCGGAAAACGTCCTCTCAATTATACAGAGACAACTGGACTGGATTTGTCTTTGTTTCCAGCTGATTCAACTGCCCAAAGCCAAATCAATCAGGTGAACTCTAACATATGAAATGAATATATAGTTTTTCACATTCTTATACAATAGTTTGCTTCCTTAATCCAGGATGCATCTCAAGGATGCTTCATGCAGGTTCTGAAAGGAAAAGGAAAAGAAAAAGAAAAGGAAAAGGAAAAGGAAAAAGAAAAAGAAAAAGAAAAAGGCAAAGGAAAACGAAAAACGGTTAAAGTGAAACTTTTTGGTGTCACTTATGAAGTAGAACAACCTGAACAGCCGTCGGACGTCTCTCAAGAATTACCAGAGCCCATTGAAGCTTCTCAACAACAACCACCACTATCATGTTCAGATTTTGAGAACAAAGGCTATGTCGAAGGAAAAGCTCTGCAGCACGGCTTTGGAGAAGGCTCATCCTCATCGCGATCCTTGCTCGAAAATTCACCTGAAAACTATCAGAGAGACCCAACTGAGTGGCTGGAAGAAGAATTGGACTATCTTTGGGTCGGTGTGAGAAGACATGGCCAGCAAAACTGGAACACTCTGTTAGCTGATCCAAACCTTTCCTTCAAGAGGTTCAGGGTCGCTGAGGATTTCAACAAGCAATGGGAGAAAGAATTGGCAAAGATTCTTAGCGGTATGCTTTTCGATCCAAAAGAACTCTTTGCTTTTGTCAACAAACATAGAATTTCAACTGTAACCTTTATTTTCTGAATCTAACAGGCATAATGATCCCCCATCCTATTTCTGTTAAACCTCCTCTGGCTCCTCCAATCGGGCGAGCTTTAGTGAGAACTGCCTGCCCGAACAACCGACAGCTGAACTCATCCCATGCCCGAATCCAGACGCAACAAACTTCAACAGGACCTTCGAAGAGCACTCTTCCACATTGGCTGATCGATGCATTGAAGGCGAATCAAAAGAATTCGGAGCCTCCACCTTCATCTTCTTCTCCAAATGCTGGAGAAAATAAAAGGAAGCGACCGGCCTATGATGAAGGCGTGGGCAGCAGCTACAACTAATAGAACTAGTCCGGTGAGGCCTCCGGCGATGACAAGGGCTGGCTGGCTGGCTGGCCGCGACAGGCCTCTGTTCTGAGTAATTTAAATTTATCATGCATTCTGGATGATGATAGCTTTGGCAATTTGTGTTGGAACCTTTGAACATTCTGAACTTAGAATTTGTGTGAATTCAACTGCTCCTGAATAAATCATGGACTTTATTTGTAATCTCTAAGCTTAATTTCTGAATTTAGCATGAGATTTTACAGACATCTGATGAACCAATCATACAGGGATGATAGCTCTTATTGATATTCTTGGTATATTCTCTTTCGTTGATGATCCCCTCCAAGCCTTACAGTAATCAAGTGAGCAATTCACCAATCATTGCTCACATTGCTTGTAACTACAACTGATATGTAACGTCCTCTTCGTGATCATCCTCCTCCTCCTCATCACTACCAACTCCCTCTCGTCGGAGCATCCGGAGAACAAGAGGCGCTTCCCCACAGTCTCCGACCAGCTGTATCCTTTCAAGGTCCTCTTGAATTGCACCTCGGACATCATCCATGATGTGAGGCATCAAGGTAATATATAGAACAGATGGTTTTCTAGATGATGTAAAAAACAGAGAATTTAAAAGTCATATATGATTGCAATAATCAAAATCAAAGAACCATAAAGTAGAAGTAGAAGTACCTACAGTAACAAATAGGACAGACGAAGATACAGTACCATTATTTGGTTGGAGATGTAGGAGAAGTGATTGAAGGTATTTGAAGGAGAATTTTGGGGAGGTGCTCTCTGTTGGACCATCTATGACAACAATAGCAGCACAAGAAGATGCAGAGTAAGGAACTTTGGATGATTGAACTTGTGCAATATTTTTGTAGATCGGTTTTCTGCATTTAGACATATGATATATCAGGCTTTTTACAATAATTGCTGGAGCTAGCCTCTAAACAACCAAGATAATATCAACCGAAGATACAGACTTTTCTATGTGTAGAGCATGTTAGATGAGTTTCTTCGGTGATTAACTCCTTAATCGCAGTATTGAAGTTTGGCAAGGATCCTCGATGAAAAAGGGAACTTCTAATAGAATCAAAATCATCTCGGAGAGTCATAACAAGTGCCAGATATATTGATGATCGCGGAGATTGACATAGATGATAGTTGCATTAGTGCTTGCCCTTTACAGGATCACCGAGTGCAATTTGATCCCAGAT
>JBAMIE010000107.1:2906679-2918364 GCA_037177295.1 Kaempferia parviflora
CTTGCTTGGAAATGTTTAGAGGACCTACACGCATGCGCGGGTCGAGCCGAAACCGAAAGGTTTCAGTGGACCCGAACTGGAAATCCATAAACCGGGCGCGACACACGTGCACTAGCAGGAGGATCAGCTTGGTTTTGCCGGTTCTTACTCTGTTATTTTTTGTGACCCGGTCCCGTATTCATTTTTTTTCTGGTGAATTTCTTGTCCTGAGGCTTTCTATTCTTGTCGGAGAACCTTTGCACCCTAGTCGTTCAACCAGATACAATTTTCTGATCCCTAAGGACATAGGCACGTTAATATGCACCCGACTATAGTTTGAAATTCAGTGGGGGCATCTTAATTTTATTTTTTTTTATATACAATCGATTACTCCGTCTATTTTAAATTTTTAAATCAAATAGCCCGAAGAAATTTTTTATTTTTTGTTAAACAATTTTTAACTCGGATTAATTATAATTTTTAGTAAAATTTTTTACTAGTCACCGTAATATCTCATGGTTGTAAAAATTCATGCAAATGCACCTGAACTAAAGATTTGAGTGATAATACAGTGTCATTCCGCTAGACCGTAGTCCCCTGGGCCCATCAAAGAGGCAGAGGATCGCGGAAGGGAGGAGAGGAAGGAATATTTTGATTCGTTAATTTAACAAATAGGGTGTATGCTTTAGATATTTGAAAAAGTTTAGGTGCTTTATTGATTAAATTGTTAAAATTTGGGGAAAATGGAATTTAGGCACGTTTGTATTCCAGTTTTAAATCCCTATCTATCTCCAGTCGAATCCAGAGCCCTTCGATCCTTCTTTCCCCCAAATTACTGGATTTGATTTCATCAACCCAATTTCCGGATTCGATCTTTATCGTTTCAGCTCGTCAAGTTGATCGTCGTAAATTGGGATCGGAACCCGTAGATGTCTTCTTCGTCGGGGCAGCAGCAGTTCCGGTACACGCAGACGCCGTCGAAGGTGCTTCACATCCGGAACCTACCATGGGAATGCACGGAGGAGGAGCTGATCGAACTCTGCAAGCCGTTCGGAAAAATCGTCAACACAAAATGTAACGTGGGGGCCAACCGCAACCAGTCTTTTGTCGAATTTGTAAGTTGCTTTTTCTGATATATTATACTCCCGTGCATCTTTCTTCTAAGATGGTTGTGCGATTTATCCGTTTGGATTTTCCATTTTGAAGAGCGTAATTTAGATCTGTCAGGAAGATGAAAAATCTGTTTTTGATGCCTGAATTCGTTGAGTTCCATCGGAGAATCACTGTTTCCAACAACCTGTCAGAGGATTGTAGGAAAATTATTTGTCCGAGGACTGTAGGAAAATTATTAAATTTTCCCGCACCGGAGCTTGGTGGTACCCTGCTGATTACGGTGATCTACCAGTTTGATATCGTTGCATCTTTTGTTTTGATGAATTCCCTGCATTTTGCAATTCTATGTTTTTTTTCCCTGATTAGAGAATTCTGGCATAATGGGGTCTGCTCAAGAAGTACCTCAAATAATTTATGCTATTCTCCATGTAAAACTAATAGCATTAACACATTCTTGTACTTTCAAAAATCAAGGTACTGCAATGGAAAGATTGTTTCAGTTGTTTGCTGAGTATCTTACAATACGGATTCAGTTCTATGCCTGTGAAATACTGCTAGAGACTTCTATGTCTTAGCAAAATTCTTTTTGTCTGCCGTTTCAGCCTCTTGTATAAGATTTGACAAATATTAGATTGAATTGCAACTATTGCGACCCTGTAACTGCTATCAAAATGGCTTTTGCTGGGCACTTCAATTCACCTGTCTTTAGATTCTCTTTGCTACCTGTCTTTAGATTCTCTAATTTTAATTAGGCGTTTTTGGTGTTTTATAATTTTTATCTACCATCTGTGTGAATCGAATCAAATTTAATCAAATAGCCTGAGATGACCCAGTTTCTATTAGCATGGTAGATGAGTTGTTGTTATGCTCTTGCTCCTGTAGGTATTATGTTTTTGTCTGAACCATGACTATTGATAACAGGGCACCTCATGATTCTTCACCTTCGGACCATCTTATTCTTTTGCATTCTATCTATGAAGATTATGATTTTCCTTTTTTAGCCTTGTCCATTTTTGATTGTGCACTCAATTCATTATCATAGGTTAGTCTTATTGTAGTATCTCCCAGGCTCTACATTGCATTTTTATTGTTTATAAGGCTTAATTTCTTAAAATTTGTAATTGAGTGAGAAGTTTATGGAAGTCAGGATGCATTGTGCTTGGGCCAAGGAAGAGAAGTTTATTAAAATTCGTAATTTTTTATTATGCTTCGCCATCATATTTTAGGTGATATTTCTATGTCCTTGTTGACGATGTCAACTTGGCGCCAACAAATTAGCTGATTAGTAATTTGAGAATTGAGAGTGAGAGTGAGAGTGAGAGATGATAATGAGAAATGAAAAATGAAAAATGAAAAATGAAAAATGAAAATGAGATTTAAGGTGGGGAATATTGGAGACTGAAAGAATAAGAGAATTCATGAAAGAAAAAAAGATTAACCATGTTAGGTAACATCGAACCTGGGTGACCCGCCCGGCCTCACGGAAGTTTCCCATCAGCCGCCTGGGTGGGTAAATCGGGGAAGTGCATTAAGAGAAGTCATGAACATTTGATGGATGAGGGGTGGAGTGGAGGTATTTAAAGAGGATTTTAAGAATTTTTTAATATTTGTTTTTTAGTTTTCTGGATTATTTTTCTTATTTTAATAATAAAATGACGAAAATGCTTGTATTATTTAATTTTTAAATAGAAGATAAGGGTACCATTGGGAAATTTGGGAAAAAAGTGTTGGGTTAGGACTGGGCTAGCCAAGCACAGCCTAATATAGGTCTGATAGCCCATCGAGCTGAAAATGGCCCAGGTTAGGCTGGGCCACTCTTTGGTCAGCTCTAGCTGGAAGCATTCTTCCTTGATTGTCATCTGAGAATGCTATGGAGGGATTGTGCTGTCCATAGATGTATGCCTGGAAATTGGGATCTAAAAATCTCTCGTTCTTTCCAGCTATTTGTAGGAAGCTTTAAATAGTTCATTTTTGTTTGTTCGTCTCGGAGAACTTGTTTACCTCTGTTGGATAACATTCTTTGTTGATTTTCTAAATCTTTGTAACAGAATAATCCAAACTCAGTTTTGATACCTACAGGTGGACCTTAATCAGGCTATCTCTATGATTTCATATTATGCCTCTTCATCTGAACCTGCACAAGTTCGTGGCAAAACAGTTTACCTCCAATATTCGAACAGGCAAGAAATTGTGAACAATAAGTCCACTGGAGAGGTTGCTGGAAATGTTTTGCTCGTAACCATAGAGGGAGTTGAAGCCGGTGATGTCAGTATAGACGTTATTCATTTGGTGAGTTGTTTAACAAGACCACTCATTTCTAAAAATTTCTTATTACATTAACATGAACCATTCTCGCTTTAAGCATTTGTGACAATGCAAATTGTCCTAAACTTGAGAGGTTGCAACGGAATTCTGATGTAATACCTGTATATCAAATTAGTCTTGTTTAAATTCTTTGGCTTTTAGTAACATACTCTGAATGGGTTATCAGGTCCATGTTAACACGGAGTATATCTCGTTATCAGCATCTGCTTTCGGAGACATACCATGTTTGTTTTGCTCTCTCACCTTTTGCCTATTCTGTTGTGAGATTCTGAATCTTACTGTTGAATGAATGTCATTGCTAACTGTTTTTTTTTGTCACCATCCTTAAGTTGTAGGTTATACTCAACTTGTATGAAGCCGTTTTTGGAGGTTATACTCCCATTCTCTAGGATGTTAATTTCCTATTCACAACTTTTTCTATGACTCCTCTAATTGATATAATTCTTTTGATAGTCAGCTATCCTAATTATTTTTCTAGCAACGTATCTGTTTAGTTTCCTGCTTAAGGAGGATAATTCTGTGAGTTCACTGCTTTCCTTATATTTGACCTCTTTATAGAAGCAGTGAATAACATGGTACCTATGCATCATGTATATATTATTAAGGAAAAGTTTGCTCACATTATTTACGTAGTCTTACAGGTGTAGTTCTGCACTTCAATGCAATCACATTATTGTTCTTTTTATGATCTTAAGTTATTTGTTGTTAGCGATTGATTACTTTTTACTACTAACAGTACAAATTCTTCTCGCTGTTTTTTTAGGTCTTTTCTGCTTTTGGTTTTGTCCACAAAATTGCTACGTTTGAGAAGGCAGCTGGCTTTCAGGTTCCTTATATGCCAACTTTTTTGAATTATCAGTTTAGGAATGGAACTCAATTTAGTTGCTGCATATCTTTTCTAGGCTTTGATCCAGTACACTGATGCAGCAACTGCTTCAGAAACTAGAAATGCATTGGATGGAAGAAGCATCCCAAAGTTGACTTTATCTGGTTTTTGTTGGGAAGAATCAATGTTTTATCCTCTCACTGATTGTATGTATGATTTTCAGGTACCTACTTCCAGACCATGTTACATCTTGCCACCTGCGAATTACTTTTTCAGCTCATACAGATTTGAATATCAAGTTTCAGTCTCACCGTAGCAGGTCTGTACATGCAACCCACACTTTCGGTTGGTTTAAAATTTTATTTTAACCTTGAGTGTTTCTGTATTCAATTTTCTTGCTGCCAAATATTTTTGCAGTTGTATCTATTTAGTGAATAGGTCACCAACCCTGACATCTTCAACTAATTTCAGTCCATTAAGCCAATATTTTTTTTCCTCTATTGAATTTAAAAGTTTCTTGCTCTCATAGTTTTAGCGAATATATCACCAACCCTGTGCTAGAGCCTCATGGTGACTAGCTCAAGAGAAAGTGTTGGAAGAGAATATTGAGGAGGAAGACACTCTGATTTCACGCAGAAGAGGAGCGACAAATTGGAAGAATTGGAAGATGCTTTGGCTTTATTCGAGAGCAGACAAATGCTTTGCTTGTGAGGAGGAAGCTTCTTCAATCTTGAGCCAATAGAGTTTATTATCAAACTAATAATTAATAGAATATTAATGGTATTGTTAAAATAGAGGAGACTCATCCCTTGGACAACCCGGAACCTTGCACCACCTCAAAAGCAACTCTAATCTATGGAGTATCGAGAGAAGACGAATGCTTTGCTTGTGAGGAGGAAGCTTCTTCAATCTTGAGCCAGTAGCATTTATTATCAAACTACTAGTTGATAGAATATTAATGGTACTGTTGAAATAGAGTAGATTCGATCCTTGTATAACCTGGCTGGAACCTTGCACCACCTCAAAAGCATCTCTAATCTATGGAGTAACTCCCACTGCATGCTTCTGCTTATTTTCAGTAGTCAACATCCTTTTCATCATTAATTTTAATAAAACAATATAATTAGTGAGCAAGGATGTATAAATAAAGGTAATTACTGAATGAAAAAAAAAATAATTAATAAATAGGGTGGTATATACAGAATCAAACCTTTACTGGAAAATTGTGGCTTGAATTCACCTTATCCATTAACTCATTTATATTGATATGTTTTAATAATAGTTAATTGTAATTATTCTAGTAATAATTGCTAATAATTATATAAGATATACAATAATTTAATTATCATTATACTAATAATTAATAGTATATTGTTACACTAATATAATTGGTTATGCTACACTAGTTCTGTAAGGCAAATTTATATTTGATATTAGATAATGACAAAAATAGGGGTAAAATGAGTGCGTATGTAATAATATGGCCAGCCATATAATTTTTTACCTTTGTCAGGAACTGGTAATGCTTGGTAATTAATCTGCAATTCCTAGCTGTTGCCTTATCACAGTTAATCACAGTCACACTCTTTGTGCAACATTAGGATTACAAAATGAATTCTTAAAATTCTTATTACTAATTTTCAGAAGGGTATCAGTTTTCCATACATTTAGTTCTTATTATCTTAATATTATTTGTTGTAACTTTTTTTTTACTTGCCGAATTGAGTATATACTATATACTATGGTAATTGATGTCTAATGTCGTGCAGAGATTACACTAATCCTTACCTTCCTGTCAATCCTTCGGCGATCGACAGTACTTTACAGGTTTGTTTTCTCATTGCAAAATCTTTGTTTTATTGTTCTAGTTAATTTTATTGACAGCAAGGATCTATCTTCAGCCTACAGTTGGTCCTGATGGAAAAATAAAGGAACATGAGAGCAATGTGCTACTTGCGTCCATAGAGAATATGCAATATGCAGTCACAGTTGATGTTCTTCACACAGTGAGATATTTCTTCTATGCTCATGAGTTATTCGATAACTTAAATTGTTATTCTAAGTAAAATTTTTTTGATTAGGTGTTCTCAGCATTTGGAACTGTACATAAAATTGCAATATTTGAGAAGAATGGTGGAACTCAAGCTTTAATCCAGTACCCAGGTCAGCTCCTTTTTTTCTGATGATATTTTTTGTTCATTTCTATTATTTCCTTTTGTTTCAACATCATTTTTCTATTCATTTCCACTGATTGATTGAGGATGTGTATTGTATGATGTGCCTAGTTGAGTGATGAAGTTCTTAATGTCCACTTAGCTCTCCATTCCTTCACCATCTTGCCCTTGTTCATTTAGCTAGACTTCCCATAATATAGAAGTCGAAACAAATCCAACCTCTATTTGCTTGTAGAATCAGATGTTGGGAATTTTGGAACAGATATGTATAGTGGATTGCATTGGATGTTCAAGTTTAGAGTTTTATGTGGAGTCTATCATCATTATCACTGAACTGTGTTTGCCCCAACTATTGAGGTCAGCTATCCAAATTTTATCGTTCCATTATGTTAGATTTCTGCATATCATGTAATAGATTAATACACTATACTCTATTATTTTCCCACTAAACATTTATTAGAGCTGGAACTCCTCTCTCAAGATTAGGTTTTCAGGTTGCTAATTACATTGTGATAGTGAACTCACCATATTTATTCCCTTAAGTTTTGCACATTCGCACCCTCAGTGATCTTCGTCCTTGATTCCTGCTTGCTGTGGGAAAAGATTTCATGACTCAATGTCAAAGTCATTAATAGCATTGACTCCTACTCGGTACAGTCTCCACTGCCCCTTCCCCTCTTTCCACTGTGCACAAATCGTTCCTCCTCTCCATGCAAAGCAACCTGAGTTCCTCGTCCATGTGAGCAAACAATGGAAGATCATCAATCTTCCTTTTGCTGCACCTGCCATCACTACCCATTTGTATCACCAGATTTTCTTGTTTACCTCCCAATACAGCACAAGGAACAGGAATCTTACATAGAGAATAAAACTCATGAAGAGCATGTTGCTAAACTGAAGAAGATTAACATGAGGGATTTGATTTCCTTTGAAAGATTTCAACTCAAACTAATTGAAATTAAATTAATATTGTAGAAAAAATAATCTTATACCTAAAATGACTAAATCAAACATTGAATAAATCCCATATTCTCTAACCATATAATCACCAAATCAAAAACTGTCCTAGTTAACTTATTATGTCTCTTTTTTATGGACATTTTTTTCTAGTTTCTGTAATAAGCTGGACATAAATAATATTTATGATTTAGATCAAGGAATTGGTGCTGGAGTTATTAGGTCACCACTTTGGATGTCTCTAGGTTTAAGATTTCATGTCGAGTCCTATTAGGTGTCTCTTGATATTAATAACTCTTACAGCATTATTTTCCCACTTCAAGGGTTTCGTGATGCTTCATTTCTGGAAGACACCGCCAAAGGATGGATGGACTTTAAATTGTGTAATTCTTTGTAGAATTTTTTTTTCACCTGCTGAAATTTTTATCTACCTATTTTCTTTGCACTGTTGGTTATTTAATCTCCTGTCACAGTTTAACCAATAGTTATGGCAAATAAATCCACTTGATCTTTCACCCAAAGAAAAAACAATAAATTCACTTGGTCAATTGACCAATAACTGTCCCAGCGTATGGATATTGGTGGAGATTATCTTTTCGGTTAGCTATTGTTCTAGCGGTTTCTACAATCTTTTGTTAATGGTAATCTGTTTGAAGCTTCTGATGACATTAATTGAGCATATTAACAGTTGGATTAATTGATGTGGCTTCTAGAAGATTTGATTTCGTTGTTGGTTTTCTTCCGTTGGTAGACATGACGACTGCAGCAGTTGCCAAAGAGGCTCTTGAGGGGCATTGCATTTATGATGGCGGCTATTGTAAGCTTCATCTGTCGTATTCTCGTCACACCGACCTCAATGTAAAGGTATAAATCTGGAATTTCTTGCATAAATTCTCTTATCCCTTATTTGGTCATCTCTTTTGTTTTAGAGATAAAATCATAAATAGAATGCCGGGAATTGAGAACGATAGCAAACATATTGAACGAATTGAAGCAATTATTTCCATGTTTCAGCAACTGGTTTTGAATTCTTAGCGTCCTGCATTAACTGCATTAGTGTCCCCAGGCCTACAGTGACAAGAGCAGAGATTACACAATTGCCGACACCGGAATCCTTACGACTCAAGCTTCCTCTGTACCGACTGCGGCCAGTAGTTGGCAAGCGAACCCTCAAGTAGCAGGGACTTTTGTTAGCAGTGTCGGCATGCAAACATCAGTTCCAGCAGGCCAGCCTTTCGTTCCTCCTGGCCCAACAGCTTCAGCTAGTTATCCGACTTCATCTGCTCGCCCGACAGCTTCAGCTACTTATCTTCAGGCTTCACAGCAGGTGGCTCGATATGGAATGCACCCAAGTCCTGCTGGCGCTGCACCACACGTCGGACAGCTGCCTAGATATTTCTAATCATTCACTCGTTATCTGACGCTCTTTCGTCACCGGCCAGGGCCAGTTAAATGATCGATCATTAATTAGCATATGCCCATGTTGTAGAGCTCCCGCGACTTTTCTTGGTTTTATACTGATGCAAGAGACTTCAGCGTTTTCAGGGTTTCGAGTGTGTTATAAAGCACAACTTTTTTGGTGTTTCTACACACTAAGCTCCAGGTAGTTCATAATTGAAGTGAATCAACAGCTCACATTTTGGTTGGAGGTAAATGAAATTTTTGTTCCTGATTGTTTTTACATAATAGTGTGTTTACTTCATTGAAGCTGCATATCTAAATTATACAGAGATTCAATATTTTATAAGTAGCAGGTCAGTTTTTTTTAGATCTTGGGAGTTGAATGTTAGATTATAACTCGCAGAAGATAAAAGTTGTAAAAATAAGAATGATAGATGTGTGAACATGTTAGGATGGACATGAGAAATGAAAATATTAGAGAGTTGCATCTATTCAGAGAAAATTTTGAAGACAAGTTTAAGACGATATTAATATGTACTTAGATGATCAATAAATATTTTAATTAAAAATTTGGATGTATATTATTTTTTAGATAAATTTATTTAATATAAGTAAAATTTATTTAAATATAGATGATGACATAAGAAAAGACACAGAAGAATTCATATAATCAATCACATCTAGTAGAATAAGCTTAGTTATTGTTGTCCTCTTCAGATACAGGTCTTCCTTTTGTTGGATGGATTAAATATGTACATGGATTCAATATGTAGATGGATTAAATATGTAAATTGATTTTTTTTAGCCTGAATCTCTTAGAGCATCCACAGTCGTAGACTACTCTTGGAGAGCTCCTTCAGTGTCATATCTGTGTCACATCAAAAGTAAAGAATCCTATATATCTTTTCACTATAAAAAACTCTCAACAACTTTTTCATAGATTCCACATTTTTTCATTATATATATTTCTTATCTCTTCTTCATATTTTACCCCATATATAATTAAATTTTTATAGAATTTAAATCCATAAATTGTTAATACTTGGAATAATATTAATAATTAAGATAGAATACATAAATATTATCATGCATCCAATAAAAAAATATAAGATTATTACAATTAATAAATTATTTTTTTTTTACTTATTACAACCATAGCATGCCCAAATATGTCCAACCAAGTCAACTCGAAGTTGATGATACAATTGATTATCATGTAGCTCGCAATTTCTTCGAAGATATTGTTAGAATTCTTGGGTGGAGCCTTGAAATATTTGTGACGAAGGATCTCCTTCATCATCCAACCAATTGACTACTACATCTCCTGCATTCTTAATAATCATGTTGTACAAAATAATACATGTATACATGATATCTTTCAAATTATCCTTGTACCAAAATCATACTAGACCTCTTATCATTACCCATCAAGATTTGAGCACTCCAAATGCCCGCTCGAAATCCTTTCTCGTGGCCTTCTGTCATTCCTTAAATATTTTTCTCTTGGGATCTTGGGACACGGAAAGCTCTTGACGAAAGTAGCCCATTCTGAATAGATTTCATCGGTCAAATAGTATCCTTTTGTATATTGTGTATTGTTAACTGTAAAATTAACCTCGTGTGCATTTCCTTACAAGATGTTATTGAATAAAGGTGATTCGTTAAGCACATTGATATCATTACTGATAGATCGGTATAACGATAGAGGGGGTGAATATCACTCGTAAAAATCTTTTCGTTAATAGAGTCGCAGCGGAAATAATAGAATAACACAACTTAGAAGACACCTTCAGTTTACTTCGTTCGAAGTCTGTACTCCTACTCGAAGTCCCGTGATCCTTAACCGCACCGATGGACAATCTAATATGTCGCAAAATGTATACAAGTACAGATCTTCAATACATTAATAAAGCAAGCTTAAAATAAAATATACCGACGTTGAAGACGAGTTCAAGTCGGAGAGCTTTTGGTGCCGGAGCTTGCGTAAGTCGTAGTAGAAGATCGGCGTAGCTTAGAGTCTTGGTGGGAAGTTGATGCCAAAAAGTTATCTCCGAAGCTCTAATCTCGAGGTGCTTATATAGGCCTCATTCGGTCGACTCAAAAACCATTCGGTCGACTGAACTTATTGTACGACCTTTGTAGGCCGGTTAGGTGCGGAAGTTGATTAATCTTGTAAAATAAAAAAATATCAAACTCGGACTTTCAAACCGAACCAAACACAAAGATAACTAATTATAAACTAAAAATAAAAAAGGTACGAGACACTAAGGATTTTACTTGGTTTGCGATCAAAGGATCGCTACTCCAAGGCAAATTAAGCGCTAATCAAATCTCCTTCGTCGGAGGTGGAGAAACCTCATACACAACGTTGTAGCACAGAACAATGAAAGCACAAAAGACTAGAAGATTATAGGTGTTTGGAATATTTAGAACAGGAGAAACAAAGCTCTATTTATAGCTCTGTGAAATTCTATCTCGTGGCTATCCAGAGCGCCCGGACCCGTCCGGGTGCCCCCATGCGGTCAAATCTTATCCCCGAGATCAACTCGTCAACGCGGACCTCTGGATGAGGTTTTCCATTCCGGGCACCCGAACTGGGTTTGGGCGCCCCGGGCAGTCTCGGCCACTCAACTTTGTGTTGACTGGCCCAGCTCCGTCCGGCTTCTTCCGAGGTCTTCTGGGTGATTTCGGACATCCGGAATATGGCTCACTCGAACCCAACTTCCGTCCTTCCTCGAGCGATCTTCCTTCCCGGCTTCTCGTCCCTCGGAATGCCGCGCACGTCCTTCTCGTCCGCCGGTGTACTCTTCCGCAGTCTTCGCGTCCCTCGGATGCGTCGAGCTTGTCGACTCTCCCCCGCGCAATCTTTCTCATCCGCTGCGTCTTTCACTCGACTTCTTGTGATATCCT
>JBAMIE010000107.1:2967366-2979275 GCA_037177295.1 Kaempferia parviflora
TAATATGTATATCGATAATTAAATTATGAATATATGAATAAGAATAAATAGAATATTCTAAAGAATATTCTTTTTTGGTGTGAAATGGTGTGAGTGGGTTAAAACTTAAATAGTGTTTGGTGTTGAAATTGACCATTTTAGTGCGAAAATGACACCAAACTTGATGCTATGGGTTAGAGATGGTCTAAAAGTCTCCTTTATAATTCTCTCTCGACTCATCCACAAACAAAAACCATGTGATCTGAACATCATAACTCCTTATTTATAAAAACTCTATTAGAGTTATCCTTAGATATTTTTTATTATAGTCCATCGTTAAAATAGAAATTAGTCCTTAGGTAAAATTAAAATATCCAAAATCTTAATCGATCACCTTTAATTGAGTTTAACCAAAAATGTCAACCCGTAATACATAATTATTTCACATACAAATCCAACGTTGGATTAATAATCCTCAAGTATATTAGAAAAATAAGAGTAGACGAGAGATCTTTCGGTATCATACTGGAGCATCAAATTTCTGATGAAATCTAAGTCAGGCTATTTCTTAACTACTGCACCCATCTCAAACGAGTTAAAATCAAAAAATAAAATAAAATAAAAAACAGATTCTGCAACTGTAAAGCTATGCCATATATGAAGGATTTAGTGATGATTCAGATTTATATCTATCAGAAAAGTCGAAAGACAATTTAAATACAGGTTACATAACAGCCTTAGTTAAATGATCACCAATTCTTCTAGGATCTTTAATGCTACATCTATACACTAAACACTTAATTTTATGGCTAGCATCAAAGGTTCACTGAAACAAACGTCAAGACAAACAACTACCAGAATATCAAAAAGAGTAAGAGCAGAATTAGTTTGGTGGATGGGAGCCCAAATTAAAAAGAATATTTGACGATTCATGTATGGATGAACCATATCTGCATTACTCTTAATCAACTATCAGATGAGATCCTCTGTCCCACTTCTCCGTGTCTCCGTGTCTCATTCGTTGATCGGACGGATCACGTCAGATCATGCATCCTTGAGATCTGATATGATCTGATATGATCTGATGTGATCCGTTGAATCAGTGAATGAGACATGAAAACACAAAAAGTGGGACAGAGGATCCCACACTTCAACTATACAGCTGCTGCTAAACACAAATAAATGTAAATTTTCAAGCTTAATCATATGGATTAAGACTTTAAGGTGAGATATAATACTACAATAATAACAACCAAGTCTTATCTCACTATATCATTATTAATCAAGTATTTTTTGATCTTTCTTCGAAGATGTGTATTTGTCATGCTTTAATTTATTAGTCATATAAACAAGATATAATATAGAGAAAAAATTCATGAGATTCCTTGTCCATAAGACTCTCAAGTTTGTTTGGAACACAAGGAAAAAACACACTATAAACCAAACAGACATAAATGGAATAATGCCGTGCTTAATTCCTCAAGATGATTGTAATTTCAAAGTTAACAAGGGAAATTTTTAACGAATATCAGTGCAGAACATGTAAAAGAATTATCACTGCAGGATATGACCAGTGAAAAATAGAAGAGTGAGTTGTGAAGTACCTTGTAATATGACCACTGAGTCTGATCTCCAACTTTGTAAGAAAGAGGATTATCACTGCAGAATGCAAGCTTAGCAGTAGAGAGGTACAAAACCCCCATTACGGGGCCAGATGATGTCGATAAATAGCACGCATATGACTTCTTGAGTTTCTCTCCTGGAAGTGTCTCAAAAGTCTGATGAAATATCTTTTCATAGCCTCCTTCACTTATGACTTTAGTTGTCCGGGCAATCCTCCCCATGGCTGCATCAGTAATGCTAGGGCCAGTTCTCACTGATCGTGAAGGATTATTATAGAAACCAAGCAACAAAGAAAGGCAAACAAAGCAGGAATAGCAATTATCAGAGAAAGGATGATGATCGCTGGAACAAGTATTAATTCATGAATGAGATCCGAGAAGATGAACTTTTCAGATCTCAAGAAATAATAATAATAATAATCAGTCTGTTACTTACAATGCTGCCAAAAGTTCCCGGCCAAATCCTCTGTCTTCTTCGCTTTTTCATTGACCCTCTTCCCGAATTTATCGAGCACTTCGCGCATCGTATCCCTCTTACCTAGACGCCAATTTGATAAATCCGATGAAACGATCGAAAGAGAAAGGGAAATCGCTTCGCGATTCGATCCATATGATTTCGAAATGGGAATAGGAAAATCGAACATACTCTTGCCGGATGGGGCAGGGGATGGGACGATATAAGGGTTGGACTCGGGCGGCATGGCGGTGGCCGTGACGGAGGCCGGCGCAACGTCCTCCGGGGTGAGCTTGGGATAGGGGGCGTAGCCGGCGGAGTGCGCTGCCTCACTCGCCTTCTTGTCGCCGTAGCCGACGGTGGGATTCATCGTCGACGACGAGGGTTGAATAGCTTCGCTGCGCGAGATCCGTGCTCCGGATCGCCTGAGTAGATTGAGGACGAAAGGAATGGAGAAGCCGAATGAAACAGGAACATAGAGTTTATTTTTTTTTTATTTCCTTCCAAATAAGGAAATGAGATAGTTAAAAATATATTCTAATATTTATATTATATAAAAAATTTTTTAATATCTATTTTACTTTCCTAAATTAGATACTTATTAATAGAGACAAAATATTTTCATAATAAAAAAAATGAAAAGTATAGGCTCGGGGCAAATACAATAGTTAGAAATTTAAAAGATATTAAACATTTTAAAGAAATTTGGTAGTGATTATCATATGCGTTTTTAATATGCAAAAAATAAAACTTTCAGATATTAACTTTACTACTAAATTAGAATTGTAATAAAGAGAAGATATTAAAATAACTCCAACTTCCACTGTATTTTTTAATAATATAAAAAATTATAAATTCATAAATTAATTAAACCATTTAAGAAATGATTAATTAAACCAAATTAACCGATTCAATTTTTTTATATATTTGATTTTGATTTTAAATTTCATAAATGAGTTAAACTAATTAAATTTAAAAAATCATCAATTGAATGATATATTATAATCAATATTGATATGTCTGAATCAATAAGTCAATTAATTTGATAATCCATCCCATTAATTAATTTTATATCAATTTAATTTATTCAATTTTGATAACAAAATCCGATTGATTTGGTTTATCTACAAAATTCAATTTAATCAATTTAGTCTTGTTCAATTTAATTTTAAAATAATAAATTTATTACCGATCTAAAAAGAAATAAAATCAAACAATAAATTTAATTCAATATTTCAATTTTAATTAAATAGTTAAAATAAATAAAAAAAATCAATTTTATTCAGGTTTGAAATAAGATTACGGCCTGATCGAATATTGGCGCAAGCTACGATGGACCACGCTAGGAGATCATGATCGACGGCCATAATTTTGTGGTCATCTGACCCCATCAATCACAACTTAGAGCCGATAATAATTTCGCGATTAGAAGGCCACTATCGGTAAGTACGATTTTGCAATCTGGCTACGACTAACATCTCTCGTTGATCGTCGCGATCGCCAAAGAAATTTTGTAGATTGCAATTTCTTAAAAAAAAAAAAGACCTCAATTTTGTCAGATCATTCAAAATTTTGGACGTCACACTTTATTGTTTTTTTTTTTTTTATCAAAAGAGGTTGTTTAATCCTCTTATCCTTTAGTTTTCATTATTATTTTCCATTTAGAATTTCAATTGGGATCCTCTGGACTACAATCCCTAGTTTATTCTTGAACCAGAAAACATTAACCATTAGATCGAAAGTAAAATTCAAATATTGATCCATCTTGATCATTTCCAACGGCTAATGTGCACTAGTCTAAAAATAGACCAAGAATTATGGTCGAGAGGATCTTTGCTCTTAGAATTTCCATTAAAATTCTGAACCGATCAAATAAGTTATAGCGGTTAATGAAACCGTAGCAGCTACATATATATTATAGCAACATGATTTAGTAGTTGTTATAATATAAATATTACATGTGCAAATTGAATTTGTATTATAAAAATTATGAAATCATAACTACCATAATATGATAGTAAAAAAAAATAGAATATGCTTCCCAGTGGCCCTTACACGATTAGTAAATTGAGAAGTTATAATTGATTAGTGTAAAGAGGATTTTTTTTTTCTACTTTACTGAGATTTAAACCATTGCTCTATAGTACCTACACTAGCTAACTCAACCCTGTCCCGGGGCCGTAACTACTATAACATGAATGATAAGTAAACATAATTGAATTCGCATTCTGACAACTATAAAATTGTAACTGTTACAACGTAAATATTTTTGAATAAGCTATAATTACTATAACAACATATTTAACCGCTACAAAATTATAACATCTACAACGCACCTGACGGTTCAAAATTTAGATATTATAATAATAATAATAATAATAATAATAATAATAATAATAATAATAATAATAATAATAATAATATACACAATAACACGACTAAATAGTGATAAGAAGCCTGCTTTTGATGAGAAAACAGTAAATGGGACACATGATTTGGATAAAATAGATGTCCTTTTGACTTTAGCCTTTTAAAAAATAAGTAACCAAGTCCTTTTCCTTTTTCTAAGTTGGAAAAGGTAGCATCACAACCACCGTCATAGTACCATCCTTCCTTGCAGTCGATCCAAATTCCATCGAAACAAAATAGAACTCATTTGGTCATTGAATTAGAAATCCAACTAGTTACTAGACAAAGCCTTTGAAGGACAGACACTGGTGCTAGTTGCTGTGTCTCCAGGTCAGGTCCTCTCTTCTGAGGTTTGAAAAAATTGACCAGCGTTTGGCAAAATGCCACAAGACCAGGGCCATGGATTTAGGACACTGGTCTGGTAGTTGAATGGGTCATGTCCTGCCTCCCATTTAAAACAGAGGTTTGGAGATTTCTTCAGACTCAAGCGTGACAAAAGAGACAGGCAGGCATTAATCGTGATTGGGTGTTACCAACAGCCAGAGAGAGAGAGAAACAACTGTGGCTGATCGTGAAATGCCCGAAAGCAACTTTAGGTTGAGTGATAGTATGGAACTGATTCTATCTCGTGGATAAGATTTAGGTTAGAGTTATTGTAAATATAATTTTACAGTGGAAACGATTATAAATTTATAAGAAAAAAATATTTTTACTGGTATTAAATCTTTTGGATAGAGTCAAGAGTAAAACTATGAAAATTGAGACTCAAAATGAACAATATCATGTCATTGTTGAGATATCTAAATTTTTTTAACCCAACAATTGACATCAGAACCCGGACTATCAGAAAAATTAACCGTCGATTGTGCATAAGAATTTTGGTCCAATTGAACCATGTAGATAGAATATTGATCTCAAACAAAGAAAATAGGATATTTCATACCTAAATCAAGATAACCAGACGCCAGGTAGGAAGTCCTAGTAGGTTGATTGAACTGAGAGGCAAAAAATCCTAATGAATCGAGAATTAGACGTCAAAGACTATCAATTTTAGACCCAACAACCTATTTTTATTCATTCAAATGGAGAAACTCGAACCAATACAGATGGTCAGCATGTTCAATGTATCTGTTGAATAAGTAATGATCCGAAGAAGGATGGACCACTCTTCAATATATGTACGGCCAAGTTCTTTCAATAGGTCAGATGCGCGTTAGGTCGACTTCTATCGGATTAGTTTTTATCAGGCCAAATAATGCAAGGTCTCGGTGGACATCTTCCTCCTACTTCAACTTAAAAGACTGAAAAAAAAAAATAAAAATAAAAGGGAAAGTGGGAGACCAAGACAAACTCTGACGAGGCCCCTCCCGATTCTGAGTCAGATTCGAAAAGAGAGTTAAAGGAGGAAATAATGAAGTGAAGATAGTAAATGTTCAATGTTGTCGCATATCTCTGGATGCTGCTATCATTAATTTGAATAGAGTCAAGGGGTGGTTAGGATTACTAAAGGATATCTCTTTTCTCTTTACCAAAGGACTTAACCCTTTGGTAAACCTTCAGTAACGTTATTATAACTGTCAAGTCGCGTCCGAACTTAGCTTTAGATCTAGCTGACTTGGACTTAACTTGGATGTGACTCACACGGACTCAGATCGGGCTCGATCATGAATTGGCTAATTAGACCTGAGCTTAGCTATGAGTTGACCGACTCAACCCAAGTGCATCTTAAAATCGGACTGATCCGAATCGACATTGTCCGAGACATGTACTTGCCATGTGGCCCCTACTATTTCTACCACATAAATAATATCTATCGCATGGTGGTGTTTCATTAACCAAGAGATGGTCAGTCGAATTCAATGGAAATTTTTTCACTAGCCACTAAATAAATTTGAGAAGCGCAAATGGAGCCACAAGGGACGGTCCAACACCACAAATGGTTCGAGTGCAACATACGTTGTATTTGCGCCGCATGAAAATCAAACTCTCATTGCTTGAGAAACCAATCCGTTCGTTTTCCATTGTACCAAACCTCGAGGGTAAAAATACCTAGACACCTAAGCTCTATATGCCAGGGTGGCATTTGAGTTTAGACCAGATTTGCCATCAGAACTTTGATCATTCTTCTAGCCAATCAATTAGGAGCAGCGAAGGTCACTGAGTGAAGCAATCATCAAATCTTAGGTGGGTGGACCTGCTTCCTCACTTGGATTCCTCCGTTCATACAATAGCACAACTAGCCAAAGTCTTCTTTTACGAGCCAAGCATCGCACGTTGCCCACTCATAGGATCCAATCACCAATCTACACCTAGATGTGAGCAATACGGGTCCATTGCATAGCCTTTTTACCTACAAGTCTCGTAGGATTTCATTCGACTAATCCTGATTCATCTAACGGATAAATCTTCTTCTGCAGCGTCGACAACTGGCCATGTTTTAAGAACGGATCTGGTTCGTGGACAAAGGAAGAAAGAATTCAGTAAAAATATGATATAGAGCATCTCAAGCCACCTTGCGAATTCCCATGCACGTCATTCTTCCTCTGCTTTGAGGACTGATTCAGTGATTCCAAGAAAGGAAGCATAGAAAAGATCAAAAAGAGGAACGACAGGAGTGTTTGCTAGGGAGCATCTTTTAAGCTTTCTTTAATCCCCCCTTTTTCTTTTAATTCGTATTCTTTCTCTCCCACCCAATCCACCGTGATATCTCCAGCACCAAATCCCTGTCAGTCCCTCTCAGGGGACCTATGCAGAGGCCTCCCTCAAGGCATGGAAAGCGCAAATCTTGTTTCCATAGTACCGAAAGGGACCCCCATCTAGCACCTTATAAATAGGTGTGCCCACTAAAACTGGTTGAGATTTCGACACAGCTCCAATCTCCACACAAAGCATTTATTCTCGGTGCCTTGCATGATGCACTGTCCCAAGTTCCTAACAAATGAAAGAAAGCAATTACCAGCTTCCTCTACAACAAAGACAAGTCAACTGACGGTGAAGGGGGAGGGCAGCCTATTTTTATAGCATTTTCTGGGTTATCTAATCCAGACAGAGACAAAGGGATTTGATAAGAGCCTGAACCCACCCCCGAGAAAAAGGGGCAGAAGAAATCTTCTGCACAGGACAGCTTGGATCATCTCCCTCGGCCTTGTCTGTCTTCATCACCCTCCACCTGCCCATCTATCAGACTCCTCGCTCGTTTCTACTTTATTCGGGTGCAGTAGTACACTAGTATTGTGGCAGCAATACGACTAGGGCACTGGGGAGATTTAATAATGTTTGGTGCAAAGCCAGCCGATAAAGATAAAGGTTCCTTCTTTGTCATGGTCGACCAAGCCAAAACATAAAAGCAACAGAACTTTGAAGGCATAACAACAAATTTGTTTTGATGCATCGGTTAAATGAATCATGAGTGCTATGCCATTTCAACCAAAGATATATAAAATATGCATTGTGGACGAGTAATTGCGAGCAGGATAAGGATTGGAATGGCTTGTGAAACGAACAAATCTTGAAAGAAACATGAAATTAAATACTGACCTAGCATGCGAATCTCCGTAGGTTGGAGCAATTATGGTGCTGCAGGGTCGGTCATCTCTACTGCACCACCACGCCCACACCCCCATTTTGCCTTTCTTCTCCAGAGCAATAATGGCGGTTGCAAACTGCAAGTTTTCCCGCCCACTGATCCCCTGATTGAGTTTTCAATTCATTTGGTTAAGTAAATCTAACAGAAAGAAACGAAGAAAGAAAAAAAATATATCAATTTTGGGGGCTTTTCGATGGGGAAGTTGATATTACATCAAAATGTTGAAAGAGCATCACAGAATTCACAATAGGAAGCGGAAGATATTAAAAACAGGCGCGTGAAGGAACTGCCAGAACACCAAAATAAAGAAACCAGAAATGGCAGCAACCGCAGCAGCGCGCAAGGCGGTTCATCGGCAAACAAAGACTTCGAGGACATTGTTCACGGTGGCGCCGCAGACCGGACAGGCGACGGCGCATGCTGCGCAGTCCTTACAGAGGCACAGGTGGCGACACGGCAGCGAGAGGATGCAGACGTCGCTCACGCCGCACGTCGTGCACAATTTCGCACTCCCGGCGTTGGCTGCAGGCGCCGCGGCGGTGCAGTCCTCTTCGTAGCAGCAGGAATGCGCGTCGTCCGCCGGGAACATGACGACGCGATTGTTAAGGTCGCCGAGGTGCAGAGTTTGTTCCAGGCTCGATTGGAGGTTCCTCACGATGACTTCGCTGTTCTTGGCCATGTTGAACCAGAACTGGTTTTCCTCGGTTATCTGTCGCACCTTCTCCTCTAACTCTTCATTCCGGTGCTTAACGCTCAGCAACTCGGTTTCCTTCTCCATCAATCGCTTTGCCACTTGCTGCCGTAACACCGACTGAACAGCTCGAGAATGTCTATCGAGCATCTCCACCAATTCGTTCTGCATCCTCTCGTTCTGCAATAGTTACAAGTTAATCATTAGCACTCAGAAACCGCAATCATCGAACAAAAAAAAAAAAACAAAAACTAGCAGCTCGATGTACCTGAGAGCAAAGGAATGCATTAATTTCCTGATTCTGTTGAAACAGAACAGCAACGAGATCGCGAGCAGAAGACGAGACAGGCGGCAAAGGCAAAGCATGGCGCCCACTGGTTGAAGTTGCGCCGGACTTCGGCAATCGACTATGGGGAAGAATCCCGGGTACTGCTCCAGGAGCCTTCACCGAGGCGGTCGCCGCACCGGGGAAAGGGAAAACCGGCGAAGATGTCACGTGATTTCGGCCGGACGGCTCCAAATTTCCGCAAACCGAGGCATTGCAGCCGAGATCGCTCCGCCATTCGCCCAGCATCGTTTGGCCTATCCAGATTTCTTTCGGCGATTGCTGCTGATTTCCTACATCGTCTAAAACCTAGATACCATCACTGATTGCACAACCCAACAATTCGACCACAACAAGCGCTCACTCACCGATGCCAAGAATCCCGCCACGTCGCAGAAGATTTCCAGTGTCTTGTTGCGGCATCTGGAGCTCATCCAACCCCCTAAACGAATTACAAAAAGGATTCATCAGAAATCAGATCCACACAGCGCCACAAACCCCAGATCGAGACACAACAGAACTCCAAAGAAAGCGCTCCGCGAGCAGCAAAACAGATCCATTCAAAGCCAAAAACCAACGAAGAAACACCGATCACTCACCGATTCCCAAAATCGGAGGAGAAGCCCACGGCGTGCACCGCCATCGCCGCCCGATCCAAAACCCTCAGCTCTTCGTCCCAAGCAGCAGAGCGCAGAAGCTGGCGTGACGCTTCAGCCGCTCCCCCCTCTCACCGCCCTCGTATATATAGACCACGAAACGAACCGAGAATGGAGGTTGCCACGTAGGGCAGCTAACACAAAAAAAAGAAGTCTCTCGGCGTGGTTAATTCTTTTTTCCTTTTTTCCCTTTTCCTTTATTAGGCCGTTTTAATTGGGTCAAGTAAAGTAAATCCGTAAACCGCAATTTGCATAGTTTTGCCATTTCCGTGTCGGTCTACTTTTCGTAGAGGTAACCGCGGGAACAAACGGTCAACATCGGCCAAATATGCAGACCGGTCCCTATTAGTCTACCTATGCGGAACTTACACTCTGGCACTCTAGTTTTCTAATTATTAAAAAACATCTTTTACTTTTAAAATTTTTAAAAAATCTACCATATATTTTTTTAATCAAAAAATCTTTATTCAAACGTTATTTTAGCAACAACCAAAAGTAATTACCAACCTATAGCAAATAATATAGCTGCTGCAACGTCTTTTTAATTAACTTGATTAAAAATATTATATATATATACAATACTTAGTTCATATTCTTTAAATTCGACAAATATCAGTTTAGAAATAATAAAACCATCATAAATTATTTAGTAATTATTTGATGATATAAGGACCCTTATGACCGATAAGAGTGGGTGAATTACTTGCAAATATAAAAATTATCATTCTCAAACTTTATAGATAATAAACAAACTCACTTAAATGAATTAAAAGAATATTAAAGAACATGTACGAGACAGTAGATTTACTTGGTTTCATAATTAGAGAATTGTTACGCCTAGGAAGATGAAGCGCACTATCAAACTCTCCTTCTTGAACTAATCATCGGAGGCGGAGAAGCCTCATACATGACAATTAAGCTCGTAAATGAAAAGCTCGAAAGTAGAAGAGATTACAGAGTTTGTTGTTCAAAACAAGGAGAACCAAGGCTCTATTTATAACTCTGATAAAATCTATCTCGAGTACTCTCGGGCGCCTTCAGGTGGATAAATTTTATCCCCTCACAAACAGCTCGTCAACGAGTTGCGGATAAAGTTTTATCCACTCCCGAGCTCCCGGACTGCAGGGCGCCTGACACGACGCCCGACCCGGCCCGGAGGGGTCCGGGGCGCCAGGACACCGATCAACTTCATGTTGACTTTTGGTTCCGTTCGGCTTGTTCTGATTCCGTCCGGCTTATTCTGGTTCCGTCCGACTAGCTCCCGAAGCCTCTGACTTCGTCTCTGGTCGGTTGGGTAATTTTGGACATCTAGAATAGGGCTCACTCAAACCCATTTTCTGTCCTTCCTCGAGCAAGCTTGCTCCCCGGCTTCTCATCTCTCGGACCGTCGTGTTCGTCTTTCTCACTTCATCGGTGTACTCGTCCGCAACTTCTTGACCCTCAGATGCGCTGAGCCCGTCGACTCTGTTCCACCCTATCTTTCTCGTCCGCTGCGTCTTTCGTGTAACGCCCGCCCTTATCTACGCTCGGAGTGGCGTTACTTTACTTAACTTCGTACATATATTCGTAAACGTAAAATGCGGAACTTATTAAAAACTACAACATGTTCAAGGTTCTTAACATAATAACCAATAATAACACTACTTTCAAACTTTGATAAACATAATAACAAATGAAACTACATGTGATCGTATCCATAGTTTATTCCTAATGTAGATCTATGGATTTCTTCTGCCGTGCCACTGCCACACACACTTCATTGCCCCTCCTGCTGCTCCCCTTAGCTCAAGTTTCCTGTACCTTTCCCTGCAGTACAAGGTAAATAAAAACTATAAGCATATAGCTTAGTAAGATCCTTGCCTACTCACAAAACACGAAGCATGTAACTTAAAGCTAACAAGCAACATAACATTATCATGAATTCATAGCTCTAAACATAGCAATTCAATCATGTGCATAGCATAATAAACATCTACTCAAAACGATGTTCTTTTTGAAAACTTTTATACGTATATACTTAAAAATAATATCATCATACTTTGGGCCCGACTAAGTACCACATAATGCGCGTTCCCTAATAGGCTGGGGTAGCGAGCCACCAAACCTACTAGAGCAGGACCTTACTCCTACCAAAGCCAAGACCTTACTCTTGGACACTTGGATTTGTTTAACGACCCCCTTCCGAGT